>CM054166.1:34889086-34931586 GCA_028751875.1 Rapana venosa
ATAACAGTCACATCCTCTCTCGCACCAAAGCCAAACTCCACTTCCACGTCAACAGAAACATCACCATTGACATCATCGGCCCCGCTGACCTCAACCACGTCGTTCACGTCAGCAAAATCAGCAACAGTGGCAGCGGCGTCACAACCGTCAGCAGCATCAATGTCAACATCAACAAGAACGCCGTCAACATTGTCAGCAGACACACTGCCGGAAACGGCTTCTGCACTAAATCCCACAATGCATCTGTCCTCAATGTCACTTCCTTTGGACAGGGGGCAGTCGCAGGGACCATACACGCCAAGGGACAATGACGACAACGACAACGACACGATGACGACGATGTTGTCTGAGGAAGGCGTGGCGCCAGGAAAAGGTAAATAAGTATGTTGTACAAGCTGTCGTTGATATATGCCCATATGTATTTAAGAAAAAAGAAGAAGAAGAAGAAGAGAAGAAGAAAAGAAAAGAAGAAGAAAAGAAAAAAAAAAAGAAGAAGAAATGGAACTTATAGCGCTATATCTTGCAAAGACAAATCAAAGCGCATGCATTCAGTCTAATCTTACACAGTCATGCAACCAATGACAAATAATCAATAGTTAAAAGAAAGAGACATTACAAACATGGTAGCTGCAGACCAAATCTATGAAATAAAATTGCAATAGTCAAATGTTTTTTCAAAAGCACACACACACACACACACACACACACACACACACATACACACACACTCACACTCACACAGGTCATATAATTTAGCAGGGTGATAGGACATAGGTTAGTGAAGGTGGGATAGTTCTTATATGAAACAGGAGGGGGGAAATCTTAGGTTTGAAATAAATATGTCTTGAGGCTGGATTTAAAAGTATCATAGCTAGGCTTCTGGCGTAGAGAGAGAGGGAGCTCATTCCAGGTCGATTTCAGCATTATTATATAGAATTCAACGGCAGAGCACTGCATAACAAAGAGTTAACTTTATTAACCAGTCACAATTGATGTCAACGTGGCTGCACACTTCATGTGGTTGTGCAAGTTTATCAGAAGAGTGAAAGGTATAGCTTTGTGGAAACTTAAGTTGTGTGTAATGGAGCTTAATAGAAAATATAGTGAACACAAATTTAGCTGTATATAATGTAGCTTAACAAAAAAATATATTGAACAAAAGTTTAGCTGTATATAATGTAGCTTAACAAAAAAATATATTGAACAAAAGTTTAGCTGTATATAATGTAGCTTAACAAAAATTGAACAAAAGCTTAGCTGTATATAATGCAGCTTAACAAAAAATATAGTGAACTAAAGTGAAACGTGAATCCGTAAAGCCTATATGATTTCCCACAAATTTGGGCGCACATGTGGTGCACGCGCACACACACACACACACACACACACGCGCGCGCGCACACAACACACACACACACACACACACAACACACACACACACACACACACACACACGCACGTACAGTAGAGTGCAGTACTGTAAAGTACAAAGCAGCATAATGTAATACGGCACAGCACCATACCGCACAGTGTAACACAACGCTTCCCAAACCCAAGATCAGATCTGCTGTGATAAAAAAAAACCACGGCAGAAGAACACTGACGATAGACAAGAATCTGTTGCACAAGGAACCGGCACATCAAACACACGACAGAAAGTTGTGGAGCGAGGTGGTGGACTATTACGGAATCTTGGTTTTTTCCTTTCTCCGCTAGACATCCCAGATTCACCAATGGTGAGATTTTAGCGTATTCAACCGATTTTACGCACCGTTAAGGTAGCTGCATTCCGACTTCGGGGATGATGTCTAGACACGATACCAGTATGCATACGGATCGGTGGTCTAGAGGTAACGCGCCTGTCTAGAAAGCGAAAAGTCCGGGTCTGAAGTGTGCGGCGGTTCGTACCCCGTTTGGACCGGAAACTTTTCCCCCATCCATTAGACCATGAGTGGTGGTCTGGGCGCTAGTCTTTCGGATGAGACGATAAACCGAGGTCCCGTGTGTTACACGTAATTATTTAGCGCACGTAAAAAAAACCCACGGCAACAAGAGAGTTGTCCCTGGCAAAATTCTTAGAAAAAAGCCACTCTGATAGGGAATCAAATACAGTTGCAGACATAAAAAAAAGGGTGGCGCAGCGCTTTGTGGCGACGCGTTCTCCCGCTCTCCCCGGGGAGAGCAGCCCGAATTTCACGGAGAAATCTGCCGTGACTTAAAGTGGTATGAAATAAAATCTGAGCGCTTTGATTTGTTGCTTTACAAGATTCAGCGCTATATAAATTCCATACATTATTATTATTATTATTATTATTATTATACGGCGGGGTGTTTTTGGAGAGAAAAAACAACAACTGTCATCTGTTGTTACGGGTATGGATGGTTTACTCTTCCTCGAAAGGCACAACAGGTTTTCACGTGTGCGTAAGATGTTCAGCGTGTGTCGGCACACAGCAACTCGGTGCTCAAGGACTTTCAGGGCGGAGCGGGGGGTTGGGGGGGGGGGGGGAGGGGCGGGGACGGAGGGAGCAGAGGGGGGGGGGGGGGGGGAGGCCTAGCGCTATATAGTTCAGATCAGAGCCTCGATGACTCCGCGCAGAGTTTAAGCAAGGAAAGAACAAGAGGAAAAACAAAAACAAAAGACAAGACAAGACAAAGAAGGTAGTGTGCAGCCATTACCATGTGGAGGTAGAGGAAAAGATGTAGACGTCAGTGGACAGAAGATGTCACAGACAGGACAGGCATTGTAGGATAGCTGAGTGCATGGGACTGGCCCAAGACAGATCAAGACGGGAGGGGGGGGGGGGGGGGGGGGAAGGGGTAGCCTAATGGTTAGAGCGTTGCGCTCGTGATCTGATGGCCCGGGTTTGAGCCACCACCGAGGCAACCATCCAAGAAGATTTTTCATTGAAGTTGATATCAGTACTGACTCCATGAGTGGTGGTCTGGACGCTAGTCTTTCGGATGAGACGATAAAACGAGGTCCCGTGTGTTACACATAATTATTCAGCGCACGTAAAATAACCCACGGCAACAAGAGAGTTGTCCCTGGCAAAATTCTGTAGAAGAAAAGTCACTCTGATAGGGAAACAAATATAGTTGCAGATAGGAAAATGAAAAAAAAAATGGTGGCGCTGCTCTTGTGACGACGCGTTCTTCCCCCAGGGATAGCAGCCCGAGTTTCTCGCAGAGAAATCTGCCGTGACTTAAAGTGGTATAATTTTTTTTTAAATTCTACACAAAGTCCTTTAAATGAAACGATAAAGCGAGGTCCTATATGCAAATGCTTGCATAACATCTTGCCCCCATGTTAAACCCGCTTTGTGTTTGGGGAGAGTAGGCCGTTACGAACCTCTAGAAACAGATGGCGGAATTAGAAATATAAAATAAAGAAAATGCATTCCCACTGGTTTCATTATTAGACATTATCCCCCAAGATTGGAAGGTAGTTACTTAGCTTACCATCATAGTGGGCAAGAAAAGGTTGCATAGCCAAAATCTTACCATTGATGATGACGATGACGATGATGATGATGATGATGATGATGATGATGGTGATGATGATGATGATGGTGGTGGTGGTGGTGGTGGTGGTGGTGGTGATGGTAATGCTGATGATGACTACGATGACGATGACAATGATGATGATGTTGATTGCTATGTTTAACATCGTGCTCATGTTCAGTCTGTCATATTCACCGTGTTGATCCTTGTAGCATCATTTTTTCTTGTTACTGCTGTTGATACTGCTGCTATAGCTGTGCATGTTGCCGTGTTATGATTTTTTCCATTTCTTGCTGCACATGGGGAAGGGAAGAGTGGAGGGACAATTTACCACCCTTCTTGTACTTCTCTTCTATCTTCACTTCCACCCCATCCTCACACCTCCCCTCACACCCAAAACTAGAAAGCAAACACAGTTCTAAAATCATTTCACTGACGTGCACACTGTACCCCAAACTAGAAAGCAAAGACAGTTCTTAATCATTTCACTGACGTGCACACTGTACCCCAAACTGAAGCAAGACAGTTCTAATCATTCAAGCAACCAGTCAATCTGTACTCAAACAGAAAGCAAACACGTTCAAATCATGCATGACACCACATGTACCCCAACACTAGAAAGCAAAACTTTAAATCAGTTCACTACATGTCACACGTACCCACACTGAAGCAAGCACCAGGTGCAATGCATGTTAGACAGACACTCCGTTTCCGGCCTCCCCAGGCAGAACCCTGCCTTTTTGACAGACCACACCGTCCCCAGGCCGTCCTCACACCAGGAAAACCCTCACCAGTCACCTCCACCACCACCAGACACCAGGGGTCTGTCACCACCACCGCCACAGTCTCACCGCATATCACCACCAGCACCACCACAGAGGAACTGGAACGATCACCACGCGTCAGTACAGAAGACTCAGCTTCTGTGCCTCTCCTAACAGATGTTCCCAGAAATACCAAGTTTCCCGGAAAAACACAACTTCCCGGAAACACAGAATTTCCCGAAAGCGGAGTCCACTTGGATCTACAGTCTCTGCTTCACAGCTCCCAGCACGGGGGTGGACTAACGACCAGTGCCTCTGCTGTTGCTGCTGCTGCTGCTGCTGCTGCTGCTACAGACGCTGCCGATATCCCAGTAGAGGCAGGCCGCACTTGGCAGCCAGCTGGTGAAACACAGCCAGGTGCCCCTAATGTACAGGAGAGCATTCTAACAGGTGGTACAAATCCTACCCCACAAGCGATGGGGGAGGCAGAGCCAAGCAAGGTAGCGCCTTTAGGTACACTTCCGTCAGCAAGTGGAGACAGCGCGTCCCCTAAGGACGTACAACAGCCGACAGCCAGCACAGTCACTGTAGGAACACCCCCTCCTCTGGCTACAGCCCACAGCCAGCCGACATTGATCACCACGAGTTCTGTTCCCCGGTCACGGGTGACTGAGGGAGGTGGGACAGGGAGGGGGGAGAGGACATGGTCACCCCCCTCCCCTCATCAACCTACCCACCTCCCTCCCGCGCTGCCTCCCTCCTGCCTCAGCAGGCAGGCCAGACAGGGAGCGTCAGATGGAGTCAGAGGTAGTGAGGTATCTGTCCTCCCTGCTGCCCTCTCTTCTGGCTCCAAACGCCAGAGGGAGAAAGCCCACCACCACCACCACCACCACCACCACCACCAGCAGGGGGGACAACCCGAACGTGAGCAGATCAGTGCTGTTTGGCGCAGTGCCCACCCCTGCTGTTCTCCACGCTCCAGAGAGCACGGCTTTGCCTGCAGCTGCACAGGCAGACCGTGTGCAGGGCCAACAAGGAAGGGGTCAGTGGCCTGACCAACGTCCTGCAGGCCAGGGGGACACTGCCCAAGGCAACTACGGGGCAGGCTCTAGCGGGTACACTATCTCCACACCGTCATCGTCAGATCCCGCTCAGCGGCATGGAGCTTCAGCCACATCCACACACCTCACCCCCAGCTTCCTGCCCTCTTCCGATGTTGCCTTAGCACCCAAGAAAGAAAACCCTTCAGGAGGATCAGGTTCAGAAGCGTCCACTTCTCCTCCAGCAGAAAGAAGGGTCACCATGGACTCCATAGTACTTCCCACTGGCTCGCCCCTGGACCTTGCAGGCCAGGTGATGTACCTCACAGGAGCCCCGTCACTCCACACACACAGGACGCTGGAAAGAGTTCCAGCCCACCTGCTCTAACCCAAACCGGCCAGCAGAACGGGGACCTGGGAGCTGCTGTGGAGCCTGGAGCAGAGATGGGCAACGCCAGCTCCCAGTCTGCAGCCGCTGCAGATGCCGGTGGTTCTGACCAGTATTCCTTGGTAGGAATTTCTCACCATCATCATCAGGACGTGGAACCGTTGTTTCCCCTTTGCCGGTGTCTGTATCTCCGACAGAAGACGCAGGTCCAGCCTACCTTGTCCCTATGATGACAAGCCCTCAGTCTGAAGGAGCATCTTCAGTGCCTGGTGATGCTGCCAAGGACAACGCAGCAGCTCCTGTCTATACTTTCCTCAGCGCCCCTCAACCTGAAGGACTAGGTGCCTCAAGGGACAACGCAGCTCCTGTCTATACTTTCCTCAGCGCCCCTCAACCTGAAGGACTAGGTGCCTCAAGGGACAACGCAGCTCCTGTCTATACTTTCCTCAGCGCCCCTCAACCTGAAGGACTAGGTGCCTCAAGGGACAGCGCAGCACCCTACCTGTATCCTCCCGCAAGGCCCATCTTCCGGGCCTGCCTCGCACTCATCACGACAAACAGCACTCCGGGAGGAGAAGCGACCTCCGCGGCTCAAATCCGCGCCGCCATGCTCGCTACACGCTTTCGACCCCCGCGCTCCTGGATCTTTCAGGCAGCTTCACAGTACACCACGCGGGGGGGAGAACGCCTCCTCGCACACTGGCTGTGCCACTCCCAGGCCCGCCATCTCTGCGGTGTTCGGGAGCGCCCTCTGACCTTGGAACCCTTCAGGAGGGCTGTCAGGTCTACCACAGCGATGGAAGCACTTGACCGATTACGTCAGAACCAAGATGGCCACTCTGGGAGATTCTTCGGTTGTGCGCCTCTTGGGCCGTGTGACCCTTGCTAAGGGGAAGCTACTGGCTGCCCAGGCTGCTTCGAATGCAGAGCAGGATGCGTCAGAGACACAACGGATGAACTAAGTAGAATAGTATGTTTCTGTGTTGCTTTTTTCTGTGTTTCGTTCTTTCTCTCTCTTTCTGTATGTTTGGTAGTTTGTTTCCGTTCCTGCACTCTCTGTCTCTCTGTCTCGTTCTGTCTGTCTGTCTCTGTCTCCGCATATATATATACATATATATATATATATATATATAATATATATATGTATAAATATATATATATATATATATATATATATATATACATACATATACATATAATATATGAACCAATTTAATTCGATTGTGTGGAGAAAAGTCGCTAACATTGGGGGAAATGTACAATTATAAATGGGTTGATTCCCGGAAGTCAGAATGCGGCTACCTTAATGATAGGCAAAAACGGTTATATAGGCAAAATCTCCCCATTAGTCAATCTTGCAGCTCAAGCCGAGGAACTGAAGAATTTAAAAAAAACTACAGTGGTTGAAGCTGTTGTCATTTTTGACGTCAAGAGTTTTGGTAAAGTAGCAAAGGTGGAGTTGTTGTGCTTTAAAAGGGTCGCCTAATTTGTTTCTGTGTGGTTTCATTTCTTTACGAGTTTTTTAAGAGTTGTTTGCTTATATTTTGTTTGAATGTATTTCTTTCTGTCCATTTGTTTTGTTTTGTTTTGTTTTTCTCTGCCAAATATTACTTTGTCTGTCCATTGTGTTTTTCTCTGTCGACCAAATGTTCCATTTCAATTCATGTCAAAAGCGGTGGTTGAAAAGTAGCCCATCCACCTAGAAAGTGAAGATTCCAGGTTCGATCCCCGTTCCTATTCGAAACTTTCCCCCCATCTTCTAGTACATGCTTAGTGGTCTGGGTAGTAGTCTTTCGAATGAGACGATAAACCAAGGTGCCGAGTGCTACACGCACTTAGTGCAACGTAGAAGAGCCCACGGCAAGAAGGGAGTTGTCCCTGGACGCTCGCAATCTGACGACCGGGTTCGATTCCCGTTCAAGGGGATATTTTCCCCTGGAGTTAACACCAGTGCAGACTCCACTCTCCCCAAAAGTCCTTCGGATGAGACTATAAACCGAGGTCCCGTGTGCGAACACAGGAAGAACATCTTGCGCACACGTTAAATCCTGTTCCGCTTTTCGTAAGAGTAGTCCATTGTGTGCCGGTGGGAACAGATGACAGAATTCACAAAACCGCATACACAGGGGGACTGGATGTAAAAAAGCACAAAAGTACTTATTTCATTATCCTCGATATAAAAGAATAAACGCATACACAGGGGGACTGGATGTAAAAAAGCACATAAGTGCTTATTCCATTATCCTCGATATAAAAGAATAAAATGAAATAAATAGAAATAAAAGATTGTGCCAGGCCCCAAGTGTTGTCAGGTATTGATGTCAGGAAAGTGCCAAGGTCTAAGAGTGGAATGCTGTTATGCTTGGAAATGTTATGTTGAGGCTGGTTTCACCCATCCCAAGCTCCTAACACACTAACCCTGTATTCTCCACTAAAGAGGAACAACATTCATCTCACGTGGGAGTGTGGCTGCCTATGAGTAATCTGAAAGCTACCCCCTGTAAACTTCTTAACCAGCGTATGCCTACCTTCGCATAGTGATTCTCAGGAGATGATAATAAACCGAGGTCCCGTGTGTTCTGCCTGATGAGAAGAGTAGGCCATATGTGCCTGTGGGAAGGAATGACAACATTTACAAAGCTGCATGCGTACGGGGACTGAATGTTTAAAAAAAAATGAAGACTTATTCCATTATCTCGAAATAAAAGAATTTCAAGAAAAAATATTGTGATTAGGGAGAGAGAGATGTGGGGAGAGAGAGAGAGAGAGAGAGAGAGAGAGAGAGAGAGAGAGAGAGAGAGAGAACAGATCTGATTGGTCCACAAATACTAAGTTATGAAACGTTCATCATCATCATCATCATTATCATCATTGTTATCAACAACAACAACAACAAAACATTATATACAAAGGAGAAAGGATCCAGACTATAAGATGGGTTTGATTTGTTTTTGTATAAAGCCATGTTCGTTGTGGCTTTTTCATTTGATAGTAGATTTTCCCCATAATATTTATCATTATCAAAGGGATTACTTCTTATATTGTCTAAAATTGTATCGGTTTTCTTGTTCTCGAAATACACCTTCAATTCATCTCTGTCAAAAATCGCAAAAGACATCAATTCACATTCTTCCCTGCAAACAATTTGCTCGGTACTTATTTTCCCCTTGATGACGTTTTTCTCTTAATAATAATAATAATATAATAATAATAATAATAATAAATGGAACTTATATAGCGCTATATCTTGCAAAGACAAATCAAAGTGCATGCATTCAACCTAATCTTACACAGTCATGCAATCAATGATAAATAATCAATAGTTTAAACAAACAGATATTACAAATATGGTGCGCTGTAGACAAAAGATATTAAATGAATTTTCAATAGTCAAATGTTTTTAAAAAGCACACACACTCACACAGGTCGTATACTTTAGCAGGTGATAGGACATGGGTTAGTGAAGGTGGAATAGTTCTGATATAAAACAGGAGGAGGGAAATCTTAGGTTTGAAATAAATATGTCTTGAGGATGGATTTAAAAGTGTCATAACTAGGTTTCTGGCGAAGAAAGAGAGGGAGCTCATTCCAGGTCGATGGACCCGAAATAGAGAAAGAGCGGAGGCCAACGGTAGATTGGTTGAATCTAGCTAGGTATCCATAGGCACAAGGTATCTGCAGCAGAGCGGAGGGAACGTGAAGGAGTGTACAGGTTAAGACATTCACAGAGGAGGGAGGGTGCAGTTTTGTGGAGGCATTTGTAACAGAGGGTTCTGATCTTATAATTTACTCTCTGTGGCACAGGCATCCAGTGGAGAGATCGCAAGAAGGGGTAATGTGCTCCTAGTTCGGACGGGATAGCTCAGTGATCAGAGCA
Source organism: Rapana venosa (assembly GCA_028751875.1). Classification (NCBI taxonomy): domain Eukaryota; kingdom Metazoa; phylum Mollusca; class Gastropoda; order Neogastropoda; family Muricidae; genus Rapana; species Rapana venosa. The sequence continues at coordinate 34,898,660 of CM054166.1, forward strand.
CTCGCTTTCCCCCAGCTAAGGTTGAGCCGCATTGAGCGTGGCTACCACTTGGATGGGTGACCATTTGTGTGCCTTGGTTTCAGTACAGTCCCCCAGTTCACCCAGCTGTAAATGAGTACCTGCCTTCTTTAGGGTCAGGGAAGGTAAAGCAGCGAGGGAGAGGAGATGGGCGCCACCCTCAGAATGCTGGCCCCTAGAGAAGCTGGGGTCTCTGACGCCTCGCTCCCCTACGACCTTATAGATTATGGGAGACCTTTACCTTTACCTAGTTCGGTATGAGTACGGGCGACAAAGCGTCCTTCTTTTTTTTCGTTTCCGCCTGTAAGGGAGCAAGAATTTTCCCCTTTGAAGGGTCATTGGAGGTTTGGGGGGTTATTTTGTTTTCTTTCGTTTGTTGGTTTTCGTGTTGTTGGGGTTTTTTGTTCTTGTGGTGGTTTTTGTTTGTTTGTTGGGTTTTTTCTGTTGTTTTTTTTTGGTAGGGGGGGGGGGGTGGATCCTGCAAAGTTGTTTTTTCTTTCTCCGCTTTACCCTAGGGATGCAGGCATCTTGCAGTGGTGAAAACTGTGTGTCCTGTGTGACGATGAACCTGCATTCTATCTGACAGGAGTCCTGCTGTTCACAAAATCACAAAAGCGATCTTTCAGTCAAGTTTCGCTCGAAATGATCATACCTTTGCTGTGATCGACACCACAAGCATTATCATTCTTCTTCCTCCTCCTCTTTCTCTCTTTCTTCTTCTTCTTCTTTCTTGTGACGGGGCGGTAATTCGCTTATCTTCCCATGCGCTCCGAGCGACGTGTGTTACTATTTTGGGACACACCTGCAAATTGTGCGGCGCTCTGATTGATTGGGTGGTAGTGGAAAATTGATTGGGTGGTAGTGGAAAATTGATTGGAAAATTGATTGGGTGGTAGTGGAAAACCCTCCGCTTTACGGAAGAGTGAACCATAGTCTGCTGGTACAAGCGGATGACAATTAACACCCCAAAAAATCTGCTTGCGCGCGGGTGTTGCGTTTATGCACCATCTCTGAAGTCAGAATGCGGCTGCTTTAATGGTGGGTAAAAACGGTCGCATACGCAAAAGCCTTACCATTGGTAAACGGAGGGGCTCTAGCTGAGGAACTAAAAAAAATTGATAAATAAGTCAGCAAAAGATATTATGACTTATTACTGTCTAAAGTAATGATGACCACAACAAAAAGTCAGAAACGTGTTTGCTACGTCAGGCAAATTCAATGATAATAAAGTACGTCGGATGAGACTATAAACCGAGACCCCGTGTGCGAACGCACGCAGAACATCTTGCGCACACGTTACATCCTGTTCCGCTTTTCGAAAGAGTAGGCCATTGTGTGCCGGTGGGAACAGATGACAAAATTTACAAAACCGCATACACACGGTGACTGGATGCAAAAAAGCACACGGGTGTTTATTCCATTATCCTCGATATAAAAGAATAATGAAACAAATAAAACTAAATACTTTTGGTTATAACATAATATGTTGCGGGTTTTTTTTAAAAAAGACTCCCGTTCCTGATGGCAGCTAGCAGGTGACGTAATCTGAACAGCACGTCCACATCTACCTGACGTCAGCAGCGAGAGAGTGCAGGAGCACATTTAATTCTGTTCCATCATTAACGTGGCCTTTCAGAAGTTTTTAAAACTTCACTGACAGACGCAAAGAGCCCTACACTGAGGCAAGGGATAAAACCACCTATAGCTCTTCATGCCACAGCTGAGAAAATACACCACCCGAAAAGAAAACTCCATTTTAAAACGGAGTAGATGGGAATTCTTCTTCTTCTTCTTCGTCAAACGCTCAGACAGCAACTAATGTTGTCTGTCCTGTGAGCGAGAATGCGTTGTGCTGCCGTTAAGCGCCTGACAAGTCAGGCCCAGCGTATCCGACTTCAACGTGAGAGAGACTTGTTATATTTTAAGACTTTTGGTGGGGTGGAGGCAGGAGAATGTACCAAGAAGGCAGAAAATAGACAAGAAGGAGGTGACAGGAAGAAAAGAAACAAGGCAGAAAGAGAGGGATAGAAAAGAGTGAATTCCTAGCACAGAAATTCCAGAACGGGGTAAGTGGGGTGGTATCTATCCTTACCGGCCCCTGGAACCAAACAAGAGAATGGCAAAAACATTTAGGGTTTAAGCAATAAACACTTCTCGAAAGAGCATCAGTTTATTTTTTTCTGGATGACGATTGCTGAATCAACAAAAATGAACATTGCTGAAGTGATATACTCTCCTTAATTAAAGTAACCAATTGTAATTAGTTGTGGGAAAAACACACACATACACACACACACACACTCAAACACCAACTCAAAAACAACAACACAGCGCAACAACACACAACACAACACAGAACACACACACAACATTCCAAACAATACCACACATACACCACCAACCACAAAACACAAAAACATCTTAGCAACAACACACTCTCAAAACATCAGTTCTCTTTTCGAAGATTAGCTAATCACACAAAATGACACAAGATATACTTTTAAAAACGCATACACACAGAATACTGGAAATCAAAACACACACACACACACACACACACACTCAAACACTACCCCAAACACACACACATCAACACACACACACAACACATGACACAACTACACAAACCCACAAACACACACACTCAAAACACACAAACACACCAAACACACAAAAACACACACACACACAAACACACACACAACACATAACACACACACACTACCACACATACACACACTAAACACACAACACACTCAACAAAACACACACACAACACACACAACACACACACACACACCACAAAACACACACACAACACACACATAACACACAAACACACACAAACACACACCACTCAAACACACACACACATCAAAACACACACACAACACACACCAAAACACACACACCAAACACACACACACACACACACAACCACACACACACACCAACAACACCACACAAACACATACACCACAACACACACACACTCAAACACACACACACTCAAACACACCCCACACAAAACACACCAACCACACACACACACCACAACACCAAAACACACACAAAACACATCACACACACACACAACACACACACAAACACACACACACAAAACACACACACACACACAACACACACACACAACACACACACACACACACCACAACACACAACACGAAACCACACCACACACCACAACACACACACACACACACACACAAACACACCACACACCACAAACACACACACACACACACACACACACCAACAACACACACACACACACACACACACTCACACACTCACACACACCATTCCGATCTCTCTCTACCCCAGCAATACACACACGCGAGTCATGTCACCACACATCCTCAGGGTCGGAAGGCCACAGGGAGCTGCTTACTGCCAAGCTGCCCAGGGCCTCCAACCAGAAGGGGCCTGCAGGCGGCTGGCTCAGTCCAACGTGGCCAGAGGTGTGATCACTGACCCCACCCCCACCCCCCACCCCCACCCCTGACTCTAGTAACAGTTCAGTTACGGAGTCAGGCTAAGTGAGACACCCACCTTTGGGCTCTGGCCACTACAAAGCCCTAACCTGCAGAACATCTTGCGCACACGTTGAATCCTGTTCCGCTTTTCGTAAGAGTAGGCCATTGTGTGCCGGTGGGAACAGATGACAACTTACAAAACCGCATACACACGCGGACTGGATGTAAAAAAAGCACACAAGTGCTTATTCCATTATCCTCGATCATCGTCATCATCATCAGACCCGTGACCTTGGCGGTCGTGGAGGAGACACGAAAGACGATGCCGTGGTAAGCCTCCTCCATCCATCTCGGTCCTCGGCTCTGCGCAGTAGTGCCGAGTCATTCATCCTGGTCCATTCTCTGATGTTGTCCATCCATGACTTGTTCTGTCTTCCCTCTTTCTGCCACCTTCGAGTGTTCCCTGCAGTACTGTTTTTGGCAGAGTGTTGTGGCGGGTGACGTGGCCGAACCATGTCAGCTTTTTCTTCTTGACGATGGTGAGAAGGGGTTCCTGTGGACCTGCCAGCCGTGTTATTTGACTCTTGAAAAATTCATTGGTCTTTCATTCTCTCCAGGATATGCCCAGCAGTTTTCTATGGCATTTTGTTTCAAATGACTGGATTCGCTTTGCTTTTTCAGCAGTCAATGTCCAGGTTTCACTTCCGTACAGCAGGATAGTCTGAATTAGGGCTTTGTAGAGCTTTAGTTTGATTGGGAAACTGATCTCTTTACTTTTCCATATGGTGGTGAGTTTTGTCATGGAAGATGTTGCCATGGCTAGTCTGACTTTGATTTCTGTCGTCGATCGCCCGTCCTTTGTTGCAATATACAATCTCGTAATTGATTACCAGGTGGGAGGAGTGAGTGAGATCAGAGTGCACATTCTGGCTGATCGCTGAGTGTTAGCCTCGGGAACCAACAAAAAACAAAAAAAACAACAAAAAAAACTCCTCTGCAACGACTCATCCAGGCTTGCCGATTGGCTGAACTTCACACTAAACAACTCAGTCAAACGCGATGAAATCATTCAGTGCAATATCAATTGAAGGTCATTCCAAATGAGAACAGAAGTCGACGAGAAGTCAAGACGAGCATCTGTGATGCTCTAGAGGTTACGTGCGTTGTTTATACATTTATATATGTCAAACTATATTCACTTTTTCCGAGACATTAAGTTCTTTTTATGATCCCCAGCCTGGGACTTTTGCACAACTTAGTAAATCTGATTCCCATGGAAGACAACGTATTTCCCATAGCGATACAAAGTTCAAAACAGTGTGCGCAGATCAGTGGAGTTCCAGATCAGGGCCTCGGTTTATAGTCTATCTAGGTACATTTTTTTGGTGGGGTTCGTTCGAGGGAAGGTAGGCTCTGTGGGGAGAGGTGTTAACTCAGATTCGAATGGGGTCATGCCTTTTGGTAGGAATGCTTCAACGCTTCACACAGCCCACCAAGCTGATCCATAGTGCTTTAGACTGTGGACTCAGGCTATGCTTACGCGTCTGTATCACAATATCATCCAAACATCAACAACCATGTCAGCTCAGGATTTCATGAATCGGATTTTTTTTAGCTTCCGGCCGGTTTCACCCACAACAAGAGCAGACATGGCGCTTTGTTTCGAATGACATACATTCTTCCGAACGTAAAACCAAGTTAGCAAAACTCTGTCCTTCACAAATTATACACGAACAGGAACAAGAAGCTGATCAAGCTCTTCTTCTTCTTCTTCTTCTTCTTTTTTTTTTCTTCTCAATTCTTCTTCTACTTATTTGTTTTTGCTGCCTCATCTTTCGTGACGTCCCCCGTCCTGCTGTTCCCACGCCGCTCATTCCAATCTCCCTGCCACAGCCACACCCAGATTTGTTATCTCATCCTCAGGGTCGGAAGTCCATAGGGAGCCCATCACTATCATGCCGCTGTGGGGCCACCAGCCAGAGGGGCCCTGCCCTGCTGCTGGGTCACTTTGGTGGTGTTCAGTGGTGCCTGTTCTGAGCTAACATATGCAGCACACCACCTAATAAGCCCCCTACTTACGACATATTAGCTCAGTCGCGGAGCCAGACTGAGTGAATTGCCCACCCGAGGTGGCAACCACCACAACGTCCCTCCAACGACTGTCCCCCTCCAACCCCAAAGGCTTTGACACAAACTCACCACAGGCACAGAAGTGTATGGCAAACCGAATCTGAGGTCACCATGAGACCAGAGCAACTGGGACCACTGAATCAGAGGCATTTTTTTTTTTATTCATGATGATCAATGACAATGAGGATGACGTAATGATGCTGCTGTGGAAGTGCATATGCTTTGAGACTACTTGACAGGGTTGTACTCTACGCTTACTATCATAATATATCCCGGCGTCAACCGGGCCCGAGAGATACAGACACCTGCAGTGTTGGTCAGGTCATTTGAGCAACACTTTCAAACCCGCATTTCTTAAGTGGATGAAGCTCGACTGTGTGGTCTCAGTCTTCCCACTGAGCCCACAGCACACTCACTCTGGGTAGGAGCCGGCCGGAGTCCGAAAAATCCCTATGACTCTTATGGGAATCGAACCCGCGACCTTCCAGTCCGTAACCCAAGGCGCTAACCACTGAGCCATGGTGGCTGGTTTTCTTCTACTTCTTCTTCTTCGTCGTCAACGTCTTTGAATGCTCAGACAGCCAACTATTGTTGTCTGTCATATCAGCGAAAATGAATTGCGCTGCCGTTCAGTGCCTGACAAGTCATGCCCCGCACATCCGACTTCGGAATGGGAAAGAACTGTTGTCCTTCTTGGAGAAAAAGGCAGGCGAATGGATTAAGAAGGCAGAACAAGAACAAGAAGGAGGTGGCAGGAAGAAAAGGAACAAAGGCAGAAAGAAAGCTAAGGATAGAAAATAAAGAACTCCTAGCACAGAATTTCCAGAAGGTGGGGATGATATTTATACTCACAGGCCCTCGCTATCCCAACAGGTTAAAACAGGTCTAAAAATAGTTCCAGCCACCATGTCGTTTGAGCTCAAATGAAATTGCTGTTTCCTGCACTTAACGCAAATTTGCTTTGTCTAAACAGCTACTGGTGCTGAATAATGATATACCAAGAGGATTATGCTCTTGAAATATAGAATTCTTATTCCGGAGTTTAATATTTAAAAACGCAAAAACTTTTTTTGCTTTTTTTAGTTTTTAAATTTTTTTATTTTTTTAAACGTAACATTTTAAAATTCCAATATTTGATCATATGTTTGTAAACTATTCAATACAGTTGTTTACTTCATCAACTGGCTGCAGATCCAAAGTTTTCCAATGGTGATATTTTTTACGTATGCGACTGGTTCCCCCTCCCCCACCCCCCACCCACCCCCCCCCCCACACACACACACACACACACACACACACACACAGGTAAGGTAGCCGCGTTCCTACTTCGGAGATCAAAGCAGTTTTAAGTTTGGGTGAATATGACAGTGTAGCAGCCTCACCAGCATACAGCAGTGTAAACTATCTAGTGTATGGGCTGTGTGTCAGTGTGTGCTCTAAATGATGTACCCAGTAGTCTACAGTTAGTTATATACTGGTGTGATGGCTCCTGTTTTGAGAAAAGCCCAGCTAGTGTAGTGTAGTGGGGTGTAGTGTAGTGTGGTGTAGTGTAGTGTAGTGTAGTGTAGTGTGGTGTAGTGTAGTGTAGTGTGGTGTGGTGTAGTGTAGTGTAGTGTGGTGTGGTGTGTAGTGTAGTGTAGTGTGTGTAGTGTAGTGTGTGTTGTGTAGTGGTGTGTGTGGTAGTGGTGTGTGGTGTAGTGTAGTGTGGTGTGGTGTTTGTGTAGTGTTGTGTTGTGTGTGGTGTAGTGTGGTGTGGTGTATTGTAGTGTGGTGTGTGTAGTGTAGTGTAGTGTAGTGTGGTGTTGGTGTAGTGTGGTTGTAGTGTAGTGTAGGTGTGTGTGTAGTGTAGTGTGGTGGTAGTGTAGTGTAGTGTGGGTGTGGTGTAGTGTGTGGTGTGGGGTGGTGTGTGTGTGGTGTAGTGTAGTGTGGTGTATTGTGTGTGTGGTGTGTGGTGGTGTAGTTGTAGTTGGGTAGTGTAGTGTGGTGTGTGTAGTGTAGTGTAGTGTGTGTGGTGTGTGTAGTGTGGTGTAGTGTAGTGTAGTGGTGGTGGAGTGTTAGTGTAGGTGTAGTGTAGTGTGGTGTAGTGTAGTGTGGTGTAGTGTTGTGTAGTGTAGTGTTATGTGTGGGTGGGTAGTGTAGTGTAGTGTGGTGTAGTGTGGTGTGGTGTAGTGTGGTAGGTGGTTGTGTAGTGGTAGTGTGTGTGTGTGTGTAGTGTGGTGTGGTGAGTATTGTAGTTGTGGTGTGTGGTTGTAGTTGTAGTGTAGTGATAGTGTGGTGTAGTGTAGTGTAGTGTGGTGTGGTAGGTGGTAGTGTAGTGTGGTGTGGTGTGGTGTAGTGTAGGTGGTGTTGTAGTGTAGTGTGTGGTGTGTGTAGTGTAGTGTAGTGTGGTGTAGTGTGGTGTAGTGTAGTGTGGTGTAGTGTAGTGTAGTGTAGTGTGGTTTGTGTGGTGTGTTAGTGTGGTGTAGTGTAGTGTAGTGTAGTGTAGGTGTGAGTGTGGTGTGTTGTGTATGTAGTGGTAGTGTGGTGTAGTGTAGTGTAGTGTAGTGTAGTGTAGTGTGGTGTGTAGTGTGTGTGTGTAGTGTTGTGGTGTAGTGGTGTGTGTGTGTGGTGGTGGTGGTGTAGTGTGGTGTGGGTTGTGTAGTTGTAGTGTGGTGTGGTGTAGTGTAGTGTGGTGTAGTGTAGTGTGGTGTGGTGTAGTGTAGTGTATGTGTGTGGTGTAGTGTAGTGTAGTGGGTGGTGTAGTGTTGTAGTGTGTGTGTGTAGTGTAGTGTAGTGTGGTGTGGTTGTGGGTGTAGTGTGGGTGTGTGTGTGTGTGTGTGGGTTGTGGGTGTAGTGTGGTGTAGTGTAGTGGTAGTGTGTTGTGGTGTTGAGTGTAGTGTGGTGAGGTGTAGTGTATGTTGTGTGGTGTGGTGTGGTGTAGTGTAGTGGTGTGGTAGTGATGTATGTGGTGTGTGGTGTAGTGTAGGTGTGTGAGTGTGGTGTGTGAGTGTGGTGTTGTGTGTGTGGTATGTAGTGTAGTGTAGTGTGGTGTGGTGTTTAGTTGTAGGTGTAGTGTAGTGTAGTGTGGGGTAGTGTGTAGTGTGTGGTGTGGTGTGTGTGAGGGGTGTAGTTGTTGTGTATGTGTTAGTGTGAGAGTGTAGTGTAGTGTGGTAGGGGTGTGGTGAGTGTATTGTAGTGTGGTGGAAGTGTAGTGTGTAGTGTAGTTGTGTAGTGTGTAGTGTGGTGTAGTGTAGTGTTGAGTGTAGTGTGGGTAGTGTAGTAGTATAGTGCGGTGTAGTGTAGTGTAGTAAGTGCGGTGTATGTAGTGTAGTGTAGTGTAATGAGTATAGTCTAGTGTAGTGCAGTGCAGTGTATTGTAGTGTGATGTTATGTGTACTGTAGCGTAGTCTAGTGTAGTGTAATATAGTGTATTATGTTGTAGCGTAGTGTAGTGTAGTGTTGTGTTGTGTAGTGTAGTGTTGTAGTGTAGTGTAATTTACTGTAGCGTATTGTAGTGTAGTGTCATTATAGTATTATGTTGTAGTGTAGTGCAGTGTTGTGTTGTGCGGTGTGGTGTAGTATGGTGTAATGTATTTCAATATAGTGTATTCTGTTGTATTGTATTGTATGTAGTGTCGTGTAGTGTAGTATAATGTAGTGTGTATAGTGTAGTATAGTGAAGTGTAGTGTAGTGAAGTGTAGTGTAGTATAGTGTAGTATAGTGTAGCGTAATGTAGTGTAGTGTAGTGTAGTGTAATGTAAAGCAGTGTAGTTTAATATAGTATATTCTGTTGTAGTGTAGTGTAATGCATTGTATTGTAGTAGTGCAGTGCAGTTTAATAATTATAGTATATTATGTTGTAGTGTAGTGCAGTGCAGTGCAGGTTACTGTACTGTACTGTACTCCAAAAGTTAATGTGTGCCAATGTGTGATTCATGAGTCACTGGGACTGGTTTAAGGAGATGCTTATTCGAAAAATGGGGTACAGGAAACAGGAACGGGATAGCTCAGTGGCCAGAGCACTCACTTTCCCTTAACTAAGATTAGGCAGCATTGAGCATGGTTACCAAGTGGATGGGTGACTGTTAGCCTGCCTTGGCTCCAGTACAGTCCCCCAGTTCACCCAGCTGTAAATGGGTACCTGCCCTCTTTAGGGTCACGGAAGGTAAAGCAGCGAGGGAGAGGACATGCACGCCACCCTCAATATGCTGGCCCCTGGAGAAGCTGAAATCTCTTGACACTCGCTCCCAAACGACTGCATATGTTGTGGAAACACCGTAACCTTTTACGTATACAAAAAGATAACAATCACGTATATACTAAAAGCATTTTTTTTAAACCTACCCACTAGAGCAAACCAGAACCTGGCGGACATTTTGTGTACGAGACACTTTATAATCACATGTACAAGCAGCATTAGAGCAACACTAAACCCAGACAACTGTCTAAAGCCCTGGTGAAACTTTGGCGGCAAACATTGACAACACAATAGCAAAAGCGTTCTGGCTATGTAGTATTTCAAGTTGTTTGATGTTCACAATTCAAGGAGCCATACTTCGTGTTATGGGTTTCAGTGTTCGAGATGTCGGAAATAAATCAGGTTTTTTTATCAGCTCTCTTTGTGCAAAAACGAAAACCTTCCATTTAGGAGGTGCCACCATCTTTCTTCATCTCTTGCTTTCCCCGATAGCACAGCTGTCTGAGAGCACCCCGATACTGAGAGCTCTGCTTGACATAGATGAGGAAATTAATAGAGCATTGACGGCTTCAAGCAGTAGAGTAACCGAAGTAGACACCTTGTAGACATTGCACAGATGCCCAATACCCAGAAAACCGGGCAGGGTATGAATCAACAACGTCCGCCCTGCAGCTGGCGTCATACACATGACGTAAACGCAACACACCGTCACCAACATCCGGGTCAGGGACACTTCCTGTTTCTCCACTGACGTCATGTTGGACGCCGTGCTTCGCCGCCAGGTGGCGGTGACCTTGAGGCGAAGAATGATGGCGGCGGTGCAGAGGATGACGACCATGAGGGAGAGCAGGCGAAGCGTGACGGAGACTATGCGCGCCATGACGTCCAGGAGGGCTCTGTGTTGAAGGTGGAAGGGGGTGAGGCGGTTGACGAAGGTAGGGGTGTTGGTGTTAGGGTCAGAGACCTGAAGTGTCTGGTACTTGGTCAGGAGGGAGACATTGTTCGCTGCCAGAAGGTACACAGCTACCGCTGCAAGCAGTACCTGCAGATGCCTGAAAAACAAGGAAGGTGGCAGGATGGTTCAGACCTTCGCCTGCCTAACAAGTCAACCATGGGAGCTTCTGGGTTCGATTCCCAGCATCGCCCTTTTTTGTTGTTTACTCCAGTTTGACCGAAAGGACGTACTAAATGACAGGTCTTTCGGAGGAGACTTTAAACAGGTCAGACCTGTGTTCTGACGGACTTGTGCCCATTTAAACATTCCACGACAGTTGAAAATCGGAAAGAGCTTGGCGGTACCTCCAGACTGTCCTGAAAACATTGATATACATAAACATTGGTTGGGGGGACGGGATAGCCTAGTGGTTAGAACATTGAGCTCGCAATCTGACGACCCGGGTTCGATTCCCGTTCAAGGGGATATTTTCCCCTGGAGTTAACATCAGTGCAGACTCCACACTCTCCAAACGTCCTCCGGATGAGACTATAAACCGAGGCCCCGAGTGCCAACGCACCCAGAACATCTTGCGCACACGTTATATCTTGTTCCGCTTTTCTTAAGAGTAGGCCATTGTGTGCCGGTGGGAACAGATGACAGAATTTACAAAACCGCACACACACGGGGACTGGATGTAAAAAAGCACATAAGTGCTTATTCCATGATCCTCGATATAAAAGAATAAGAAGATAGGTGTCTTCCCAAAGTCGGAATGTGGCTACCTTAATGGTGGTTCCGGAAGCAGGGAGGGGGTGGGGGAATGGAGCGGTTGCATACGCAAAACATGTCACCATTAGAAAACCTCGGAACTGTAGCGGAGAAACAAACAAACAAACGAACAAAGGTCTGCTAAAAATTGTGCCTGTCTTTCTTGGAATGTCACAGCACTTGTTGTAGCGACTGTGCAGTCAAGGGCCGCTTTACAACAGGCCAGGTCATTCTGGCAACTTCCACTAGCTGATCTATTACAGTCTATTCTCTTGCTTTTTAAACGCCAAGTGATCTCTCTCTCTCTCTCTCTCCTCTCCTCTCCTCTCTCTCTCTCTCTCTCTCTCTCTCTCTCTCTCTCTCTCTCTCTCTCTCTCTCTCTCTCTCTCGGATGAGACTATAAACCGAGGCCCCGAGTGCGAATGTACGCTGAACATCTTGCGCACACGTTAAATCCTGTTCCGCTTTTCGAAAGAGTAGGCCATTGTGTGCCGGTGGGAACAGATGACAAAATTTACAAAACCGCATACACACGGGGACTGGATATAAAAAAGCACACGAGTGCTTATTCCATTATCCTCGATATAAAAGAATAAATGAACAAAAAAAATAATTAAAAAAATAAGTCTTCTCTCCTCTCTCTCTTCTCTCTCTCTCTCTCTCTCTTCTTTCCTTCTCTTCTCTTTTTTCTTTTCCCCCTTTTTGTCAACAAGTACACACTTCCCCACGTAAATACCCCCCTCAAAATCATCATCTCATCCCGTGACCTTGGGGGTCGTGGGGGAGCACAAAAACGATCCCGTGGAAAGCCTCCTCCACCCATCTCTCCTTTTTTCGCTCTGCGCATAGTCCCGGGTCATTCCCCCTGGCCATTTTTGATTTGCCATCCATGATTTTTTGTCTTCCCCTTTTCCCCCTTCGAGTTTTCCCGAGTACTTTTTTTTGGCAGGTGTTTTGGCGGGTGACGTGGCCGAACCATGCAGCTTTTTCTTTGACGATGGGAGAAGGTTTCCTGTGGCCCTGCCACCGTGTTTTTTTGGTCTTGACAAATTCATTGGTCTTTCGTTCCCCCGGAAATATCCCAGCATTTTTTCTATGGCTTTTTTTGTTTTAAAATACTGGATTCGTTTTGCTTTTTTCGCAGTCAATGTCCAGGTTTCATTTCCCGTACGCAGGATATTAAATTTAGGCTTTGTAGAGCTTTTGTTGATTTGGGGAAACTATCTCTTTTCTTCCTAGGTGCTGCCACTGACCCCCCACAATAAAAATAATAATCATAATAAATGGAATTTTTAGCCTATATTCTTTAGAACAAAACAAAGCTTGCACTCACTCATTTTTAACAGTATACAACCTAGCAAGTAAATTTTCCCCAAGTAAATGTGCCGCACGCCCCACACACACACCACCCCAAAACAGTCCCTCGGGCCCGGTCCCCGAAGAACTTGGCGGGCCCTTTAGGGGGTTGAGGGCCACAACATTCTCCATGCGATGATGGCCGTGATGACGTTGGAGATGTGCAGAGGCCAGGTAAGATCCGAACAAAGAGCCGATCCCCTGCTGCCCCGTTTACCCCGGCCCCAGGGTCCACCCAACCCACCCCGCGTAGGCCTTGCTGAGCATCAAAAAACCAGGCTGCCCATGTCTGATAGGCAAACTGGAAGCATCAAAGACAGACATTTTGGGGTGGGTTGGTTTTTTTTCCCAATCAGAACAGAAAATTGAAAAAGCACGCCATGTCCCTTTCTAATAAGCAGGACAGGGTTTTGGGAAACAAACTCATAAAGAATAAACCATGAAGAATAAATCGAAAGCACCCAAGGGAAAAACTAGCATGAAAATAAAGGAAAATTTTGATATCACCTGAACCCAAATTTACAAAATTTGTTTTGGAAAATAAATGGCAACGAAAAAGGTATTTTGCAGGACCCAAGTTAAGCTCAATGTTATACACAAACATTTTCTCTTTATTAGTCAGCGAAAAAAATGTAGTTTTGTATTGTAGCACTACAAAAAACCCATCTGATATATATTTTAGCACAAAAATTTAGATATTTAGCGAAAAAAATTTAAAACCCTATTTGCAGAATACAAAAAAACTACCTTGATAATATATTTGCAACAAAAAATTTTAGCTTTATGTAATAGAAACAAAAAAACTATTTTTTTTTTTTCCACATACAAAACTCACGGATATATTGCACACAAACATTACTTCACTGTTTCCGAAACAGGGTTGGTTTTTTTTGTAGACCACACCAACAATTCACCGGGTAATAAAGTTTCCAAAAACAGACAGCTTAAATTTATACACAGACCGAATATCTTTGCATGTGAGCGAAAAACCATTATACGTTAATATTCGGACACTAAAAACCTGCGGAATTTTAGATACGAAACATCTGGTTTTAAAATGTTTGCACGTAGGCAAATAATAAAAAAACAATGAAAAAATTCCCATATCGTTATCATTTTTTTCTCATAAATATTATAACTTCTAAAAAACATATAACTGTATGCCTTTCTTTGGGAGTAGGTTGGTAGGGGGTTTTTTTGTACAAGCAGGGTCGGGGGTCTAAAGGTAACGCGCCTGTCTAGAAAGTGAAAAGTCCGGGTCGAAGTGTGCGGTGGTTTCAATCCCGTTTGGATCCGAAACTTTTCCCCCATCCATTAGACCATGAGTGGTGGTCTTGGCGCTAGTCTTTCGGATGAAACGAAAAACCGAGGTCCCCTTGGTTACACATAATTATTTAGCGCACGTAAAAGAACACACGACAACAAGAGAGTTGTCCCTGGAAAAAATTCTGTAGAAAGAGCCACTGTGATAGGGGAAATAAATACAGTTGCCGACAACAACAAAAGAAAATAATGGGTGGCACTGCTCTTGTGGCGACGCGCTTTCCCCGGGGAGAGCAGCCCGAATTTCACGCAGAGAAATCTGCCATGACTCAAAAATATAAACCAATAAATAAATGTAGTGAGCATTAGGGTAAGCATTGTGAAGACCGTTGTAATGAGCATTGAGCATTATGCTGAGCTCTGTGGTGAGCATTATGGTGAGCATCATGCATTATGTAAATGTTATTGTATTATGCATTATGGTGAACAGTATGGAGAACATTATGCTGATTGTTATGCATTATGGTGAGCATTATGGTGTGCACTATGCTGAGTGCTATGCATTATGCTGATTGTTATGCATTATGGTGAGCATTATGGAGTGCACTATGCTGAGTGTTATGCATTATGCTGACTGTTATGCATTATGATGATTGTTATGCATTATGGTGAGCATTATGGAGTGCACTATGCATTATGCTGATTTTTATGCACTATGGTAAGCATTATGGTGTGCACTATGCTGATTGTTATGCATTATGCTGATTGTTATGCACTATGCTGATTGTTATGCATTATGCTGATTGTTATGCATTATGCTGATTGTTATGCATTATGGTGAGCATTATGGTGTGCACTATGCTGACTGTTATGCATTATGCTGATTGTTATGCATTATGCTGATTGTTATGCATTATGGTGAGCATTATGGAGTGCACTATGCATTATGCTGATTGTTATGCATTATGCTTATTGTTATGCTTTATGGTGAGCATTATGGTGTGCACTATGCATTATGCTGATTGTTATGCATTATGCTGATTGTTATGCATTATGCTGATTGTTATGCATTATGGAGTGCACTATGTTGAGTGGAGCGCTATGCTGAGTGTTTTACATTATGGTGAGCATTATAGTGAACATGATGCATTATGTTGAGCAATATGCTGAGTGGAGCTGGGGAGGGGGGTGTTCCAAGCACTTCGCCATATAGGCAGCTGTACTCCGGCTTCTGATGATTTTATTGCTCTTCAACTTAATGGAGACTGAAGGTGGTGTTACGCCCAGAGAAAGTCACGTCTGCAGACCGCCTCAACCTAACATCTCAAACATAACAACAACGTTGATGTAGGCTTTAGGCACGTTGCTCATGATCGATCATCTATAACTGACCAACACATTTGGCCTGGGCCAAAGAATGGAGACTGACCAAAGTCGTGTTGGGGAAAGAAGAGACGTGAACAAACCTTCAACAATGACAACTGGAACCCTCTTCTTTCTCGTGGAACGCTCAGACTGCAACTATTGTTGTCTGTCATAGGAGCGAAAAACGTTGCGCTGCCGTCAAGTGCCTGGCAAGTCAGCCCCGGCCAAAACTGACTTCGGCATGGAAGGAAATTGCTATCTGTTAAAGTCTTTCTGGAAAAAATAGGCAGGAGAATGGATCCAAAAAGGAAGGAAATAGACAAGAAGGAGGTGACATTTATAAAAATAAAAAAAAGAACAAGATATAAGGAAAGATAGCGAATTAGAAAAGAGGGAAATCCTAGCACAGAAGATGGGGGATGCTGTTTACACTGACAGGCCCCCTGACATCCCCTTGCAGGAGAAACTGTAAGCTAAAGCGCGGCCATTACCTGAACAAGCAGACGTTAATTCGGTTGGACAGGCCTTGCCTAGCGAAGACGGCCATGTTGATGACGTTGCTGATGACGCCACACGTGACCAGGACGGGGAACAGCAGACGCAGAGGACAAAGTCCGCTGCCTCCGCCACACTGGGGTTGACCAGGTTTCGGGGGTTGTCGCAAGGGGTGAAGACAGAGGGAGGAAAAGCAGAAGAGGAAGGGTCGTGTCGTCGTTCCAGCTCCTAGCCAGAGTCCCCGCTGTTGAGGAGTCTGCCGGCTGAGGCAAGGAGAGGGTGAGGTCCATGCTGTTCAGTCAGTCTGTACACGGTGGAGTGCGTGAGTTTGAAAGAAGAAGAAGAAGAAGAAGAAGAAGAAGAAGAAGAAGAAGAAGAAGAAAGAAGAACAAGAACAAGAACAAGAACAAGAACAAGAAGAAGAACAAGAACAAGAAGAAGAAGAAAAAGAATGTATGGAATTTATATAGTGCTGAATCTTGTAAAGCAACAAACCAAAGCGCTTGAAATGAAGAAGAAGAAGAACAACAACAACAAGAACAAGAACAAGAACAAGAACAACAAGAAGAAGAAGAAGAACAAGAAGACGAAGAAGAAGAATGTATGGAATTTATATAGCGCTGAATCTTGTAAAGCAACAAACCAAAGCGCTTGAAATGAAGAAGAAGAAGAAGAAGAAGAAGAAGAAGAAGAACAAGAAGAAGAAGAAGAAGAAGAAGAAGAAGAAGAAGAAGAAGAAGAAGAATGTATGGAATTTATATAGCGCTGAATCTTGTAAAGCAACAAACCAAAGCGCTTGAAATGAAGAAGTATGTGCTGTGGATGATTTCAGGCTGCCTCGTCCTCTTCTTCCTGTGATGGTTGATGCTGCTATAGGGTGACCTGACTGTCTGTCTGTCTGTCTGTCTGTCTGTCTGTGTATGTCTGTTTGTCTGTCTGTCTCTCTGTGTCTCTCTGTCTCTGTCTCTCGCTGTGTGTCTGTGTGTGTGTGTATCTGTCTGTTTGTCTCTCTCTTTCTGTCTCTCTCTTTCTCTCCCCGTCTCTCTGTCTGTGTCTCTGTCTGTGTGTGTCTCTGTCTTCTCTCTCTCTCTCTCTCTCTCTCTCTCCTCTCTCTCTCTCTCTCTCTCTCTCTCTGACTCTCTCTCTCTAGCAACACCTCCATTCAGTAAGGTAAAAAGCAAACACTGACTTTTCTATGATTACACTCAGATGAGTATACACATGCTTTCAACAGTGTAAACAAAGACACCCGAAATCGGAATTTGTTACTTCTGTGGAAAACATCCAGATAATACAAAAAACTCACCATGGTAATTGAAGCATTTCACTTCATCACGTGTACTGCCCGTAACCCCCAGGAGTGGGCGCTGCAATGGGGACGAACGTGACCATGGCTCCACTTAGCGTCGGAGCAAGTGCCTGGTGACATGAAGTCTCCCTGTCCAATCACGATGCGTCGCCCACTTTCCTCTGTCGCCCGTCTTCTTTCCCTGAAGCTTTAGACGAGGAATAAAAATAATCAGATAAACTAAGACCTCTGGAAGTTAATTACCCCCCCCCCCCCACCTGATTCTCCTCCATACCCCCACCCCTCCCACCATGCCCATGCAACAGCTGACAAAACACTTGGGGAACCAGGACGTGAGATTTTTTTTGCAGAGAGCTATTCTGCTACGTCCTTCGGATGAGACTATAAACCGAGACCCCATGTGCGAACGCATGCAGAACATCTTGCCCACACGTTAAATCCTGTTCCGCTTTTCGAAAGAGTAGGCCATTGTGTGCCGGTGGGAACAGATGACAAAATTTACAAACCGCATACACACGGGGACTGGATGTAAAAAAGCACATGAGTGCTTATTCCATTATCCTCGATAAGAAATATTAAGAAATCTGAGCGCTTTGATTTGTTGCTTTACAAGATTCAGCGCTATATGAATTCCATACATTATTATTATTATTATTATTATTATTATTATTATTATTATTATTATTATTATTATTATTATTATTATCATTATCATTATTATTATTATTATTATTACGTGACGTATGAAGTGAAAAGCTCTTTGTGGATATCTGCCTGATCAATGTGAGCAGTTTGATTCCAAGGTCTCCTATGCCTTGTTGTGTACTGTTAAAAGAGATGTGTTTCTCTTTGTTTCATAAAGTGAACAAAATTAGAAGTCTCCTTTAAAACATTCCATTGAAAAGAGCAGATTTTACTGGTTAAAAATAACGGATTTTATCACAGCAAATTAACACATATATATATAAAAGAAGAAAACCATGATGGTAAAAAGGGGTTTGTATTTTGCAGGATGCAAAAAAGACTCTAAGCACTTTTAAAGTCTAGCTTAACTTTTTACCTTCGAGGATGATGAATAGCCATTTGTGTGCTTTTATTTTACACCTAGTCCCTGTGTGTATGCAGCTTTACGAAATACGAAATTTTATTTAAAGAACCAGCCGCCATGGCGCAGTGGTTAGCGCCTTGGGTTACGGACTGGAAGGTCGCGGGTTCGATTCCCATAAGAGTCATAGGGATTTTTCGGACTCCGGCCGGCTCCTACCCAGAGTGAGTGTGCTGTGGGATCAGTGGGAAGACTGGGACCACACAGTCGAGCTTCATCCACTTAACGGATGCGAGTTTGAGAGTGTTGCTCAAATTTCCTGACCAACACTGCAGGTGTCTGTATCTCTCGGGCCCGGTTGACGCCGGGATTTATTATGATAGTAAGCGTAGAGTACAACCCTGTCAAGTAGTCTCAAAGCATATGCACTTCCACAGCAGCATAATTACGTCATCCTCATTGTCATTGATCATCATGCAATTTAAAAAAAGTGCCTCTGATTCGGTGGTCCCAGTTTCTCTGGTCTCATGGTGACCTCAGGTTCGGTTTGCCCATACACTTCTGTGCCTGTGGTGAATTTGTGTCAAAGCCTTTGGGGTTGGAGGTTCGCGGGGGACGGTCGTTGGAGGGACGTTGTGGTGGTTGCCACCTCGGGTGGGCAACTCACTCAGTCTGGCTCCGCGACTGAGCTAATACTGTCGTTAGTAGGGGGCTTAGTAGGTGGTGTCCTGCGTATGTTAGCTCAGAACAGGCACCACTGAACACCGCCAAAGTGACCCAGCAGCAGTGCAGGGCCCCTCTGGCTGGTGGCCCCACGGCGGCCTGATGGTGATTGGCTCCCTGTGGACCTCCGATGCTTGGGATGAGACATAACAAATCTGGGTATGGTTGTGGCGGGGAGACTGGAATGAGCGGCATGGGAGAAGCATGACGGGGGACGTCACAGAAGATGAGGCAGCAAAAAAAAAAATTATTTAAAGAGGGTAGTAGAATAAGTACAATGACTTATTTTTATCCAGCCCTCAAACGGAAAAAAACGTTTTAACACCACGGCACAAGCAATAATTATGTTTGAAAGAAAAAATTGGAAAGGAAAAGAGTAAAGGAAACGACAAAAGAGAAAACACATGAAGAATAAACAAATACATCAAAAACAAGAAGGTAGTAATGTCGTCGCTATCGTCGTCGCCAATGTAGCAGTAGTAGAAGCAGTAGCAGCAGTGGTAGTAGTAGTAGTATTAGTAGTAGTAGTAGTAGTAGTAGTAGTAGTAGTAGTAGTAGTAGCAGTAGCAGTAGCAGCAGCAGCAGCAGCAGCAGTAGTAGTAGCAGTAGCAGTAGCAGTAGTAGTAGCAGTAGCAGTAGCAGCAGCAGCAGCAGCAGTAGCAGTAGCAGTAGTAGTAGTAGCAGCAGCAGCAGCAGTAGCAGCAGCAGCAGCAGCAGCAGCAGCAGCTGCAGTAGTAGTAGTAGTAGTAGTAGTAGTAGTAGTAGTAGTAGTAGTAGTAGTAGTAGTAGTAGTAGTAGTAGTAGAAGAGATGATGATGTTCTACTATGCGGGGTAGCGACGACGATGGCAGTGCCGACGATGATAATGGTGATAACAAAAAACGACAGCGGATTTAGTAAACGTTGTCATCCGTTCCCACGGGCACGCAATGGCTTATTCTTAACGTTAGCATTGACCCCATCATAATTCTCTGTGTACTTGCTGAACACCCTCACAAGATTCTATCAACATGGCAGACAATTTTGGCCTGCGCTGCATCTTTTATTTTTCCTCTCTTCAAAGCTTACTCGTTTCTGTGCTGTTCTTCATCTCACTGGAAGGGGAGGGGTGGCTGATTTTTTTTTATATCGAGGATAATGGAAGAAGCACTCATGTGCTTTTTTACATCCAGTCCCCGTGTGTATGCCGTCTTGTAAATTCTGCCTTCTGTTCCCACCGGCACACAATGGCCTACTCTGACGAAAAGCGGAACAGGATTTAACGTGTGCGCAAGATGTTCTGCGTGCGTTCGCACACGTACACGGGACCTCGGTTTATAGTCTCATCTGAAGGACTTATAGCCTGGGGGTTAGAGGGTTGCGCCAGTGATTGACAGCCCGGGGTCGAGCCACCACGGAGGCGCCCGTGTTAGGGACTGTTATCCTACTATTAACATCAGTGCTGACTCCACTTCCCCAAAAAGTCCTTCAGATGAGACTATAAACCAAAGCCCCCTCTGCAAACGCACACAGAACATCTTGATATTGTTTACACGTTTAAAATCCGTTGGACCTTTCAAAGAGCAGGTCACTAATTTTTCCAGTAGGAGCAGATGGTAATTTTTTTTTCAAACAAATGCATGCTCACAGGTTTCATGTTTAGACTCCATCCCGAAAGCTGGAATGTGGCTACCTTTTAGTGGTGGGTCCAAAAGTCTCGTTTGTAAAATAACACCATTGGTGAACCTTGGAGCTGTGGCCCAGGAACAAAAAAAAGGCCATTGGTGATGAATGGACCTGGTAACATTCTTGGTTTCCACATCAGGACTTCCCATCTCTCCCCCCCCCTTCCCCCTCCCCCCCTCCATCATTATCTGCTTGCTGAAAATCCTGGCCTCTTGCACCGGAAGTAAAGAAGGAGAAGATACTCTGACCACGTGACTTTTTCTGGCCAGCTCAGTTTCTCCCTCCATGCTTCCTTCGAAAATGGAGATATTGCCATGACGTCATTCATCTTTGGCTTTTCAAAGTGTCCTTCAAAATGATGGCATATTGAGATTGAAGTGGTACGGGCACGTCACACGAACATCTGGACTGGCCAATACTGTCCTACAGGGAACAGTACTTGGAGGTAGAGGAAGAGGCAGACAGAGGAAACGATAGGAAGACAACATCAGAGAGTGGACTGGTCTTGAGTGGAACAATTTGCTACGGAAAGGTGAGGACCGCGAAGGTGTGGAGGAAGCTGGTTGCAAAATCTCCATTGGTGCCCCAACAGTCTACAAGCTACACCAAAGGTGAAGGTGACATTTCATTAATTAGATTAAAATAATCTGAATTACCACTTTAAGTCACGGCAGATTTCTCTGCGTGAAATTCAGGCTACTTCCCCTGGGAAGACACATCAAGAGTGTGTTTTGTTATCGAACATTTGAGAAGACTGGGACCACACAGTCAGGATCCATCTACTTTACGGATACTATAATGACAGTGCTGCTCAGATTACCTGACCAACACTGCAGGTGTCCGTATCTTCTGGGATCGGTTGACACCGAAGTGTATCGGGATATCAAGCGTTGACTACTGTCTAGCAGAATCAAATCACCATGCACTTCCATAGCAGCGTTATTGCATCAATCTCATCTCCACTGACCATCACGCAAAAAAAGCAAATGGCCTCTGATTTGATAGGATGGCCTAGGCTGCTTAGGCGTCATGATGATCTCAGGGTTTTTTGGTTTACAATAAACTTCTGTACCTGTGGTGAGTTTGCTTCAGAGATTTGGGGTTAGAGGTTTATAGGAGAAGGTTGTTTGGAGTCAAAGTCAAAGTCAAACTTTTTTCAGATGGTACATTGAATAAGCAGTGCATTTGCTTTTTTTTTTTAATCAAGCCATCTATCTAAAGAAAGAAAGAGAAAAAAATAATATATATGCAGACATAGAATAAAAAACCTAATCAATGAGAAACCATACAGATCAAACAAGAGAAGACAATAATACACACATACATGGAATTAAAAACAAAACAAAAAACCCTGAACAATATAAAACTATACAATTCAAACAAATTTTTAAAATCTCATGAAAATATACCCACCATAATACAAACAAACAAGCAACAAAGAAAAGCCAAAGCAAAACAAGAAAAGAAGACAAAACAAATAAATAAGACACATCAACTGCTCTACACTCTCCCCCCCCCCCCCCCCCACCCACACACACACAAACATACACACAAAAACCTTCAACCATACAAACAACTGAACAAAACAAACAAAAAAGGATAAAATAACAAGAACAACCACAAAAAGCATATAAACAAACAAACAAACAAACATAAACATACGTTAACAACAATAACAGAGACAATAACAAACATAAAACAAAACTAACAGCCAAAACAAATAAAGAACAAATTAGAACTAACAAAAGACGAAACAGAGTTCGAAATACCCCCTCCCCCTCCCCAAGACAACCATCCTAAAACAAAGGAAAACCCAAAATAAACAAACAAAAATCAAAATAAACCAGAACTCCACCCCCACCACCAACAACCGAGGCCCCGTGTGCGAACGCACGCAGAACATCTTGCACACACGTTAAATCCTGTTCCGCTTTTCGTAAGAGTAGGCCATTGTGTGCCGGTGGGAACAGATGACAATTTACACAACCGCATAGACACGGGGACTGGATGTAAAAAAAAGCACATAAGTGTTTATTCCATTATCATCGATATAAAAGAAAAAAAATAAATAAATAAATAAATTAAAATAACAACAACCAAATGGATATAAACAGAGGAAACTGATGTATAGTTTCCTTTTAAATCATTTAAACACTTACGTACAGGTACACACCCTCACCCATACTCATATATAAAGGAAAACAGGAAACAACCAAACAGACATTGGATTCAGAGCAAAAAAATACAACAAAGACATTCATTCCCTCCCTCCCTCCTGGTCATATACATGCATGTACATGTGCTTTTTGATTTAAGGCAGATCTACGTTAATCCTTCCATCAAATCAAGAATAAATTTAGGCAATATAACCCGATCAGCAATAACAATTTAGGTCATCTAATACAATGAAAAAGAAAATAAACAGCTACAAAATAAAATAAATTAGCGTTAGTTTGTGTAACACAACAACGAAGAAAGCCCGAAACAACAAGAAAGTAAAAATCCAAAACCGAACCAATTTCACAACACACACGCACTCACACACGTGTACACACGCACGCGCACGCGCACGCACACACACACACACACACACACACATGCACACAAAACAACACACACACCAGATTCAAAGCGTGTTGGGGTCGACATCATATCAACCCATATGTAGATCAATACTTACACATGTACTCTATATGAATATATAAACTTGGGTCATATCAGATTTTAACGACAAGAATAACGTTAGGGACACCTTACTCACTCTCTTAAGTTTACAAGTCGTGTTCTGAACTTTTATTCATGAAATATCTTTTTCGATGTATTTTATACTGACCTTTGCTTTTAATACCTTTCAAATTGTTGGGGAGTTTATTCCATAGGTCACTGCCTGAATACAAGAGGCTCGATTTATATAGGTTATTTATGGGTCTTGGGGAAAAAAAAAGCAAATGGTTGTGTATAATTATGTTGGTTAATTTTGAAAGCTTTGGTAATATATATAATCTTCGGAGGTGCATTTTAATTAACAACTTTTTTGCATAAACACAGCTTTATTGAATAAAAGTTGGTTTCGAAATGTCAGGACATTTATTTGCTTGTAATCCTCAATTGTCAGGGTGCGTGTGTTTAACAACACAAGTTTTACTGCTCTTTTATATAAATGATGAATGAATTTCAAGTTCGTTCCACTGCAGGTATCCCAAATGGTTGACGCTTAGTTAAGGATTGGTAAAATGTGACCGCAATAAAAAGTTTTCAAGAATGATTATTTAGAAAGTGTATTATTTGGGATAATTGAAGTAGCCTGTGAGCTAGGCGTTTACCTAGTGACATTTTGTGATCACTCCAAGTCATATTTTTGTCAATGGTAACACTTGATATTTTATGAGTCAACTTCTTCAACTATTCCGTTATCCAATAACAGAGGTTGAAACCTATCATTCATTTGTTACCTTTTCTGTCTTCCTGATACATAAATACACTTTGTTTTTGTGCATTTAAGGACATATGGTTTAATTGAGTCCAAATAATCAATCTGTCAATACTATATTGAAGTTTGCGAGTTAACTTGCAGGAGTCGGAATCACTACAAAAGAGAGTGGTATTGTCAGCAAACATTTCACAGCTACATTTAATAAAACAGGGCAAATCATTTAGGTAGACTGAAAACAGGAGTGGTCCCAATACTGAGCCTTGTAGTACCCCATATCTAATGGGTAGTAGTTCTGATGTTAAATTATTTACAGCTACAAGCTGCTGCCTATTAGAAAATTTTCTAGTAGTTGGATAACTTCAAGTGACAGTTTGTACAATTCTAATTTGCGCAATAACAAAGAATGGTTGATCACACCAGCCGCCATGGCGCAGTGGTTAGCGCCTTGGGTTACGGACTGGAAGGTCGCGGGTTCGAATCCCATAAGAGTCATAGGGATTTTTCGGACTCCGGCCGGCTCCTACCCAGAGTGAGTGTGCTGTGGGCTCAGTGGGAAGACTGGGACCACACAGTCGAGCTTAAATCCACTTAACGGATGCGAGTTTGAGAGTGTTGCTCAAATTACCTGACCAACACTGCAGGTGTCTGTATCTCTCGGGCCCGGTTGACGCCGGGATATATTATGATAGTAAGCGTAGAGTACAACCCTGTCAAGTAGTCTCAAAGCATATGCACTTCCACAGCAGCATAATTACGTCATCCTCATTGTCATTGATCATCATGCAATTAAAAAAAAAAATGCCTCTGATTCGGTGGTCCCAGTTTCTCTGGTCTCATGGTGACCTCAGATTCGGTTTGCCCATACACTTCTGTGCCTGTGGTGAGTGTGTGTCAAAGCCTTTGGGGTTGGAGGTTCGCGGGGGACGGTCGTTGGGGGGACGTTGTGGTGGTTGCCACCTCGGGTGGGCAACTCACTCAGTCTGGCTCCGCGACTGAGCTAATACTGTCGTTAGTAGGGGGCTTAGTAGGTGGTGTCCTGCGTATGTTAGCTCAGAACAGGCACCACTGAACACCGCCAAAGTGACCCAGCAGCAGTGCAGGGCCCCTCTGGCTGGTGGCCCCGCGGCGGCCTGATAGTGATTGGCTCCCTGTGGACCTCCGACTCTGAGGATGAGACATAGCAAATCTGGGTATGGCTGTGGCGGGGAGATTGGAGTGAGCGGCGTTGGAACAGTAGGACGGGGGACGTCACAGAAGATGAGGCAGAAAAAAAAAAAAGGATGGTTGATCACATCAAATGCTTTTTCAAAATCAACAAAAAGGAGGCCAGTAAACTTATTGTCATTTATATTGTGTAGGAGACTTTCAGTGAGCTGAGTTAGAGCAGTGTGACAGGAATAGTTTTACGAAACCCTGAATGATCCTCGTGCAATAGACTGTTGTTTATAAAGAAATAATTTAGGGATGTTTGTATGTGTTTTTAATGGGTTTAGATAATACAGAGATAATTGAAATTGGCCTGTAATTCGAAGGAAAAGAACAGTCACCTGATTTATGGACTGGTATAATGTTTGCCTTTTCAAACTTGAGATGAAAACACCTTTTCTCAATACACAAGTTGTATAGATATGTCAGTGTTTCAATGATAACCGAACTAGAGAGTTTTATAATCCGCGCATCTAACTTGTCTAGATCACTTGTTCTAGAATTCGTTTGCAATTTTATGCTTTGTAATACGTCAAAGATTGTCATTGGCTGGAGATTAAATGGAAATTTAATATGTTTTGAATTAATATATTGCTCTAGGTAATGAATATCCTTTTTCCCTTGAATAGTCACATGTTATAACTTTATTTGCTACATTTGATAAATGGCTTTTTAATTCATCAGCTAATATGTCTATAATGATATGCTGACATTTTGAAACATGTTTATTACATAACGTATTAATGGCTTTTCAAATCTGGCAAGAGTCACTAGTGGTAATTAACAACTGTTGAAAGTAATTACGCTTTGATCTGCGTTTAATGGCATTCACTTTATTCCTTTGTATCCTAAATTGTTCATTTGTACCATGGGTTTTCAGATGGTTTCTTAAGTTTTTCTCAGATTCTATGTCTTTTGTTATCCATGGAGGTTCGGTTTTTTTCTTTAACTCATTTTTTAAATAAAGGGAGCATGTTTGCCATACACTGAGATTAATGTGTTAACCCAAACTTCAGCAGCTTCATTGGGGTTTCTGATTAGATATACATCATGTAATGGTGAATTCATAAGGTCTGAAAGAAAGTTATCCTCACAGAAGTGTTTGAATCTTCGGTAATACATAGTTTTATGCCCAACTTTAGGAATTTTTATGCGACGTTTAAACCAAGTACAGCAGACAGGATTATGATCGCTGCATCCACATGACAGAGCACATACTTCAGCTATGTGTTGTTTTGCGTTAGTGTATATATGATCCATTAAAGTTACTGAGTTATCTGTTATACGTGTGGGTTTTATCTATTAGTTGTTCCAGACCAAGCATCATAGTTATAGTTGTGATTCCATTTCGGTTTAGGTTTGTGTAAGTCTATGTTAAAATCTCCAAGAATACTAGTTGCACAGTTTAAAAGTGCAACTTCATCCATTAGAGAATTGAATCTATAAAACTAGTCTGGTTTCTGACGGATTTCTGTATATGAATCCTATCAAAAGTGGACTAATGTGCTTTAATTTGATTTCTACCCAAAACGATTCGATATCATACACATCAAAATTGTATAGCCTTTGACAGCATAATGAAGATGCAAAATATGTTAATAAGCCTGTAGTTTTTGGTTTGTAGGGATCTTGGCGAAATATTTGGTATCCTGGAATGTGCATGTCTGCATCAGTTATATTTGAAGAAAGGCAGGATTCAGCAAAGCCAAACAAATGAAACTCATTCCCATTGTTAAGTAGTATGCTAGCAATGCCATCTTTTTTATTGGTTGCATTGTTTATGTTTAGGTAGCCTATTCGTAGACCATGTTTTATTGGCCACTTGTCTGAGGTAAGAGACATGACCTAGAGGGAGGAGTGCGCTAATAACGCTGTGTTAGAACTTCAGGTTTAAGAGAGCCATCACACAGAGAAAAAACCCAAAATAAACAGATACAGAATTTAAAAATCCCAAAACAAACACGTAATTGAAATATAAACACTCACTAAGATATACAGATATGATCGTATAATAACTGTTCTGTAACAAAATTAAGTAATATTAACAAAAAAATGTATACACATACACACGCTATTTCAGGATTATTGTATCACAATGCAATAGAAAACCTATAAAGTTTTACCAAAATATGCAGTACAGGAGAAAAATGAGAAAATGAGATCAAATAGAAAAGAGTTAAAGGTTTAAAAATAGACTTTCGGCTTGGAATAAGTATCCTACTCCATTTTCGTAGCTTTTAACTGTTATTGTTCAAAAGTCTCTATCAATATACAATGTTCAATAATCATCTAGATAACTGAGCAAAACAAGACTTCACTGTGTAAACCTTGTCAAATATACTGCAGTACGACACCAATATCATTTCTGAGAGAGAGGGAGAGAGGCAGAGGCTGTGACAGAGAGACAGAGTCAGGCAGCAAGAGGCTTTTAAAAGAGAAGAATATACTAGATTACATAGAGGTATAGAGGGAGACAACTTGACATGGCTAGTACTCTAACATATCATCAGTAGGTTATGCTCTGTGGTGTGAAATGACACAATATTGGAAAATGGGGGGGGGGGGGTGAACATGGAAAGGTGAAAATCACAACATTTTTTTTTTTAATTTGAACATATAAAACTTACTAGGTAATCATAGTAAACGTGATTCTCACATATGCATGTAAGAACATGTATGTATTCACCCCGATGGGAGGGATGGTGTAGTGGTGGCTACCATGTATGGACGTCTCAGTCAGTCTGACTCCCCAACACAACTGTTATTGCCGTCAGTAGGGAGCTTTGTAGATGGAATCTACCGTATGGTAGCTCCGAGTAGGTGCTACTGAACACTACCAACGTGACCAGGAAGCAGTGCAGGGCCACTCTGGCTGGTGGCCCCACGACGAGTTAACATTAATCAGCACACACACTCGATTGAACCACTAAGTGAAAAAATCACACGCACATACACACGCTAACACACACACACACACACACACACACACACACACACACTTTGTCTCCACAAGCAGGGCAAAAGCTAACAGCCTGACCCACTGGATGACTGCAGGACAGACAGCTAAAGTGACCGGAGAGTGGGCGGAACACAAGCATACACTCTCACGCGTTCCTTTCCCTGATCTCAATACCACACTTCTTTGAGCGCAACACACTACTCCACCGTGCCGACACCCAACGAAGCCAGACCTACTTGACAAGGGGAGTGCTGTAGATTCTTACCGAGAGGTTGGAGACAGGTATAGGTGGGGATACTGGGGACCTATCCATAGGAATAGCATCCCCACATTCTGGGAATTCCATACTACCAATTCCTTCTTTTCCACCCTCTTTTTTTCTGCCTTGTTCCTTTTCTTCTGGTCACTTGTTGGTCTATTTTCTGCTTTTTTGGTCCATTCTTTTAGTTCAGAAAGACTTAATATAATCATAACAAATTTCTCTCTCGCTGAAGTCAGATGTACTTGGCTTGAGTTGTCAGGCGCTTAACGGCAACGCAATGGATTTTGGTTCACAACAGTAGCTGCTTTCTTGGCGTTTGAAAAATAAGATTAAGGAGATTTCGCAATTTAAAAAATATGATACTGAGCTATTAGACCGCACACATACAGAACCTACGGCAACAAGAGAGTTGTTTCAGCAAAATTCTGTCGTAAAAAGCCACTCTAAAAGGGAAACACATACACTTGCAGACAGGAAAACAAAACAAAAACAAAACAAATGTTGGCGTTACGCAGATAACTCAAAACGTGGTACTCAGCTCACTTCAATTCAAGCAGGTCACGCGAAGTGCTATTGTACTGCATACCAACGTAACATTTGTTATGTATGTTTACAACATGTCTAAGTCAGGATTTCTGTTTTTCTGTTCCTAGGCTAAAGTTCCACGGTTCACCACTCATAATAGGGACATTTTGCCTATGGAACCTGGGTTTTGGCCCACCGTGAAGGTAGCTGCGTTCCGACTTCGGGAATTTATGCTAGGCATGTTTTTGTTTCCGTAACCCACCGAACGCTGACATGAATGACAAGATCTTTAAGGTGGGTATTTGATGTTCTGCATGTGCATATACACAAAGGGGATTAAGGCACTGACAGGTCTGTACTTGAAGTTGACCTGGAAGACGGTTTTTAAAAAATCCTCACCATTAATTCACCAGACGCCACCAAGATTGCAACCCACGATTTCATGGACCCATACCATGGGATTGAAGTCGAATGGTCTTAACCACTCGGCTATAGCGTCCGTCCGACAGGATTCAAATCTCATGGGTGCTGTGGGGCAGGTTGTTGATAATGACAACACTGTCATCATTCCGGTAAAACGAAAACTTAGCTTCTCAACAACAGTTATCTCTCGTGGGGATACCGTGGAGGTGGAGGGGATGGGGGGGGCTCTGTTGGTATAAATAGCATCCCCACCTTCTGGAAGTTCTGTGCTAGGAATTCCCTCTTTTCGCTACCCTCCCCCCCCCCCCCCCAACCCCCATCCCACCCCACCCCCCACCCCCGCCCTTTTCTTTCTGCCTCGTTCCTTTTCTTCCTGTCACCTCCTTCTTGTCTATTTTCTGCCGTCTTGGTCCATTCTCCTGCCTTTTTTCCCCAGGAATACTTAAACGCTAACAGTCCCCCCTCCCATACTGAAGTGGGATGCGCTGGGCCTGACTTGTCAGGCGCCTAACGGCAGTGTGACGCATTTTTGTCCATATGACAAGCAACAATAGTTCGCAAGTTGTGGCTTTGTTGGGTTTCGTGTGCCCCTTGGGGTTTTCTTGAAATGAATCTTGAATTTTGATCTAAGAGTTCGAAGACGAAGAGATTATCTCACAGAATAGCTTGAGCATTTACCGTGTGATGTGTAATTGCGCTTCTTTACTTCATCGTCATCAAAACAACAGTTTGTCAGAAAATCTTGGGCCTGTAGTTGAAAAATCGTTCAGCTGCGGAAGCTAAACCATTGACTTATATACGCCTTTTCCGTGTGCACAAAAACAAATGCACACACATTTAAGTGTCAATATGCCCATACACGTGCACGTGCGCACATGCATGCATACACGCACACGCACACATGGACACACATATACACATACGCGCGTGCGCATGCACACACACACACACACCTCTCTCTCTCTCTCTCTCTCTCTCTCTCTCTCTCTCTCTCTCTCTCTCTCTTTTTCTTTCTTTCTTACTCTCTCACACACACATACACACAGGCGTGCGCGCGCGTACACACACAAACACACAAACACACACACACATACAAACACACACACACATACATACACACACTCATATGCACGCTGGTTTGATTTCGGGCAGACACAACTGCAGACAGACTGACACACAGGCAAGCTGAATCCCGTGTGCGTGTAGACACACACACCCTCGCCCCCCCCCCCCCCCACCACCACCACCACCACCACACACGCATGTACGCACGCGGATATGCATACAAATATACACGCACGCACGCATGTACGTACGCGCGCACATACATACACACGTGGGGACGCGCGCTGGCACATGCACGAAAACACACACATCCACAACACACACACACACACACACACACACACATATACACACAGAAAAAATTTACAAAACTGCATACACACGGGGACAGGATGAAAAAAGCACATGAGTGCTTCTTCCATTATCCTCGAAATAATAGAATTAAAAAATAATAAAAGAATAAAATAAAAAAGAAAAGAATAAACAAACACACACACACACGCGCGCGCGTGTATGACACGCGCACAAAGTACATATCAATTTAACTTGGTTTTGTTTTTTCCTCACTTTTTTCACTCTGCCATTAAAGCTTATTACAGGCGTACAATCTTTGCGACCTAACTATCTGAAAATTAATTATCTCGTTTAGTAGTTTAATTTCGTGCCTGCATTCACCTCTTTGCGGTTACTTTTGTTTCATATCAATCAGTATTCACACGCACACATACACATGCACCAACTCAACCACACCCACACGCGCGCGCGCGCACGCGCACCTTCACACACACAAAACACACAACACACACGCACCTGCGCACGCACGCACACGCATAATTTGGCGCTGCCCTCCTCACACTACCCCCTCATTCTTCTCTCTCTCTGTCTCCTCTCTCTGTCTCCTCTCTCTCTCTCTCTCTCTCGTCTCTGTCTCTCGCTCTCTCTCTCTCTCTCTCTTCTCTCTCTCTCTCTCTCTCTCTCTCTCTCTCTCTCTCTCTCTTCTCGCTCTCTCTCTCTCGCTCTCGCTCGCTCGCTCTCTCGCTCTCTCACTCTCTCACTCTCTCTCTCTCTCTCTCTCTCTCTCTCTCTCTCTCTCTCTCTCTCTCTCTCTCTCGACATTATTCTTTTCATGAGTAATTAGGACCATTATTGTATTTGGTTTTATTTCCCTGTGATGCAGTGTCACGGTTACAGGAATGTATACTGTGCTCCTTGCCAGTCGGACTGGTGATGTCAGTGGCAGTACACTCCTGTCAATGTCTCTCAGGCTAGTTTCTGCACATACACATACAAGCACCCGATTTTCTATTCTTTATGTCTAGAAATATCTCTATATCTTCTTGTTGTTGTTGTTGCTGTTAATGGTAAAAACCCGTACAGCGTGTTGTTGGCCAAGTAGTATAAATGGGTGTAGTTGGGGTTTTTTTTATCCCTCGACAAGAGCTTAGACGTTCACTAGTGGTGAGATTTTGCGTATGCGACCGGTTCTTTTGCCCACGATGGAGGTAGCCGCATTACGACTGCAGGGATTTATGCTGGGTATGTTCGTGTTTTCGGTAACCCAGCGAACGGGATCGTTGACATGCATATTTGATCTCCTGCACGTGTATGTAAATGAAGGGAATAAAGGCACTGGCAGGTGTGCACTTGAAATTGGCCTGGGAGAACGTAAAAATCCTCCCCTTCATCAAATTCGACCCTATGACTGCAATGGACCCAAGGGATTGAAGTCAAACGGTCTTAACCACTCGGCAATAGCGTCCGTCGTACCACTTGTTAGATTCCATGTTCAAGTGACATGGCCTTCTCTGACACTAACGAGATTATATGTGGAATATAATCCTTGCCTATGACGCTAATGACATTCTATATTTATGTTAACATCTTTGTTTATGACACTAATGAGATTTTATATTGATGTTGCGCCTTTGCCTATGACACTAATGAGAGTCTATATTGATGTTAACATCTTTGCCTATGACGCTAATGACATTCTATATTACATCTTTGACTATGACACTAATGACATTCTATATTACATCTTTGTCTATGACACTAATGGCATTCTATATTGATGCTATATCTTTGCCTATAACACTAATGAGATTCTATGTAGATGCTATGTCTTTGCCTAAGACACTAATGACATTCTATATTGATGCTAACATCTTTGTTTGTGATACTAGTTAACATTCTAGTCTTTGTTTATGACACTTATGAGATTCTATATTGATGTTAACATCTTTGTTTATGACACTAATGAGATTCTATATTGATGTTAACATCTTTGTTTATGACACTAATGAGA
>CM054166.1:34936586-34961586 GCA_028751875.1 Rapana venosa
CCCCAATGAACACCAAAGTCACCCAGCAGCAGTGCAGGGCCCCTCCTGCTTGGTGACCACACAGCGGCCTGACATTGATAGGCTCCCTGTGGACTTCCAACCCTGGGGCTGCGACATAAAGAATCTGGGTATGGCTGTGGCGGAGAGATTGGAATGAGTGGCGTGGGAACAGCAGGACAGGAACGTCACAGAAGATGAGGTAGTAACACTCTCTGCTAAAGTTGTAGGTAGAAGTTGAACCTGATAACTAGTCCTTTCTAGAGGGTTGGGTTTCCTCTAGACAGCTGATCCATCAGCTCTGTGTGTGTGTGTGTGTGTGTGTGTGTGGTGTTTGTGTGTGTTTATGTGTGTGTGTGTGTGTGTTGTGTGGTGTGTGTGTTGTGTGTGTGTGTGTGTGTGTGTGTGTGTGTGTGTGTGTGTAGTTATGTGGTTTGTGGTGTGTGTGTGTGTTTTGTGTGTGTTTGTGTGTATGTGTGTGTGTGTGTTGTGTTGTTGTTGTTGTGGTGTGTGTGTGTGTGTGTGTGTGTGTGTGTGTGTGTGGTGTGTGTTGTTTATGTAAGTGAGGGTGAAGCAAGCTTTGCTTTATCCATTAATGTTTGTTGTGTAACATTGAAATCGATGTTAACCAAGTTAATTCAGTTCTTGTAAACCTTGAGCTTTTTTTTTATCAAGTAGACATCTTCTGACCTAAATGATCTTGATTGTATTTCTAAAGTGGAGTAGTTTGAAACAAAGATGATGTGAAAAGCCTGGGTGTTCGACGTTCACAAAGATGTGGTTTTAATTTCGAAATGGCGGGTTTTACATTCTACAATGACTGACAGTGAGATACAGGCATTTGCATACAGATCACCCTGTTAAAACTGAAAGGATGATCTGTATGCGTATAACTGTGTCTGATTATGAATGGTTGTAGAATATGGCAAAACCTCATGCTTGACTGTGGTGATGCCTGCCATGTTTATTTTTCAGTCTTAGGCTGTAGGAACAAGACTGGTTACCCCATCGTACATTAGGATAGAGTTAGCATTTATCGGGGTACAGAATGAGCGTGAAGTTGGTTGTGGTTGATTGTAGTTATTGCAGTTTTGTGGCCTTCTTAGTGGACAGCTGTGCGTGTGGATGTGCCACATTAATGTCAGCCATGTGTGTGTGTCAGTTTTATGATTTGTTGTTACGTGTTCAATATGTCCCCCTTGGGGATGCCGGGGACCTGCAAGTATAAATAGCATTCCCACCTTCTGAAAATTATGTTCTAAGAAATTATCTCTTTTCTTTCCCTCACCTTCTTTCTGCCATGCTTTCTTTCTTCCTTCCACCCCTCTCTCTCTCTCTCTCTCTCTCTCTCTCTCTCTCTCTCTCTCTCTCTCTCTCTCTCTCTCTCTCTCTCTCTCTCTCTCTCTCTCTCTCTCTCTCTCCTCTCTGCCTCTCTGACATTTCTTTCTCAGGTCAAAGTCGAACGCGTTGGGTCTGACTTGTCAGGGGCTTGACGCCAGCGCAACGCATTTTCGATCATATGACAGACAATATTGACTGCTGTTTGAGCGTTTATCGACCAAGCAGAAATGTTCAATATTTGCTACCCTCGAGTGCTAAACATCAAGGAATGTCGCCGAAGTTTCATGATTTTGCACGTGTAAGCCTACATTGGCATGTGACAGGAGAGAGTCTGGGTTTTGTTTTGGGTGTGTGTGGACATTGTGCAGGTGTGGTGTCTCCAGTGATGCTGGTTACGGTTTTCTGTGAAAACACGATCTTGGATTGCTCCAGTAGAACATGGAATGAGTATTTCGTGTGATCTCAATCAACACGTAAGTGCCTCTGGTCTAGAGAGAACTTGAAGCTTCGGTCTAGTGTCACTGTGAATACCAATCCGCGTGGGGGCTTGTTCTCATTTCGTTCATGTTGGCAGAAGTAAGGGCAGGCAGTGTCTGTTCATTACTTGTTGCATGAAAGCAGTTTTTCTCTCCGGAGTATGTCACCGTTTTATCATAAGGAACTTGAGGAAGGCTGTGCTGATTTGTGATGGTTTGTGATGACTTAGTTCATTGCCTTCATTTCAAAGATGAAAGGATGAAATTGGATTTCGTTCAGCTCGGAGTGCGGCAATGGAAGTTGTGTTACTGTTGGAGGGCAACGGGGAAAATAACTCTGCAGTTTGAGGGGAGATAACTAAATTGCCTCAAGAAGGAGGCAGAAGAACACCTTGCAGAAGAACAAGCTGGGTTCAGGGCAGGCAGGAGCACAATCGAACAGATTTTTAACTGCCACATCATGATGGAAAAACATCTCCAACATCAGAGAGACCTGTTCCACAACTTCATCGACTTCAAGAAGGCTTTCGACAGAGTATGGCACGAAGGCCTGTGGCAGGTCCTCAGAATGTTTGGCATTGAAGAAGGACTAGTGCAATCCATCCAAGCACTATACAACACTGCAAGCAGTGCAGTCCTTCTGAACAATCAGGTCGGAGACTACTTCAAAACCACAGTTGGGGTCCGACAAGGATGCCTGTTATCTCCAGTCCTGTTCAATCTGTTCTTGGAAAACATCATGAGAGAGACCCTCCATGACTTCCACTCTACCATCTCCATTGGCGGCAGACCCCTCAACAACTTACGGTTTGCCGATGACATTGACCTCATGGGCGGAAGTAACACAGAGCTGCAAGATCTTACGACCAGACTTGAGAACAGAGCTGGAGCATATGGGATGGAGGTGAGCTCGGAGAAAAGTAAAGTACTTGTGAACAGCACGAGCAATGCCACCGCTAAAATTTACATGAACGGCCAACAACTGGAGGAGGTAGATGCTTTTAAATACCTCGGCGCTACACTCACAAAGGACGGGCGATCGACGACAGAAATCAAAGTCAGAATAGCCATGGCAACATCTTCCATGACAAAACTCACCACCATATGGAAAAGTAAAGAGATCAGTTTCCCAATCAAACTAAAGCTCTACAAAGCCCTAATTCAGTCAATCCTGCTGTACGGAAGTGAAACCTGGACATTGACTGCTGAAACAGCAAAGCGAATCCAGTCATTCGAAACAAAATGCCATAGAAAACTACTGGGCATATCTTGGAGAGAACAAAAGACCAATGAATTTGTCAAGAGTCAAATAACACAGCTGGCAGGTCCACAGGAACCCCTTCTCACCATCGTCAAGAAGAAAAAGCTGACATGGTTCGGCCACGTCACCCGCCACAACACTCTGCCCAAAACAGTACTGCAGGGAACACTCGAAGGTGGCAGAAGGAGGGGAAGACAGAACAAGTCATGGATGGACAACATCAGAGAATGGACCAGGATGAATGACTCGGCACTACTGCGCAGAGCCGAGGACCGAGATGGATGGAGGAGGCTTACCACGGCATCGTCTTTCATGTCTCCCCCACGACCGCCAAGGTCACGGGTCTGATGATGATGAACTAAATTGTTCTTTAATCTAGGGGAAACAGAATTGTTGTGCCCTTGAAACATAAATCTAGTTACATAATTATAAACATATACTTAAAGCAGTTAAGGGGGGGGGGACAAGTTTTGTAGTTGTAATATCAAAGTTTTACAGATAAAGGTAAATTTAGGTAGATACATATATACATACATACATACATAGAAACAGGCAACGAAATAACTGTTGAGAAAATATATTTTGGCTCAAGTGTGATGCCCCCAAAAATGTTTTTGCAAAGATCTGCTTACAAGCTTTTGGCAAATCGTTATGCTTTGATATTAACTTTCTGGGTGAAGTAGTCCGCGCTTTGCCTGCAAAAATGAGCTATTTCTAAATCATGGTATTACAGAGATAGCTGATTTTTAGCAGGTATACCTTAAACATTATGAGAGAGACCCTCCATGACTTCCACTCTACCATCTCCATTGGCGGCAGACCCCTCAACAACTTACGGTTTGCCGATGACATTGACCTCATGGGCGGAAGTAACACAGAGCTGCAAGATCTTAAGACCAGACTTGAGAACAGAGCTGGAGCATATGGGATGGAGGTGAGCTCGGAGAAAAGTAAAGTACTTGTGAACAGCACGAGCAACGCCACTGCTAAAATTTACATGAACGGCCAACAAGTGGAGGAGGTAGACGCTTTTAAATACCTTTGCGCTACACTCACAAAGGACGGGCGATCAACGACAGAAATCAAAGTCAGAATAGCCATGGCAACATCTTCCATGACAAAACTCACCACCATATGGAAAAGTAAAGAGATCAGTTTCCCAATCAAACTAAAGCTCTACAAAGCCCTAATTCAGATGATCCTGCTGTACGGAAGTGAAACCTGGACATTGACTGCTGAAACAGCAAAGCGAATCCAGTCATTCGAAACAAAGTGCCATAGAAAACTACTGGGCATATCCTGGAGAGAACGAAAGACCAATGAATTTGTCAAGAGTCAAATAACACGGCTGGCAGGTCCACAGGAACTCCTTCTCACCATCGTCAAGAAGAAAAAGCTGACATGGTTCGGCCACGTCACCCGCCACAACACTTTGCCAAAATCAGTACTGCAGGGAACACTCGAAGGTGGCAGAAGGAGGGGAAGACAGAACAAGTCATGGATGGACAACATCAGAGAATGGACCAGGATGAATGACTCGGCACTACTGCGCAGAGCCGAGGACCGAGATGGATGGAGGAGGCTTACCACGGCATCGTCTTTCATGTCTCCCCCACGACCGCCAAGGTCACGGGTCTGATGATGATGATGATGATGATACCTTAGCATCACTTAAACATAAGATATGCTAATACTGTATCGTTATTGGAAGGGTTAGGTCTAGAGACGGGATTGCATCATATTACCTTACATTAGAGTAAATATCCTGTAGTCTTTGGAAGATTTAGCGAAAGATGGGATGGGAGAGTGTCAGGACTGACCAACAGATGGGATGGCTTTACAAAATCAGGTTTAAGACTTGGTGAAAGATGAGATGAGATCACATACACAGTGTATAAACTTTGCATAAGATTGGATGGCATCACATAAACAGCGTATAAACTTTGCAACAGATGGAATGGAATGACATAAACAGTGCATAAACTTGGCAAAAGATAGGATGGTATAACGTAAACAGTCTATAAACATTGCAAAAGATGGGATGGCATGACATAAACAGCTTATAAACTTTCCATAAGATTGGATGGCATCACATAAACAGCGCATTATCTTTGCAAAAGATGGCATGGCATGTCATAAACAGTGTATAAACTTGGCAAAAGATGGGATGGTGTGACGTAAACAGTGTACAAACCTTGCAAAAGATGGAATGGCATCAAATGAATAGTATATACTTCTCAATGGATGCAAGAGGGGCTTGGAAAGCTGCATGGCATTGTGCTAGGATTGACATTATTGAGTGTCACGTAAACTGTCCTCATCAAAACATTTTTTTTCTAAAGGCCTTTCGAGCGTGGTTGGCATAGATGCGGCGTACAACACATCAAATATTCCACTCATATAAAACACATCTCTGACATCAATGTCGTAGTGTATTAAAACTACTCCTAAAGGACTGTCTAAACAATGGAAATAAATGATTATTGTCTTGTGTGGATAAAAGCAAACCATTCATACTGAATGGTCAAAAGTTTACGTTTTTAAGAAGTATGTTTCACATTTTTGTTGTGCCTATGTTTGATAAAGGAATAAGCTTTTGCAAAAATTTTCGAGAAGAAAAATGTTTTGCCGTAGTCCTGAGTTTTGTTTTCAATCAGTTGGTACACAACACTGGAAAGCAAAGGACCGCAGGGAAGTGGAGGAAACTGGTTGCAAAATCTTCATTGGTGACCCCATGGTCCACGAGACTACAAGATAGGTGAAGGAGCATTGTAATTGATTTTTTTTAGCTTGTACTGTTCTCTCTTTGATAAATAACTGAATGCTTGGGCCGGGTAGTCAGCGAAGTATTGCTGCTGATTTCTCGCTGCCCAGCTCGACCCATTGCATTTAGTTTATCAAGGGCATAGGACAGCCACTGGCTGATCGAGGATGCAACACTGAGCTATTCATTTACACTGGTAAATCACATTCAACACAACACAACACAACCCTGACTTCATCAGTAACTTCATCAATAGCCAGTGTGTGAATGTTACCAGTACCCCACTAGAGAAAAACACCAAGTTTAACTACAGTCCTCATATAAGTGAGTTGATCCTGTAAGTCAGTAACTTTACATTTGACCATCTTCCAAGAAAATTAATGATCTGTTTTCATGAGTCAGTGACAGTTCTCTTCCAGGAGTAGTATTTTCTGTACTATAAAACACACTGTTTTGAGATAAAGTATTCGTAATTGTTGCAAAATCTTCAGTGGTGCCCCAACGGTCTACTAGACAACCTGACGACCCGGGTTCGATTCCCGTTCAAGGGGATATTTCCCCCCTGGAGTTAGCATCAGTACAGACTCCACTCTCCCCAAAAGTCATCGGATTAGACTATAAATCGAGGCCCCGTGTGCGAATGCACCCAGAACATTTTGCGCACACGTTAAATCCTGTTTCGCTTTTCAAGAGTAGGCCATTGTGTGCCGGTGGGAACAGATGACAATTTACAAAACCGCATACACACGGGGACTGGATGTTAAAAAAGCACATAAGTGCTTATTCCAATATCCTCGATATAAAATAATCAAATTAGATAAATAATTTATTTTTAATTATTTTAAAAATAGGATAATTGAAAGGGAAGCTCGATGGTGAAGATTCATATTTTGAAAAATAGAATTAGAGGAATAGAGAGGAAGAGGGCACAGGCGAGCTTACAAAGAAACCTCGCAGTGTTGTCCTGTGCACCTCAGCTCTCCATCTGTCTCTGATTACTTGTGATGGAGACTTGTGGCGGTACAATGCACTGTCTGGGCATGTAGGTTGTAAAGTAGCAGGTTAGCGTGTTTCAGGTGTCTGGCAAAGTACGATCACAGGTTTGATCTTTCTTCCAGTCCATTTGGAAGGAGGACAGACATATTCCGTGCATTTCTGGCACCAGCGTGTTCAAAAGCTTGCTTACAGAATCTAAAGGTTCATGGGATTTTTTTAAAGAGGAAAATATGGGAGGTTTTTTCCCCCAATGAAGAGACATTCTCCTTGGCATGCAGTGAAACAAGGAAAGCTTTTTCTCCAATTTAGCAGAAGGACTGCAAAGGTGACTGCAAAAGGGACTGCAAAGGTGACTGCAAAAGGGACTGCAAACGAGACTGAAAAGGGACTGCAGCATTTCCAGGATAGAGGAAGCTGCCCAGATAGACAGACAGACAGGCTGGCAGACAGATAGACGGACAGTAAATTATCAGACAGACAGTAAGACTGACACACACACAGAGACAGTCTGACAAGCACACATACAGACAGACTGGGGGACAGATAGATAGACAGACAAACAGACAGACAGATAGATAGATAGATAGATAGATAGATAGATAGATAGATAGATAGATAGATAGATAGATAGATAGATAGATAGATAGATAGATGGATAGATGGATGGATGGATGGATGGATGGATAGGTGGATAGATGAATGGATGGATGGATAAATAGATGGATGGATGGATAGATAGATGGATAGATAGAGATAGATAGATAGATAGATAGATAAATAGAGAGAGAGATAGATAGGTAGATAGATAGATAGATAGATAGATAGATAGGGAGATAGATAGATAGGTAGAGAGAGAGATAGAGAGAGAGAGAGAGATAGAGAGATAGATAGAGAGATAGATAGATAGATGGAGAGATAGAGAGAGAGATAGAGAGAGAGAGATAGAGAGAGGGAGATAGAGAGATATAGAGAGAGATAGAGAGAGATAGAAAGAGATAGATAGATATAGAGATATAGATAGATAGATAGAGAGAGAGATGGAGAGAGATAGAGAGATAGATAGATAGATAGATAGATAGATAGAGATAGAGAGATATAAAGCGTAGACGCATGTGTGTGCGCGCGTGCGTGCGTGCGTGCGTGCGTGTGCGTGCGTGCGTACGTATGTGTGTGTGGCGTGCGTGCGTGCGTGTGTGTATGTGCATTTGTGTGTGTTTGTGTGTGTATGTGTGCGCGTGTGCTCACGTGTGCATGTGTGATCGCGAGCATTCACACTGGTGTACCTATATCTATACAAACTTCCTTGAAAACGACATCATTTTAGTACAAATTACCAAACTGCCATTCTCTCTCAATTACTACCAGTTCTTTTTTTTTCTCTATCAAAAACATACACCGTAATAAAGAGAACTCTAATTCGGTCAGTCTTGGTGTGTGTGTTTTTTTTTCCAAATTGCTGGCATACAACCATCTTCTTCAAGAGAACAGTGCAAAGCACTGCCTGACAGCCAGCCAACGGTGCCACAGACATTCAGGCAATCGAAGATGAATCCTTATTTCGTAGTCCCTTCCCAAGCGTTCAGCATCAAGGCTGCCCATGCTGGTGTTAGTTGCTCTCTGTTTCATTTTTTCTTCCCCCACTATTAGTCCTGTCTCTGTTCGCAAGGCTGGTTGTGGAGGTCGTCCTTCTTCACAGGGGACCTTCCCTCAAGCACAGCTGTCTGAGAGTGGATCGATACTGCTGGCTCTGCTTCACGTAGATCAGGAAGTTGATGGAGGCGTTGAAGGCTTCCAGCAGCAGGGTGAAGGACGTGGACAGCCTGTAGCTGTTGCACAAATACCCGATACTTAAAAACCCGGGCAAGAGATTGATCAGCAAGGTGCGCGCAGCCGATGGCGTCATACACATGACGTAAACGCAACACACCGTCACCAACATCCGGGTCAGGGACACTTCCTGTTTCTCCACTGACGTCATGTTGGACGCCGTGCTTCGCCGCCAGGTGGCGGTGACCTTGAGGCGAAGAATGATGGCGGCGGTGCAGAGGATGACGACGATGAGGGAGAGCAGGCGAAGAGCCACGGAGATGGAGTACAGGGCCAGCACGTCCCAGAAGAGTCTGTGGCGGACGTAGAGGGGCGTGAAGCGGTTGATGAAGGCGGAGGTGTTGGTGAGAGGGTCCCGGACCTCAACCGTCTGGTACTTCACCAGCAGCGCCACGTTGTTGACTGTCAGAGTGTAAATGGCCACCACCGTGATCAGCACCTTCATGTGCCTGCAGCGTGAGAGAGCGGAATGGTGAGGCACCTCTTTTTGCAGACACGTTACTGCTTCTACTACTACTACTTCTACTACTACTACTACTACTACTACTACTACTACTACTACTACTACTACCTACTAGTACTACTACTACTACTACTATTATTACTACTACTACTACTACTACTACTACCTACTAGTACTACTAACTACTACTTACTACTACTACTACTACTATATATACTACTACTACTACTAAATACTATACTACTACTACTACTACTACTATTATACTACTACTACTACTACTACCTACTATGTACTAGTACTAACTACTTACTACTACTTACTAACTACTACTACTATACTACTACTATCTACTACTAGTACTAATAACTACTATACTACTACTACTACTATACTATACTACACTACTACTCACTACTATATAACTACTACTATACTACTACTACTACTACTACTACTACTACTACTACTACTACCTACTATACTATTTACTATCTAACTACTACTACATACTACTACTGACTACTACTACTACTACTATTACTACCTACATATCTACTACTACTAATACTACTACTACTACTACATACTAGTACTACTACTACTACTACTACTACTACGACGACGACGACGACGACTCTTTCCCCTGTTATTACTATTTATTACACACACAACATACATACATACATACATACATACATACATACATACATACATACATACATACATACATACACACAAAGTAGATCTCTCTCGTGTATTCAGTCTCCTATCTTAGGGTGGCCTGGTATCACTTAAAGTGGAAAGCCGTTTAAAATTGGAGACATCACTAAACACACATAGCACACAGTTTCTCACCACACACACCCCACAACACACACACACGACCACACACACACAACACACCACACACCAACACACACACAACACACACACACAACAACAACAACACACACACACACACACACACACACACCAATCAACACAGTCCCTACTGACCTGGTCCTGAAGAACTTGGCGGCCTTCAGAGGGTTGAGGACACACAGACATCTCTCCATGGCGATGATGGCCGTGATGACGTTGGAGATGGCCACGAAACCCAGGTAAGACCCTAAGACAAGAGCCAGGTGTCGCTGCTGCCAGTATTTACCGGCCACAGGGTCCACCAGACCCACCAGAGCGTAGGCCTTGCTGAGCATCACAAAGACCAGGCTGCCTGTGTCTGAGGCTGCTAGGCTGGCAGAATCAGACAGACGAAATCAGACTTTGTTTAATGAAAGGCTAGACGTGGTGCCTGTTTCTGAACCAAACTTTTTTTTAAGCGTGATTATAGTCAAAGATGGTCATTGTAAGGTAAAAGGAAAAGGTGT
Source organism: Rapana venosa (assembly GCA_028751875.1). Classification (NCBI taxonomy): domain Eukaryota; kingdom Metazoa; phylum Mollusca; class Gastropoda; order Neogastropoda; family Muricidae; genus Rapana; species Rapana venosa. The sequence continues at coordinate 34,947,082 of CM054166.1, forward strand.
CCCATAACCTATGTGGTCGTAGGGGAGCAAGGTGTCAGAAACCTCAGCTACTCCAGGGGCCAGCATATTGAGGGAGGCGCCCGTCTCCTCTCCCTCGCTGCTTTACCTTCCCTGACCCTAAAGAGGGCAGGTACCCATTTACAGCTGGGTGAACTGGGGAACTGTACTGAAGCCAAGGCGCGCAAACGGTCACCCATCCAAGTGGTAACCACGCGCAATGTTGCTTAACTTTGGCCTGGGGAAAGTAAGTGCTCTGACCACTGAGCTGTTCCGTCTCCTTGGTCATTGTAACCAGAACTAAAAATGAAAACATTCTGTAAAATCAAACTCTTCAACTCTCCCAGTATAAGAACTGTAGAAACACAAACTCAAGATTAAAATAGTTTGTTTTTGTATGTTGAAACCAAACAAGAAAATATACAACAAAACTTAAGAAAAGTGCACAAAAAGCGATATAACCCCCTCCCCCAGCAGTTTAGTGTAAGAATAAAGGCAATAATTATAAAATGAAGTGTATAAGAATCATCATCACCAATGTTTTTATCAATCAACAAAGTTGGGGTTTTTCGTTCCTCGGCTACAGTCTCGAGGCTCGTCAATGCTGACATTGTGGAACAGGACCGATCATCCACCATTGAGGTACCCGCATTCCGACTTTGAGGATAATTCTCAATACACGTGTGCAGCCGTTTGGTTTGTTTTGTATTTTTTTTAAATTGTCATCCATTTTACCAGCACCAAATTGCTTAGTCTTCCAAAAGCCAGGACGAGTTTTAACATATACGGAAGATGTTCTGCACGCATTCACACACAGGACGTCAGTTTATGGTCTCACCCGAAGGACTTTCGGAGGAGTGGAGTCGGACCTGAAGTAACCTCCAGGGACAATATCCCCTCAGAGGGGTGCCCTGGTTATGGCTCTAACCCAGGACATCAGGCCACGAACTTAACGCTCAACCACTATAGGCTATTGCGCCCACCAGCAAAGGAAAATGACATGTAAAAAGATGGCAATACTGGCTCGTGCTCTCTAGTCATCAGCCTGCTGACTTCATTAATGGGTAGTGATGACAGATTTCTCCAGTGGAAGACAGCATTCATTGTGGATCGGTGGTCTAGAGGTAACTCACCTGCTTAGGAAAGCGAAAAGTCCGGGTTCGGAGTGTGCGGTGGTTTGAACCCCGTTTGTGCCGGAAACTTTTCCCCCATCCATTAGACCGTGAGTGGTGGTCTGGATGCTAGTATTTAGGATGAGGTGATAAACCGAGGTCTTGTGTGAACACGCATTTAACGCACGGAAAATAACCCACGGCAACGAGTGAGTTGTCCCTGGCAAAATTATGTAGAGAAAAGCCACCCTGATAGGGAAACAAATATATAATGCAGACGAGAGAAGAAAAAAAATTAGGTGGCGCTGCTCTTGTGGCGACGTACTCTCCTCCCAGGGAGGGCAGCTCAAATTTCGCGCAGATAAATCTGCTGTGACTTCTACAATACAATACAATGCAATGCAATACAATGCAATACAGTGCAACGCAATATAGTGCAATGCAGTACAGTGCAATGCAATACAACACAACTTAACACAACACAATACAATGAACATGGTTTTAAAAAAAGTGTGCATATATCGACATGTGCAGCAACAAATGTCTGTATCGTCGCACATACCAATCAATCAATCAATCATAAATCAAGCAATCATCAATCAATCAATCAATCAATCAATCAATTGTTTTCGAGGACAATAAATCAGCACTCGTGTGCTTTTCTTTACATTCAGTCCCCGCCCTTATCAGGGCTAGTATCATAATACAAAACAAAACAACAACAACAACAACAACGAACCCACCAACCAAAAACTATTTAAAAAGAAGAACAAAATAACAAGCAAAAAAACAGCAAGCAACAAGAACAGCAAAACAATAACCAAATATTTTAAATCACACAAACACAGAGGGGGAAAAACCTAAATAACATAATATAATAAAAAAAAAAGGCAAATAAAAACAAAACAACAAACAAAGAACAAAACGATTCAAGCAACAGAAAACATCACCATCGCACCACCACCATGTATCATCCAAACAAAGCATAGAAATCATAACACTTGGTTTTTAAAAAAAAAAAAAAGAAGAAACTTCCCTAATATTCATCATGATGGGAAAAAGTAACAGACTCAAGACTCAAGAATACCTTAATGTCTCAACTAGAGAAATTATGAGTGGCATTTTAAAGTTACAATTACAGAGCATGCATTATTAAACAATACAGATTAAGAAATAACACAATATTTTAAAAGCCGACAACACTCTACGTCACACACACACACTCACACACATACACACGCACGCACACACGCATGCGCGCGCGCGAGACAGCACACACCAGTTTAAGGTTAAGAGTAGCAAAGCGAAACCGTAACAATCATTCAAACACATCTCACGAAACACGCCATCAGCAGCACAATCAATACAAAACAATCACAAGTACAAGTAACTTTACATTCAAATGAAAACCATGAACACTACCCACAGCAAACATGTGACATTATAACAAATTCTAATACAACATAAAGGAAATGATGCATGACATGTACGCGCCGATGACAGATGGCTAGGAAGAAGTTAAGATAGATAGGAAGGAAGTGGCAGGGTGGTTAAGACGTTTGCCTGCCAACAAGTAAACCGTGAGGTTCTGGGTTCGATTCCCAGTCTAGCCCTTTCTTTCCAGTTTGACCAAAAAAATTGAACTGAATGTCAAAGTCCTTTGGATGAGACTATAAACCGAGGCCCCGTGTGCGAACGCATGCAGAACATCTTGCGCACACGTTAAACCTTGTTCCGCTTTTCGAAAGAGTAGGCCATTGTGTGCCGGTGGGAACAGATGACAAAATTTTAAAAACCGCATACACACGCATAATTTTTTTTAAATGTCATCTGAGCGCTTTGATTTTTTGCTTTACAAGATTCAGCGCTATATAAATTCCATACATTAGTAGTAGTAGCAGCAGCAGCAGCAGCAGCAGCAGCAGCAGCAGCAGTAGTAGTAGTAGCAGCAGCAGCAGCAGCAGCAGCAGCAGCAGCAGCAGCAGTAGCAGTAGCAGCAGCAGTAGCAGCAGCAGCAGCAGCAGCAGTAGCAGTAGCAGTAGCAGCAGTAGTAGTAGTACAGCTAGCACCAACCTGAACAGACAGACGTTGATTCGACTGGACAGTCCCTGCCTAGCAAACACCGCCATGTTGAGAGCGTTGGTGGTGACGCCCAACCCCACCAGGAGAGGAAAGATGCCGGCGCACACAACGAAATCGGTCGTGTCAGCCACGAATGGCCGCACAAGATTTCGCGGATTGTCACAAGGAATGAACAAAGCCGGAGGAAGGTCAGCAAAGGTGGCGTTGCCCGCATGGCTGGTCCTGTTCAGCGTGAGGGAAGTTGTGAGGTGGACAGTGAAGGATTGGTTATGGGGCAGTTGTGGTTGTGGTGGTTGTGGTGGTGGCTGTGGTGGTGGCCTGGAGAAAGCAGAAACTCATCTTGTCTGCTTCGCAAGCGGGAGTCTCTTTTGTTGTTGTTGTTGTTGTTGTTGCTGCTGTTGTTGTTGTGTTGTTGTGTTGGATCAATTAACCTGTGATGTTGAACCATTCACACCCCTCACGCTTTGGTTTCTCTTGGGCTTTGGTTTGGTTTCGATGTCTGCTGTCCACTGACTGGTTTGGAAAGATGGTGGGTATTTTTGTTGTTGTTGTTGTTGTTGTTGCTGGGTGTTTTTTTCCTGTCTGTCTGTCTTATGTCTGTCTGTTTGTCTGTAAGTCTCTCTCTCTCTCTCTCTCTCTCTCTCTCTCTCTCTCTCTCTCTCTCTCTCTCTCTCTCTCTCTCTCTCTCTCTCTCTCTCTCTCTCTCTCTCTCTCTCTCCTCTCTCTCTCTCCTCTCTCTCCTCTCTCTCTCTCTCTCTCTCTCTCTCTCTCTCTTGTGATGACTGCTGCCTACTGACTGGTGTGATCAGATTTTTTTTTCTATCAGCCTCTGTCTGTCTGTCTGTCTATGTCTGTCTGTCTCTCTGTCTGTAAGTCTTTCTTTCTGTCTCTGTCTGTCTCTCTGTCCGTATCTCTGTCTGTCTCTCTCTCTGTCTCTCTCTCTCTGTCTCTCTGTCTATCTCTCTGTCTCTCTATCTGTCTGTCTGTCTCTATCTCTCAAAGAGAAACAGAAATGTGCAGATTAATCTGGTCTAAAACCTTTTCAATTGATCTAGGTCGTCGGATCTATCAAAGTTAATGGAAAGAGCAGGTACGCCATCTATCTGAAACACATCATTATAAGGTAAAGGCTGGTGCGAGTTCTTATGAATTAGATTGTGCACAGGGACACAGAGACACAGTTACACACATGCACACACACACGCACACACACACACACACACACACACACACACACGCATGCACGCACGCACGCGCGCGCATGTATGCAAACTGAAAAGCTAACTGAATACTGAATGCTATAGGCTGGAGAACAATAAACATCCACTAAGTTGTTTTTAAAAATCTCTTCTTCTTCTTCACCCCCCCCCTCCTCCTCCTCCTTCTCGTCCTTCTCGTCCTCCTCCTCCTCCTCCTCCTCCTCCTCCTCCTCCTTCTCCTCCTCCTCCTCCTTCTCCTCCTTCTTCTTCTTCTTCTCCTTCTTCTTCTTTGCATTCTTCTTTGCATTCTTCTTCTTCTTCTCCTCCTCCTTCCTCTTCTTTGTCGTCGTCGTCGAACACTCAGAGATACTGTTGTCGTGTCATATGAGCGAAATTGCGTTGTGCTGCCGTTAAGCGCCTGACAAGTCAGGCCTAGCGCATCCGATTTCGGCATGGGAGAGAATGCTTATCTTTTAAGTCATTCTGAGGGGGAAAATGGCAAAGAGAATGACCCAAGAAGGCAGAAAATACGACAAGAAGGAGGTGACAAGAAGACAAGGAACAAGGCGGAAACAAGGATAGGGGTATAGGAGTTCCATAACCTATAAGGTCGTAGGGGAGCGAGGCGTCAGAGACCTCACTTCTCTAGGGCCAGCATATTGAGGGCGGTGCCCATCTCCTCTCCCTCGCTGCTTTACCTTCCCTGACCCTAAAGAGGGCAGGTACCCATTTACAGCTGGGTGAACTGGGGGAACTGTACTGAAGCCAAGGCGCGCAAACGGTCACCCATCCAACTGGTAACCACGCTCGACGCTGCTTAACTTGGCTGGGGGAAAGCGAGTGCTCCGACCACTGTATAACAGATGGAATTCCTAGCACGGGGTTTCCAGAAGGTGGGATTGCTGTTTATACTGACAGGCCCCCGGTGTTCGCATGGTTGAAGCATTAGAAATGAATCTGTAACTCAACATGAAGGATAAACGGTAACATGAAGGTCATCAAATAAAAATGTAAATACCTGAATTGCTCAGTGCAAATGCATCTAATATGAAGAACTACAGATCATGTCCATAGTTTTGTGGGGCGCATGTGAAACGCGGACCATAACAGCTGACACTGCAAGAAGGACATCGGGAATGGAGATGAGGTGCTTTCGCACACTCCGTGGTATCTCATACAGAGATCACATCGCTAATGAGGAAGTGAAAACCAGAATTAATAACGTCAGCAGACCATATGAAGAGGTCCTGACTTCAGTGAAAAGACGCAAACTAAAGTGGTTCGGGCACGTCACACGAACATCTGAACTGGCCAAGACTGTCCTGCTACAGGGAACAGTACAAGGAGGGAGATGAAGAAGAGGCAGACAGAAAAAACGTTGGGAAGACAACGTCAGAGAGTGAACTGGCCTTGAGTAGAACGATTTGCTACGGAAAACAAAAGACCGCGGGGAGTGGAGGAAGCTGGTTGCAAAATCTTCAGTGGTGCCCCCACGGTCCAAGGGACTACGCGATAGGTGAAGATGAAGGTGACAAACAACAGTAGTCCAAAGAAGACATGCTTTTGGAATAGCTGTCTGTTTTTCTGCCTTTCTGTTCGTCTGTCTGTGTTTCTGTGCGTACGTGCTTGCGTGTATATGTGCGTGCGTGTATGTATATGTGTGCCTGTGTGCGTGTGTATGTGTGTGTGCGAGCGTGCTTGCATGTATGTATGTGTGTGTGTGTGTGTGTGTGCGCCTGCCTGTCTGTCTGTCTGTTGCTTTCTCATATTAGACTATACAAAAACCATTTCTAAGAGAGAGATTCAGAGAAAGAGACAGAGAGAGAGACAGAAAGACAGTCAGAGAAAAGGTCACAGGTAACACTCATACAAAACATCCTTCAGAGGTGCACACCATTCAGCGACCTGAGGAAGATTGTGTGGCTGACAGAGATGGCCCTGCAAACCAAGCTGTACGGCCCACGAGAGGAGCTGGAAAGGACTTGCTACTATTTCTCCCAAACACATCTGACGGTGTCAAAAGCGAACGAGACAAAGAAGAAGAATTGCGAAGAAGAAGAATTACGAAGAAGAAGAAGAAGAATTGCAAAGAAGAAGAAGAAGAATTGCGAAGAAGAAGAATTGCGAAGAAGAAGAATTGCGAAGAAGAAGAATTGCGAAGAAGAAGAAGAAGAATTGCAAAGAAGAAGAAGAAGAAGAAGAAGAAGAAGAATTGCAAAGGAGAAGAAGAAGAAGAAGAAGAAGAAGAAGAAGAAGAAGAAGAAGAAGAAGAAGAAGAAGAAGAAGAAGAAGAAGAAGAAGAAGAATTGCGAAGAAGAAGAATTGCAAAGAAGAAGAATTGCGAAGAAGAAGATTTGCGAAGAAGGAGAATAAGAATTGCGAAGAAGAAGAAGAAGAGAAGAAGAAGAAGAAGAAGAAGAAGAAGAAGAAGAAGAAGAAGAAGAAGAAGAAGAAGAAGAAGAAGAACAAGAACAAGAACAAGAACAAGAAGAACAAGAAGAACAAGAAGAAGAACAAGAACAACAAGAAGAACAAGAAGAACAAGAAGAACAAGAACAAGAACAAGAACAAGAAGAACAAGAAGAACAAGAACAAGAGGAGGAGGAAGAAAAAGAAAATGAGAAGAAGAAGAAGAAGAAGAAGAAGAACAACAACAACAACAACAACAACAAGAAAAACAATAACAACAACAGCAGCAAGACTCATACAAGGCTGCATGGATTCCCCCTCAGCGGCCGCCAGGTCTCTATCTGCACACGAGCAGGCAGGCAGGCAGTGCACAGACCAGGCAGGCAGGCAGTGCACAGACCAGGCAGGCAGGCAGTGCACAGACCATGCAGGCAGGCAGTGCACAGACCAGGCAGGCAGGCAGTGCACAGACCAGGCAGGCAGGCAGTGCACAGACCAGGCAGGCAGGCAGTGCACAGACCAGGCAGGCAGGCAGTGCACAGACCAGGCAGGCAGGCAGTGCACAGACCAGGCAGGCAGGCAGTGCACAGACCCAGCAGCACACCAAGGTCGGGCCATTGTTGGCCTGGCGCTGGGTCCCCCAACATTGAGGCTACCTTGGCAGCTAACACTGGCCTCTGCAGAATGGCCATCTGCATGCGGGCTCCTGACCGGCTTTGAAGGATAGGAACCAGTGTGGGCAACGTGTCTTGACGTGTTTGACTTATGCTTCTTGATTCCTTGGGGAACATAGGGCCGCAACAACACCCTTCCCTCCAACGCACTCGGTTCTGGGAGATCTTCTTCAGCTCGGCCCATGTCGTTCCGACTGCCTTCCTTCGTCTCTGCGTCAACACTTCTGCGCCAGGTCTGTTTTGGTCGACCCACTTTCCGCTTCCCTTGTGGATTCCAGTCAAGGGCCTGCCTGGTGACACTTGACGCAGGTTTGCCGAGAGTATGGCCGATCCATCCCCGTTTGTGTTTTTTTTTAATCATGGACTGGATTGGGGAGTGTCTGCTCTTGTCCCACAGTTGTTTGTGGGAGAGGACTTCCAGCCACCTGATACTGAGGATGTTCCTGAGGCATTTGTTGGTAAATGTGTGAAGTTTGTGGGTGTTGTTCTCTGTTACGCTTAAGGTTTCTGAGCCGTAAAGTAGGACCGACTTGACGTTGGTGTTGAAGATCCGGATCTTGTTGTGAGCAACGTGTGCTGTCACACAATGTCCTAAGATATGTACCAAACTTGTCAACAACCTATCATTATTGAATCGACAATTTTGTTGAAGTTGGTCTGTCTTCACTATTTTGTAGGAACGAAATGTGTGTGTGTGGGTGTGGTTGTGTGTGTGTGTGTGTGTGTGTGTGTGTGTGTGTGTGTGTGTGTGTGTGTGTGTGTGTGTGTGTGTGTGTGTGTGTGTGTGTGTGTTTTAAATTATTTTATATCGAGTATGATGGAATAAGCACTTATGTGCTTTTTTACATCCAGTCCCCGTGTGTATGTGGTTTTTGTGAATTCTGTCGTCTGTTCCCACCGGCACACAATGGCCTACTCTTACGAAAAGCGGAACAGGATTTAAGATGTGCGCAAGATGTGTGTGTGTGTGTGTGTGTGTTGTGTGTGTGTGTGTGTGTGTGTGTGTGTGTGTGTGTGTGTGTGTGTGTGTAGGGAGCTGAACTGAATGGAATAGTACTTTCAGTCACAGCAGATTTCGAAAGCAGCGTCATTCTTCTTTAACTTTTTGTAATTGTCCTGTTGACAAGTGAATTTTCAACATACGATCTCCCAGCTTTTTCTCTGCTGTTTAAAGTCTTATCTTTCCATTTGCCTACCTTCCAACAGCCAGAATCTCCATCAGGCCACTAGAGTGTAGTGTAGTGTAGTGTAGTGTAGTGTAGTGTAGTGTAGCGTAGCGTAGCGTAGTGTAGTATAGTGTAGTGTAGTGTAGTGTGAGTGAGTGAGCGTGTATCTGTGCACGCGTGCGTGCGCGCGAGGGCAAGCGTATTTTGTGTGTAAGCATGATGTAAGATGAATTTGGTAGCATGGTCAAGTTTAAAGCGTGCGAACGAACGTGTTGCCAGAATACAGATGTTGGCAGCCTAAAAAGATTGCGAAAGTCAACCCAAGGCTGTACCACTTCCGCGCCTTTTTTTCAGGCCACTGACCATACGACTGTCGGAATAGGAAAGAAGGTAGCCCCCGCCATGAACTTGGCAATGAACCGTGCAGTGGAGGATTGCTCCTATCAGAGCCTATACTGATAGAAGTACTGCAAACCTTAAGAAGACACAATCTACTGTAACACAAGCCTCAAGAAGAGTACATCTACTATTTTGATATTGCAAACCTGAATACTAATACCATCTACTATATTGATATTACCAACCTGAGCAAGGGTACCCTGTACTGTATTCATATTACAAACCGCAACAAGAAAACCATATTAAAAACCTCAACAAGAAAACCGTCTACTGTATTCATATTAAAAACCTCAACATGAAAACCGTCTACTGTATTCATATTAAAAACCTCAACAAGAAAACCATCTACTCATGTCTCGGAGAAAGTCTCTGGAATACTTCTGAAAACTGGAAAAGAAAACACTCCTCCTCCTCCTCCTCCTCCTCCTCCTCCTTCTTCTTCTTCTTCTTCTTCTTCTTCTTCTTCTTCTTTCGTCGTCTTATTCTTCTTCTTCTTCTTCTCCTTCTCCTTCTTCTTCTTCCTCATCTTCTTCAAACACCCAGACATTACTTAATGTTTCTTATCATACATATATAACAATAGATTATAGATTTTAGGCTTTACACGTGATCCCCTTTCAATACACTATTGTACGATTTCACATGAGCTTGTAAACACAGTTGATCAGTTTCGACCTCTATGGCTCACCTTGACAAACAGCAGCAAGCAGCATGAGTTAGTGGCACAGTCAGACACACACCAAAGTTGACGTCAGCACTGGAGCGGTAAACGTCAGTGAAGTCTTCTAGCAAAGTCTCTCAGAAATCCCTACACACTTTTGGCTGCACAAAGTATTAGAAATTTGCACTTTTCCTTCTGTTTTTCCATATAACTCTTACATTCATACTGCACGTACTAAGGCATCCACAGACATAAAAATCCACGTTTTGTGAAAGACTGGCCTAAGACTCAAAACTCATGTGATTTTGTACAGATTTGGTAGGTTTGATTTTTTTAAAAATTTTCAGGAAACACTGACGCCCCTCCGTCCTTTGTCGTCTGCTAGCTTCCTTCCACAATATACATGCGCGGGGTCAATACTGTAGGAATACAAGCAATCCCTCATTTGATGAACATTTCCAACTTTCTCGTAACTACCTGGTATTACTCTATGTCCTCAATCCCAAAACAAGTACACATTACATTTTTTTATACTTTTAAAAAATCAGTGAAAATCACCAGAAAATGTTCAGACTCGCACTCTATAGAAAATACTACCTGACGCGCAAGGTAATGCAGGTGTATAACCTTTAGGTATCTCTTTCTCGTTGCCCTTAAATAGAGAGGTTTCTTTGTCTGTACTTTCTGTAGGATGAATCAGGCTGAAGAGCCCACAGGACATCCACAGTTAGCACGACCTGCATGAAAAATGTATATCTTTAACCGTGGTTTTTTGCTCATTGACAATTATCAGGATAGATCGACTTTTCGTGTGTAGTTTGCTTGGTTTGTTTAGTTCATGTGGTGACCACCTTGGCACATAATCATGACTTGGTTTGGGGTTTACATGGTGACCACCTTGGTTCATATGACTAGGTTTTGAGTGAAAGGAGTGACCACCTTGGTTCATATGACTTGGTTTTGAGTTCATGTGGGGTGACAGGAATGGTATATGACTTGGTTTTGAGTTAAAGGGGTGACCACCTTGGTTCATATGACTTGGTGTTTGAGTAAACGTGGCAACAGGAGTGGTACAGAAACTTGATGGGTGATCTACCAGGCTCCAAGCAATACCGTACCAAACCTAAGGCACATTGTAGTATCAGCAGGGTTGGGTAAGGTATTCCTTGAAACTTTGCTTTTCAGTATTTCGCATCATAATAATTATCATAATGCTTTTCTCAAGGTAGCCGGCGTCAATTTACCGGTGGTATTCCTGATCACATGCACACAATGAATTCCAATGGGTACCGCTAAGTGATACTACATGAGGGTGCGTCGGTAGTCTACCAGTAATGAATTCGACCTAACAATGAAAAGAAGTGGTTTAGATCCCTTCTCCTTCTTCTTCTTCTTCTTCTTCATCTTCATCTTCCTCTTCTTCTTCGTCGTCTTCTTCTTCTTCTTCTTCTTCTTCTTCTTCTTCTTCTTCTCCTCCTCCTCCGAACGTTCAGACAGCGGCTGTTGTTGTTTGTCTCATGAGCCAAAATGCATAGTGCTGCCGCTCAGCGCCTGACAAATCAGGCCCCGTGCATCCGACTTCGATGTTGGAGAGGACGGTTATCCTCAATGTCTTTCTTGAAAACGAAGGAAGGAAAATGGACCGAGAAGGCAAAAACTAGCTAGACAAGAAGGGGCTCACAGGCAGAAACGGAACAAGGCAGAAACAAAGAGGGAGACGGAAGAGAGGGAATTGCTCACACAGAACTTCTAGAAGGTAGGGATGCTATTTATACTGACAGGCCCCCCGTCATCGCGATGAGCTAGATACCACCTACAGCTGGACTGTTCCCATGTCCTCTGGCTAATGAATGGTGGGCTAGCTGCTGGTTTGGTTTGGGGGGCTTTCAGAGGAGACGACAAATCGAGGTCCCATGCACTAAAGATCTTTCAAGCACGTAAATGAACATATGGCAACAAATGAATTGCATGAACTTACCAGCCACCATGACACTATGGTTAATAATACTAATAATGTATGGAATTTATATAGCGCTGAATCTTGTAAAGCTACAAATCAAAGCGCTTTTTTTTAATGCGTGTGTATGCGTTTTTTTAATTGTGTCATCTGTTCCCACCGGCACAGAATGGCCTACTCTTTCGATCAGCGGAACAGGATTTAACGTGTGCGCAAGATGTTCTGCATGCGTTCGCACACGGGGCCTCGGTTTATAGTCTCATCCGAAGGACTGGTTAGTGCCTTGGTTTTCGGGATGGAGGGTCGCGGGTTCGAATCCATGAGAGTGAATGGTTTTTTTGGACTCTGGTCGGCTCCTATCCAGAGTGAGTTTGCCATGGGCTCATTTGGGAGACCTGGACCACACAGTGGAGCTTCATCGACTTAACGAATACAAATTTGAGATTACATGACAAACTACCTGACGAACAATGCGCGTGTCTGTTTCTCTTGGGCCCGGTTGATGCCGGGATATAGTACGATTTGAAGCGTAGAGTACAGCCCTTTCAAGTAGTCTCAAAGGTCATGCACTTCTATAGCACTATCATACATCATCTTCATCACCATTGGTCATCATGCAATCTAAGAAAACTGTGATTCAGTGGTCCCAGCTGCTCTGGTCTCGTGGCGACCTCAGAATCGGTGTCCCCATACACTTCCGTGCCTGTGGTGAGTTTGTGTCAAAGCCTTTGGGGTTGGAGGTTCACGGGAGAGGGTCGTTGGGGGAACGTTGTGGTGGTCACCACCTCGGGTGGGCAACTCACTCAGTCTGGCTCCGCGACTGAGCTAATTCTGTCGTTAGTAGGGGGCTTAGTAAGTGACGTCCTGTGTATGTTAGCTCAGAACAGACTCCACTGAACACCGCCAAAGTGACCCAGCAGCAGTTCAGGGCCTCTCTGGCAGGTGGCCCGGCGGCGGCCTAACATTGATGAGCTCCATGAGGACATGTGCACTTAGAAGATTCGACATTATGGATCCGGGTGTGGCTGGGGTGGAGAGGTGGGAATGAGCAGCGTGGCAACAGCAAGACAGGAAAAAGAACAGTGTACGAGGTAAACAGCGAGTTCAAGTAAAATAACTATTCTGATTGAAGAACGGAACAGACTCTGGCTGCTTCATTCTCCGTCTCTTTCTATCCTTTACTTCTTTGGGGTTTTTTTCTTTTTCTTTTTTATTCTTTTATACCGAGGATAATGGAATAAGCACTTATGTGCTTTTTACATCCACTCCCCGTGTGTATGCGGTTTTGTAAAGTCTGCCATCTGTTCCCACTGGCACACAATGGCCTACTCTTACGAAAAGCGGAACAGGATTTAACGTGTGCGCAAGATGTTCTGCTTGCGTTCCCACACGGAACCTCGGTTTATAGTCTCATCCGAAGGACTTTTGGGGAGAGTGGAGTCTGCACTGATGTTAACTCCAGGGGAAAATATCCCCCTTGAACGGGAATCAAACCCGGACCATCAGATCTGTTTTTTCTCACGTTTTCTTCAGGCTATTATTTTCTCTTTTGCCTTTTTGTGATTTTTTTTTTCTGTTTACCAACAAACCCTTCAATGATGATATATAACAAATCACATCATGATGAATGTAAATAGAAATAATTTTTTAAGACAAAAAGCCAGCCAAACACGAGAAACAAATGGACAGGTGGACAGGAATGAATGATGTATATGTTGCAGTGTGGCTTTTGTCGTGAAGCAGAAAGGCCCAAGAGAGATGTGAACTTCTCCCCTGGTCTTGAAACTTCCTGTGAAAACTTCCAGTTAAACACTGCGTGGCTTACTACTTGCTAAGGTTACACACCACCATTAACTTTGGCTACTTTTTCTTCTGTTTTCCTATATCACTCTTGCATTCATACCGCACGTACAAAAGCACCCACAGACATGAAAACCCTTTTGTTTTAAAGACTGGCCTCTGACTCAAAACTCATGTGATTTTGAACAAATTTGTCACGTTTGTGGGTTTTTTCTCCTGCAAACACTGTAACTCCTCGGTCCTTTGTCGTCTGCTAGCTTTCTAACCACACTATATATGCGCGGGGTCAACGCTGTAGGAACACAAGCAGTCCTCATTTTGCTGATCATTTCCAACTTTCTTGTGACGACTTGGTATTGCTCTATGTCCTCAATCCCCCAAAACAAGTACACAGTGCTTTTTTTCATGCTTTAAAAAATCTGTGAAAATAAGCAAAATACATCTTTCAGACTCGCACTCCGCAGAAGATACTACATGACCCTCAAGCTCAAGCAAGAGTGTAACCTAAGGAAATATTCGCTTTACGTTCGAGGTCTCGACTGAATTTTTATTTATTCAATTTTTTTTTATCGCAATTATTTTGGGGGGTTGTATTTTTATCTGAATTGATACCAAGCAGCGAGCAATGCAGTTTAAAACTGATTTGCTTTTACGTGTTGTCACGGTTCAGGCATTTGAACGTGTTCATCTATTTAAGGACATGGAATCCATTTAACGACACCCTAAATGAGTTTGGTGGGGGTGGTGGTTAAATTAATAGATAAACGCTGTACATGCCGTGACACAATCTGCCCAACATTAGCACCACGGACTCTATTTTGGAAAACGCTGTCGGTACGATATACATATATCTACGATATACAACAACAGCACAAAATAACTCGAAACAATACATCACAAGAAATCAGATACAATACTTGCTAACATCAAAAAAAGGGAAAGTTCTTTTGAGTTCTTTCTTAGAAGTCCCCAGGAAGCGGATGACACTATAAACCGAGGCCCCATGTGCGAACGCATGCAGAACATCTTGCGCACACGTTAAATCCTGT
>CM054166.1:34966586-34976586 GCA_028751875.1 Rapana venosa
GTAGTGTCTAATTATATAACCAGAGGTTTCATAGCTGAAACCAGAAAAATCGAAAGAGGCGCATTCAAAACAGTCACCCGAGGGCCGGGATAGCCTAGTGGTTAGAACCCTGTGCTTGTGATGTGATGGCTGAAGTTCGAGCCACCACCGAGGCGCCTGTTTGAGGGGAGGGAGGGGGTTCTTCTCTTGGAGTAGCGACCCCGCTACCCCGGAACGTCTGGTCGAGACTTGAACCCGAGGCCTCGTGTAAAGAACACCCGATGAACATCTCGCTTACACGTGATAACCCATTCCGCTTTTCAAAAGAGCAGGCCATTGCGTACCGGTAGGAACGGATGACAAAATTGGGAAGAAGAAGGGAAAAAACACACACACAAACACGTTGGTATCTTCGATTTGTTTGGGGTGGGGGGTTTTTTTAAACAAGATTCAGCGTTATATAAATTCCATATATTATTATTATTATTGCTTTGTTATTTATTATTATTATCATTATCATTATTATTATTGTTGTTGTTGTTGTTACTGTTGTTATTATTATTATTATTTTATTTTTATTTTTTAATTATTATTATTATTATCGTACTCAGACATTATCCCCGAAATCAGAATGCAGCTACCTTCGTTGTGAACGAAAACGGTAGCATATGTAAAAACTCACCAGTGGATGACTCTCAGAGCTTCAACCGAGTGACAAACAAAACAACACAAAACAAAACAAAACAAAACAAAACCAAACCCGCTCAAATTCACAGACTAGGAAAAAGTGTTCATTTCATTTCATTTCATGTATACCACTTTAAATCACGGCAGATTTCTCTGCTTGAAATTCGGACTGCTCTCCCGGGAGAGAGCACGTCGCCACAAGAGCAGCGCCACCCTTTATTTATTTTTATTTTTTATTTTTACCGTAATTGTTTCCCTACCAGAGTGGATGTTTTTTTCTACAGAATGTTGCCAGGGACAACGCTCTTGTTGCCGTGAGTTCTTTTACGTGCGCTAAATAGTTTTGTATAATACACGGAACCTCCGGTTTATTGTCTGATCCGAAAGATTAGCACCGGTACCACCGCTCATGATCTAATGGATGGGGGAAATGTTTCGGGCCCAAACGGGGATCAAACCACCGCACACTTCCGACCCGGACTTTTCGCTTTCTAGGCAGGCGCGTTACCGCTAGACTGCCGATCCATCAAGATGTCTCTCTACAAGATCCCCATGACAGTTGCCTGTCCAAGTGAACTACCTCTATACGGTGAAGAACTAGAGGTAGGTCATTTTAGCGGGCATCTCTCACAGTGCAGCTGAAAAATCAAAAAACGGGGAAGAAATGGCGTTCCACTCTTGCCTAATACACGTACGTGTACAATATGGAGAGTGTTTGCAATTTGAGGAGGCAGGTGTAAATGGAGAGTGTTTGCAATTTGAGGAGGCAGGTGTTAATGGAGAGTGTTTGCAATTTGAGAAGGCAGGTGTTTAATGGAGAGTGTTTGCAATTTGAGAAGGCAGGTGTTAATGGAGAATGTTTGCAATTTAAGGAGGCAAATTTTAATGGAGAGTGTTTGCAATTTGAGGAGGCAGGTGTTAATGGAGAGTGTCTGCAATTTGAGGAGGCAGGTGTTTAATGGAGAGTGTTTGCAATTTGAGGAGGCAGGTGTAATGGAGAGTGTTTGCAATTTGAGGAGGCAGGTGTTAATGGAGAGTGTTTGCAATTTGAGGAGGCAGGTGTAATGTAGAGTGTTTGCAATTTGAGGAGGCAGGTGTCAGTCTGTACGTCAGCTGCCAGGGTGTGAGGAGCAGAGTTGTCTGACTTGAAAATGTCCAGGAAGTTGTGCAAGCGCCATTGTAGTTAATTTCTGGAATATTGAGAGAAATGGAACAGATTCTGTTATTGATGTGTGTATGCATGTATACAGTCATTTGCTTGCTAGCTTTATATCCGTGTACATATCTGTCTGTCTGTCTGTCCATCCCTCTCCCTCCCTCCCTCCCTCTATCTATCTATTAATCTATCTATCTCTATCTATCTATCTGTCAATACATGTCTGTCTAACTATCTGTTCGTCTGTTTATCTATCTGTCTGCTATCTTTCTATCTCCGTCTGTCTGTATTTTAATTTTGCATCAATGGGTACTACTGAAATTTAAGATGAGAAGCTAAACGTTCGAACCTGAATAGATTCAGAGTAACTCAGAACAGGCACTACTGAACACCCTCAAAATGACCCAGCAGTAGTGCAGGGCACCTCTAGCTGGTGGCCATATGGCGGCCGGACATTGATAAGCATTCTATGGACTTCTGACTTGGAGGATGCAGCATAAGGAATCTGGGTATGGCTGGGGCGGAGAGATGGAAAAGAGGGGGGGGGGGCAGGACCAGCAGGACAGCTCCTTCTCTCTCTTAATCCCCCCTTAATCCCCACCCCGGATTAGCCGGGATTTACACACAGTAGTTTTCCGTTCCTTCCCAGACACACGCAAAAATATAGTACAAGTTATAGTACGTTGTCTTATAAAGCCGCCTGCCGAGTTTCGTTCTTTTAAACATTCAAACACCGTCAAATTGAATTACGGTTTACACCTACCCGATTTTAGGCCCAAAGTAATGAAAGAATGCGAAATCTAGGGACAATTTGTGTTCATAGAATCCAAGTGTAAGAGGGTTAAAAGCAAGTATTGTTCTGGAGTGTATGAATGGTCCGTAGATGCTATACTGACAAAACTGACTTTAAAAAATCGAATCGTATAATAACCACAAAAACTGACACTAAAAGTTGTTCGTGTCTCAACCCAACTCAACTGTCTCCATCGCTGTTGTGGTCGGTAGGAGGTCCACGCAATGCCACCACCAGGCTTCCCCATCTTTCTCTCTCTGTCTCTGCTGAGTTCTACTATCTCCTGTAGCCCTCCTTCCCAGACCACTGATTTCAGTGATGTCGGCAATGTAGGATGTTGGTGGTCTGCCTCTTTTCCTTCTGCCCTCAACCTTACCTTGGAGAACTGTCGTCTTCAGATTTGTCTGTGTGTTTCTGTTAGTATGATCGTCATATCTCAGTCTGTGCTTATCAGTTTTAGCCAACATTTGGTTTTGGACTGAGAGTTCGTCGAGAATGCTTTCATTTCAAAGATATCACAAATATGAAAAGAATATTTTTAAAATTCTCTACGTAGTCAATGCAGAGGGCGAGGCTGCTGGCCTCAAATTGAATGCTACAAAAACCAAAGTGATGCACATTAACCGGACAGTCACCCCTTAAAATATCCATATCAGTGGAACAGATCTGAAAAATGTTCAAAATGTAAATTGTTTGGCTGTGTGGGGTTCCTGTCTACAAGACGTCAGGGCTAGCATGGCATGGCCAAGCTAAACATGATTCAATGAGCGACATTTGGACAGTCAGAGGCATACGTAACTATCTTAGAATTAGCATTGACAAAATACTGGTCAGGTCTGTTTGCTGTCTTGGTCAGAAGCAGGGACACTAAAAAAATTGGAAGGAGACAAAACTGACGCAGCTGAAGCTTAGGTTTACATGCAATTTCTAAGGATGAAATGGTCAGACAGAAGAAAAAAATAGACTTTATGTAGTTACACACACACACACACACACACACACACACACACACACACACACACACCACTCAGACACACACACATTCAAACACACAGAGAGGCAAAGAGACAGGGAGACACAGATAGAGAGACAGACAAACAGACAAACAAACAAATAGACAGACGGAGACAGATGTACACATACATCATTCTATGAAAGGTTGAAAAGTAGACAACGCATTTTTCACCCGTCACATTATACACTCTCCAGTAACATACCCCCACGTCATAATGATGGAGCAGCCTTAGTTCCTTCCCTTTGAAGCTGCCGTGCACACGTTCACAGCATGTGCTATTTTTAGATAATTAATCACTGGGCTGGTCTGTACATGCACCTCTTCACTGCTCATCTTTGTGGCAAACGGCATAGGCTACAGTCCACCTTTAGCTTCCGGACCATGTAGTATCTTCGTTTAAGTGCTAGTCCGACAACAATTCTGCTGATTTTCACAGATTTCTTAAAGTATGACCCAAATGCAATGTGTACTTGCTTTGGTGATTGCTAACCCTTGCATCTTGGGGTAGGCCAATGCTCCAACCTTTCTCTAACAATCAGTAAAGTGGCTGAGAGGTCAGCAGACGGGAGGTGTCAATAACCTTACTAAATAGTTAAATGAATTAAAGGCAAAGAGCTATTTGCAAAGTTAGATTTCCAGATAAACATCCACCATTCATTTGTCCTTCAGCCAACCACAGGCACCGCACCAAAGGGACAACACGTCGTGGGATGCTACTGCCCTGCTGTTGATAATTTAATAGACAACAACCTGTAATTCCTGAAAACAGAAACATCTCTCTCTCTGTCTGTCTGTCTGTCTGTCTGTCTGTCTGTCTCTCTCTCTCTCTCTCTCTCTCTCTCTCTCTCTCTCTCTCTCTCCTCTCTCTCCTCCTCTCTCTCTCCTCTCTCTCTCGCTCTCGCTCTTTCTCTCTCATAATTTTCCCCTCAATGTGTATTGTGGCCAAAGGCCGATGTACATTAAACAATTTCAGAGTTCAGAGTTCTCTCCCCCTCTCTCTCTCTCTCAAACCTAAAATTCCTGAAAACAGAAACATCTCTCTCTCTGCCTCTCTCCCTCTCTCCCTCTCTCCCTCTCCCTCCCTCTCTCCCTCTCTCTCTCTCTCTCTCTCCCTCTCTCTCTCTCCCTCTCTCCCTCTCTCTCTCAAACCTGTAATTTCTGAAAACAGAAACATCTCTCTTTCTCTCAGGGTCATCATAATCATGAAACAGAATAGTCTGTCGTTTTTCTACTTTTATCAGTCATAACAAATCATGACTTGATTGTACATTTGTTTTGCCAATGATAATTATGAATCAACTCATTGTTCCAAACCAACCACAACAAATATGTTGTTCATTAAATCATTTCAGAGTTCAGAGTTCAAAGTTCTCTCTCTTTCTCTCTCTCCGGCCGTGTGTGTGTGTGTGTGTGTGTGTGTGTGTGTGTGTGTGTGTGTGTGGTGTGTGTGTGTGTGTGTGTGTGTGGTGTGTGTGCGCGCGAGCGCGTGTGTGTGTGTGTGTGTGTGTGCGCGCGAGCGCGTGTGTGTGTGTGTGCGTGTGTGTGTGTGTGTGTGTGTCTGTGTCTGTGTGCGTGTATGCGCGCGCGCGCGTGTGTGTGTGTCTATGCGCGTGCGTGCCTGCTTGTGCGTTCGCGCGCGCGTGCATACGTGCATGCACGCGTGCTTACGTGTATATACATACACATACGATCAGAACTATTCACAAACTGTCTTTCTGCAGTCAACCAAAGAATCACACCCTACACCCCACACACCCACCCACCCCCTCCCCAACCACCTCCAACCCCAACCCCCACCTCTACCCGCCCCACCCCACCCCCTACCCCCCACCCCACCCCACTCCCCCCCCCCCCCCCCCTCCCAGCAAGCGGTTGAAGAATTAGCGCCCCCTTTCAGAACGCCCCGATGTTTCATCACTGAACTGCGTTGATGTTGTTGCTGTTGTTGCTGTTGTTGGCGGCAGAGCGAGAGGCGAGCAGCAGATGCAGAACGAGGGAGACAGCAGCAGCAAGCAGGAAGACAGCGGCAACAGCAGCGAAGCCAAACGCCCAGCCCAGTTTGCCGTAGAGGGAGTACAGACTGTCGGAGTCCACGTCGAAGCGAACAGGGCGCAGCCCAAAGCTATGAAGAAGGCTGAAAAGACAGGGAAACGAAGAGACCGAGTGAACCCATCACCCGCCGTGAAGAATTGGAATTGTCATAGAGACTGTTTAAGGGGGTTAAGAGCCGGTTTAAGGGGGTTAAGGCTATAGCCTTATAAGGCTATCAACGGGGATAAGCCTGATGGTTATAGAGTGATGCGCTCGAGAGCTGCTGACCCGGGTTCTGAGCGCTGTGATTTGTTGCTTTACAAGATTCAGCGCTATATAAATTCCATACATTTTTTTTTCCTCTGGAGATAACATCAGTGCCGACTCCACTGGCCCCCCTTAAAGTCCTTCGGATGAGACTATAAACCGAGGTCTTGTGTGCGAACGCACGCAGAACGTCTTGCGCACACGTTAAAACCCGTTCTGCTTTTCGAAAGAGTAGGCCATTGCGTGCCGGTGGGGAAGGATGGCAAAATTTACAAATTGCATACACAGGGGGATTGGATGTAAAAAGGCGCCTGAGTGCTTACTCTATTATCCTCGATATATATAGAGAGAGATATAGATATAGATATGTATCTATATAGATATACATATAGAATAATAATAATAATAATAATAATAATAATAATAAATGGAATTTATATAGCGCTGTATCTTGCACAGACAAACCAAAGCGCTTGCACTCAACTCATTCTTACACAGTCATGCAACAAATAGCAAGTAATAGTTCTAACAAGTCCAAATGCACACACACACACCACACCACCACATATAAACTGGTTCAAGAAGGAAGGATGTTGGCAGGACGGTTAAGACGCTCACCTGCCTAACAAGTAAAATCTGGAAGGCTGTGGGTTCCATTCCCAGCCTCGCCAATTTTTGGGGTGCGAACGCACGCAGAGCATTTTGCGTAGACGTTAAAGACCCGTTCCACAACCTAGCAGGTGTGGCTGTGTTGTCAGTTTCTGTGTGACGGACACTGAAGCCTAGTGGCTCAGACAGTCTGGCTTCAGCCCCTTGGGTCCATGAAGTCGTGGGTTCAAATCTCAACCGCGCCTGGTGAATTAAGAGGGGGGGGGGGGGGGGGGGGGAGGGCATTTTTACACTGTTCCAGGTCAACTTCAAGCGCAGACCTGCCAATGCTTTGATTCCTTTTGTGTGTATATACACAAGCAAGAGATCAGTAATGGCACCCTGAAGGCCCCATTCGTTCGTGTCAGCGTTTGGTGGGTTACGGAATCACGAACATGCCCAGCATGCATCATAATTATGAGTTGCTGTAAAGTGGGAATGTGCCAGCTAAGACCAGCGGGCAGACCTCCTGCAGAGTGACAAGCACAGGAGAAGACCAGGCACTACGTACCCTCCTCCCCACCCCCCTCCCCACCCTCCACCTCGCCCCCTCCCCCCCAATCCGGTAAGGAAATGCAGGGAGAAAGAAGGGGAAGAGAGAGAGAGAGAGAGAGAGAGAGAGAGAGAGAGAAGAGAGAGAGAGAGAGAGAGAGAGAGAGAGAGAGAGAGAGAGAAAATACAAAGAGGAAAGAAAAGAGGCCAGCGCACAGACAGTACAGTGCAGTACAGTGCAGTAAAGTGCAGTATAGTATAGTATAGTACAGTGCAGTACAGTGCAGTGTAGTATAGTACAGTGCAGTACAGTGGGAAACAAATACAGCTGCAGAAAAAAAAAAAAAAAAAAAAAAGGGTGAAAGGGTGGCGCAGCGCTAAGTGGCGACGCGTTCTCCCGCTCTCCCCGGGGAGAGCAGCCCGAATTCAAATCTGAGCGCTTTGATTTGTTGCTTTACAAGATTCAGCGCTATATAAATTCCATACATTATTATTATTATTACAGTGCAGTGTAGTATACTACAGTGCAGTACAGAGCAGGACAGTGCAGTGCAGTACAGTAAAGAGCAGTACAGTGCAGTACAGTGTAGTATAGCACAGTGCAGTACAGAGCAGTACAGTGCAGTGCAGTACAGTGATTTGCAGTACAGTAAAGAGCAGTACAGTGCAGTACAGTGCAGTACAGTACAGTAGAGCGCAGTGCAGTGCAGTGCAGTACAGTACAGAGCAGTACAGTACAGTGCTGTACTGTACAATCCAGTACAGTACAGCGCAGTACAGTACAGTGCAGTACAGTGCAACGCAGTACAGTGCAGTACAGCACAGTGCAGTGAAGTAGAGTGCAGTGCAGTAGAGTGCAGTGCAGTACAGTGCAGTACAGTGCAGTGCAGTACATTGCAGTACAGTAGAGTGCAGTGCAGTATAGTGCAGTACAGTACAGTGCAGTGCAGTACAGTGCAGTATAGTGCATTACAGTGCAGTACAGAGCAGTACAGTGCAGTATAGTGCAGTACAGTGCAGTACAGTGGAGTGCAGTACAGTGCAGTACATTGCAGAACAGTATAGTGATGTGCAGTACATTGCAGTACAGTGCAATGCAGTACAGTGCATTAGAGTGCAGTACAGTACAGTGCAGTACAGTGCAGTGCAGTACATTCAGTACAGTGCAGTGCGGTACAGTACAGTGCAGTACAGTGCAGTGCAGTACAGTGCAGTACAGTGCTGTACAGTGCAGTACAGTGCAGTGCAGTGCAGTGCAGTACAGTGCAGTACAGTGCAGTACAGTGCAGTACAGTACAGTACTGTGCAGTGCAGTGCAGTGCAGTACAATACAGTGCAGTGCAGTGCAGTACAGTACAATACAGTGCAGTACAGTACAGTGCAGTGCAGTACAGTGCATTACTGTGCAGTAAAGTGCAGTGCAGCGCAGTACAGTGCAGTACAATACAGTGCAATACAGTACAGTACAGTGCAGTACAGTGCAGTACTGTGCAGTACAGCACAGTGCAGTGCAGTACAGTACAGTGCAGGGCAGTACAGTACAGTGCAGTACAGTGCAGTGCAGTGCAGTACAGTGCAGTGCAGTACAGTACAGTGCAGTGCAGTACAGTGCGGTACAGTGCATTACATTGCAGAACAGTACATTGCAGTACTGAACAGTGCAGTGCAGTACAGTGCAGTACAGTGCAGTACAGTACAGTGCAGTATAGTGTAGCGCAGTGCAGTGCAGTACAGTACAGTACAGTGCAGTGCAGTGCAGTACAGTACAGTGCAGTGCAGTGCAGTACAGTACAGTGCAGTGCAGTGCAGTACAGTGCAGTGCAGTACAGTGCAGTACAGTACAGTGCAGTACAGTACAGTGCAGTACAGTACATTACAGTACAGTGCAGTACAGTGCAGTACAGTGCAGTACAGTACAGTGCAGTGCAGTGCAGTACAGTGCAGTACATTACAGTGCAGTGCAGTGCAGTACAGTGCAGTACAGTGCAGTGCAGTATAGTGCAGTACAGTACAGTGCAGTGCGGTGCAGTACAGTGCAGTACAGTGCAGTGCAATACAATGCAGTACAGTGCAGTACAGTGCAGTACAGTGCAGTACATTGCAGGACAGTGCAGTACAGTGCAGTACAGTGCAGTACAATGCAGGACAGTGCAGTACAGTACAGTGCAACGTGGTCAGGGCTAGTTCACTTCAAATCAAACACTCCATTATCTCACAAACAGGGACATTTATGTGGGCTACAAGCCCTACATTAAAAGAATAACTAGGAAAATCCATTTACCTCAGAAGAATAGCACGGCACAGTATACGACCATCACCTCGCATACATTAATAATAATGTTTGGAATTTATATAGCGCTGAATTTTGTAAAGCAACAAATCAAAGCGCTCAGATGACATTTTTTTATATATCGAGGATAATGGAATAAGCACTCATGTGATTTTTTTACATCCAGTCCCCGTGTGTATGCGGTTTTGTAAATTTTGTCATCTGTTCCCACCGGCACACAATGGCCTACTCTTTCAAAAAGCGGAACAGGATTTAACGTGTGCGCAAGATGTTCTGCATGCGTTCGCACACGGGGCCTCGGTTTATAGTCTCATCCGAAGGACTTACAAGAGACATTACAAGAGAGAATACCTATACCAATACCAACACCAGCACTTTGTCCCCTCAATAAAAAGGGGAAATCGAGTAATCACAAGCCATGTATGCATACAGGTAAGAAACAGAAACAGTTATCACAGAAAGTAAATAATCTTTAAAAAAAACCACACGTGCGAACGCACGCACGCACGCACGCACGAACACATACGTACTCACCTACACACACACACACACACACACAACACACACACACACACACACACACACACACACACACACACACACACACAGCACGCATAGACACATACCAGTGATATCAAACTG
>CM054166.1:34991586-34996586 GCA_028751875.1 Rapana venosa
TGGGGGGGACTGGAAAGTAAAACGAAAAATGAATACTTTTTTCATTTCCCGGAAAAAAAATTTGTTTTTTTTTATTTCTTTTCAATGTGTAGATGTTCTTTTTATGACTTTATTTGGCTTTTTCCCCCTCTTTATTATGTGAGTGTATTTGGGGATTGCACTTAATTTTTATTACCATGGAAAAATTTTAATTTGCAGGGGCATTTAAATTTTTAAAAAGTTTTTTTGTTGATCGGTCTATTTTAATTTCATTTTTAGTATTTTTCCCTGAAACAACCCCCCACCCCACCCCAACCCCCCCCACCCCCACACTTCCCCCAAAAAAAACACAAACACACTCCCCCACAAAAAACAACCAAAAAAAATCCAACCCATCCCCCCCCCACCCCCCCATTTCTTTTCCCTTTAACGACTTTTATAGTTTTTAAATTTCTTCTTGGTTTGGTTTTTTTGTTTTTATTGGGGAGTATGGGGGTTTAAAATTTTTTTTTTATCATTTACAAATAATTTGAAAAAGGTAAAATCAAAAAAGAAATGTTGAAAGGGATTGGGAAAACTGTTTTGGGATTTATAAAAATTTGGGAAAATTTTCTCTGAAATTTCACACCCACAAAATCTCTTTCTCTCTGTCCCCTGTTTTTTCTCTCTCTTCACCATTTTCGTCCTTTCTTATTTGTCATAAATTTTATCCCGATGAAGGGTTGATATTTTTTTTAAAAATTTAATTTCTTTATTGGAAATTTTCCTCTGTATTAAATTTTAATGAGTGCCCTTATTTTAAAAATTCCCCTTTTAATTATGTTTTAAAATTGTGAACCCCTTTGAAAAGTTTAATGTTTACTTTAAAATTTTTTAAAATTTGGTTGTGTTATTTTTTTTTGGTTTGTTTTTTGTTCTTGGGTTTTTTTGTTGTTGTTGTTTTTTGTTTTTTTTCCCCCTTTTTTAACATCTTTTGTTTTGGTTTTGGTTTTTTTTTTTCTCTTTTGGGTTTTTTTGTTTGTTTTGGGTTTCGGTTTTTTTTGGGGGGTTAGGGGGAGGGGTGGGGTATTTTTTTGGATTTTTTTTTTTAATTGCTTTTCTTTGGGGGGGGGGGGGGAGGGTTTTGGGGGGGGGGGGGTTTTTTGGGGGGGGGTGTTTTGAAAAAAGGGGTTTTTTCCCCCTTTTTTTTTTATTGTGGACTTTTATGTAATTTTGGGGTTTAATTTTTATTTTAAAAATGTATCCCTAACGGGCGGGGGGCGGATTAAAAAAGGGCCCCCAAAGTGTTCTTATTTTATTATCCTCGAAATAAAAGAATTTGTCATTGTCATTGTATTTTGTTTTTTTTTGTTTTTTCCCCTCTCCCCCCAAATTTTTCCCCCTCTCCTTTTTCTCCTTTTTCCCCCTCTCTCTCCCCTCTCTTTTCTTCCCCCCCTTTTCTCTCTCCCCTCTCTCTCTCTCTCATTGTTGAGTAAATTTAAACTTTGTTTTGAAGGTTTATCGGGGTTTCTGTTTTGAGAATATATATTTTTGTTATTTTTTAAATTTTTTTTTGGTTTTTTTTTCTTGTTTTTAATTTTGTTTGGGGCCCTGGGGATTAAATTTATTTTTTTCATGACATATAAATTTAAACGAGTTAAACTAAAATGAGTGTTTATGGGGGTCGCAAAACTGTTTTTTGGGTTTTTTATTGGATATTAACTCTGAAAAAACAAAAACAACAAAAAAAAAACCCCCTCTTCCCCTCTGTTTTCTGTCTCTGTCTCTGTCTCTTCCCCTCTTCTCCCCCTCTCTCTCTCCCCCTTCTTCTTCCCCTCTCTCCCCTTTAAAACCCTTTTTATCGTCCTGTTATTGTCATTTATATCCTGAATTTAAGGATTTTATATTTTTTATAATTTTTAATTTCGTTTTTTGGGCTTGCCTCTGAAATTAAGTTTTTAAATTTAGTGCCCATTTCAATATCTTATAAAATTTTGTGTAAAAAAGAAAAAGGGACCCCTTTGACAATTTTTTAGAATTTTAAACTTTATGACTTATTAAGTTTGGTTTTTTTTTTTTTTCTTGCTTTGTTGTTGCTCTTGTTCTTGGGGTTTTTGTTTTTTTTTGTTTTTTTTTCTTTTTATCATCTTTTGTTGGTTTTGGGTTTTTTCTTCTCTTTTTTTGTTTGTTTGTTCTTGGGTTTGGGTTTTTTGGGGGGGGGGGGTTGGGGTGGGTATTTTTTTAGGATTTTCTTTTTAAATTTCTTGCTTTTTGGGGGGGGGGGGGGGTTGGGAGGGGGGGTTGTTTTGGGGGGGGGGCTGTTTGGGGGGAAAAGGGGGGGGGGGGGGGGGGTATTTCCCCTTGTTTTTAATTTTGAACTGTATAAGTATTGGGTTTTATTTTTAAGATGTATCCCTAACGGCCGGGGGGACTGGATGTAAAAAAAAAATGTTTGCTTTTTCCCTTTCCCCGAAATAAAAGAAATTTTTCATTGTTTCATTGTCATTTTTAAATTGGGCTCTCCCCTTCCCCTCCCCCCCTCCCCCCTTCCCCCTCCTCCCTTTTCTTCTCCCCCTTTTTCTCTTTTTTTCCCCCCCTCTCTCCCCTTCTCTCTCTCCCCCCTCTCCCCCTCCCCCTCTCTCCCCCTTCCCCTCCCCTCTCTTTCCCCAAATTTTTCCCCCCTTTTTCCCTTTGGGGTTTTTTTTCCCTTTCCCCCCCTTCCTTTATTTACTTTTTTTAATTGGGTAAAAATTTTGGTTTTTTTTTTTGTTTTTTTTTTGTTTTTTGTTTTTTTTGGTAAATTAAAATTAAATTTAAATTATCGTTTTTTTTAACTAATGAGAAACATTATTCTTTTTTGTACCATCTTCCCGAAAACACACACACACACACAACACCACACTCCTCTTCTCTCTCTCTCTCCCTCCCTCTTCTCTTTACTCTCCCCTTTTCCCCTCCCTCCTCTCTCTTTCCCTCTTTTCCTTCTCTTCTCCCTCTCTCAAATTTCTCCTCCCTAAAAAAGGGGGGAAACTAAAAAGGAAAAAAACAGCCAATTTAAAATTAAAGGGCCTTTTAAAATCTTTTTACGAGTAAATAAGGCATATTTTCCCAAAACTTTTTATTTTTGAAACAACTAATGTGACCCAATTTAAAATAAAAAAAAACCCCCCAAAGGGGGTTCCCCCCAATTTCCTTCCCAGGAAAAAATTTGGGGGGGGGGTTTTTGCTTTTTTTGGGTTAAGGAAATTCAAAATTTATTATTATTATTTTATTATTTTCATTTGTTATGGGGGGGGGGTTTTTAATTTTATTTTTCTTTTTCCCCCCTTTTTTTTTCTCTTTTTTCTCTTTTGTTTTTTGTTTTTTTTTTGGGTTTATGTTTTTTTTTTTTTAATTGGGTTTTGGTTAAGTTTGTTTGTTTTAATTTTTTTTGGGGGGTTTGTTTTTTTTTGGGGTTTTTTTTCTTTTGGGTTTTTGTTTTTGTTGTTGTTTTTTGTTTGTTTGGGTTTTTTTTTTTTGGTGTTGTAAAATTTTTTTTTTTAAAAAAATTTTTTTTTTGTTGGGGGGGGGCCCGGGGTTTGGGGTTTTTATTGGGGTTTTTTTTTTTTATTCCTTCGGTTTTTCCCTTTTTTTTGAAAAAGGTTTTTTTTTTCCCTTTTTTTTGGGAAAAAAAATTTTTTTTGTTTTTTAAAGTTTTTTTTTGTTTTTGGGGGTTTTTTTTTTGGGGGGGTTTTTAGTTTTTTTGGGGTTTTTTCTTTTTTTTTTTTTTTTGTTGTTTTTTTAGTGTTGGGGGTTTTTTGTGTGTTGTGGTTTTTTTTTTTTAAAAAAAATTTTTTTCCCCCCCACAAAAAAATTTTCAAAAAAAAAGGGCCCACCCCACAAAAAACACAAAACACCACCTTAAAAAAAAAATTTCTTTCTTCAATGTGTTTGGTTTTTTTTTTCTTTTTTGGGGTTTTTTTCCCCCCCTTTTTATTTGGTTTAATTATGGGTATTGGGTTTTTTTTTTATCATTAAATAAAAATTTGAAAGTATAATTAAAAAAAAGTGTTTATGGTTTTCGTTTTATTGGGTTTTTTAAAAATTTTAAATTTTTTAAAAAAAAAAACCCTTAAAAATTAAAAAAACACACCCCACAACACAACACACACACACACCAAAAACACACTTCCCCTTTTCTCTGTCTCTGTATTTAAATTTTTTCCTTTTTTTTGTTTTTGTTTTTTTAATTTTAGGTATCCTGAAAGATCTGATTATATTTAAAAATTTTCAAAAAATTTTATTTGGTTTTCCCTGTACTTGTTTTAAAAAAATTTATTTCAAAATTTTTAAATGAAAAAACAATAAAACCAAAACATTTGGTTTTTTCTTTATATTATTTTTTGTTTTTGTTTTATTTCCCCGGGGGTTTTTTTTTTTTTTTCCTCTTTTTTTTCCCTTTTTTGTTTAAAATTTTTTTTTTCTTCATTTTTGTTGTTTTTTTGGTTGGGGTTTTTTTTTGTTTTAAGGTTTTGGGGTTTTTTTTGGGGGGTTTTTTTTTTTGTTTTTTTTTTTCCCCGTTTTGAAGGGTTTTTTTTCCCCTTTTTTTTTTTTGTTGGGGGTTTGGGGGGGGTTTTTAAGGGGGGTTTTTTTGGGGTTTTTTTGTTTTTTTTTGGGGGGGGGGGGAGGGGGGGGGTGGGGGGGGCCTTATTGAAAAAAGGGGAAAATTTTCCCCTTGTTTCTTCTCTTTTTTTTTTTTTTTTTTGTTCCCTCTCACTTTGTAAAAAGCCCGATTTAATTAATTAAAAATTAATAAAAAAATTTTAATTAATTTATTTTGGAAAATTTTTTCCCCTTTCCCCCCTTGTAAACCCAAAAAAATCGAACCCCCCCCCTTGGCCTAAAAATCTTTACAACCCCTGCCCAAATTTCCTTTTTTAAAAAATAAATAAAAAAAATTAAAATTTAAATTTATGCCCGAAGTAAAAAAAAAGGGTTAACACAACAAAACACCCCCACACCCCAAAAAAAAACCAAACACAAAAACACACAAAACACAACAC
>CM054166.1:35001586-35011586 GCA_028751875.1 Rapana venosa
GTGTTGGGTCCAATCCTCTTCTCAATATACATCAACGACTTCCCTCCATGTATCTTCCACTTTGTGAACTCTTTGCAGATGACACTACCATACATACTGTAGGTAAAGGACGTTATGTCAATGGGTACAGAATTACAAATTGACTTAGACAATCTGACCACATGGACAGAACATAATCACATGGCCATCAATCCTCAGAAATCTAAACTCATGGTTGTTACAACCAGACAAAAGCGCCAAAACTTCAAAAACCAAACTAAATGGAATAAAAATCAATGATAACATGTTGGAAGAGTAAATTCATTTAAAGTACTTGGTCTACATATTGATAATAACTTGTCCTGGTCAAACCACATCTTTAATGTTTCGAAGAAATTATCTAAAAAGTTATTTCAACTTAACAGAATAAAACATTTTCTTGATAAACATACTCGCAAACTATTCTTCTCTGCTTATATAAAACCAGACATTGATTATGCCTCTACGTGCTGGGATTCAGCGAGTAAAACTGTATAAAAGAGAATTGAAGAGTGTATAAACGTTCTCTAAAGTTAATTCTTCTAAGGACAAGTTCGCTGGAATCTGTGACTATAAAGAATTGGACATTCTTCCATTTAGTCTGAAATGTCGCTTCAATAAAGGCCTATTAATGTATAAAATTATGAATAATCTTGCTCCACTTTATCTTTGTCAGAGATTTCCGGTGAAAACTGTTCGAAATAAAAGTATAGTTGTTTTACCTCGACCAAGAACTGATCTTTTTTGTCTTCACTGGTGTAATCTGGTACCAAATTTTATGGAATGAGATCCCTGTCTCAATTAAAAACAAAAAAAGTGTACCATCTTTCAAAAAAGCCTTCCACGCATATTTGTTCAATTCAGTGTAACTGACATTAGTGAGCTTGCTTTGAATTGTAGTGTGTGTGTTGTGTGTGCCCTTGCTTGTTTTGATTTTGTTAACAATGAACTTGTCTGAGTTTTCCCCCTTAAAATGACGTTTGGGTTGTATTTTGTTGTTAATGCAGAATGGTATGGATTGTTAATTTGCAATGTTCTGTTGGAGAATTTCATTACTTCTGGGGACTTTTATATCAATTCTAATAATGTGTTTATAGGATTGGGCATGCATGAATATGTGTGTGTGTGTATATGTGTGTGTATGTGTGTGTGTATGTGTGTGTCAGTGAGTAGTAATGAGCGCCCATTTGCAGTGTGCGCAGATGAGAGAGGAAAGAAAGCAGTTCTGTGCGTTTATTGTTGAAATAGCTGATGTTAGATTGGTCAGTTTTCTTGATGCTTTGTGGCTTGCTGTCTTCGTACATCAAATAATGTTTATTTCCTGGTTTTGTCTGTACAAATGTATGGTTATGATTTTTTGATAATTATGACATGTGTCTATTATCTTGTATGTGAGGAAATGTCTTGCAAATTGGATATGTATCCAGGATGTGTGTGTGTGTGTGTGTGTGTGTGTGTGTGTGTGTGTGTGTGTATTATGTGTGTGTGAGTGTGTATGTGTGAGTGTGTGTGTGTGTGTGTGTGTGTGTGTGTGGTGTGCATGAGTGGCTATACGTGTGTAAGTGTGGGGTGTGTGTGTGTGTGTTTGCGCGCGCGCGCGCGCGCACGCTTGTATTTAGTCTGGACTTTTGGGGGGTTGTTGTTTGTTTAGGGGAGGAGGTGTTGGGAAGGGGAGTGTTTTTGTGGGGTTTTTTCTTTTTTAAATCGGTTTTGTTTATTCATTTGATTTTTCGATTTCTTGATTTTGCACTTATTGAATGGGAGTTTGAGTGAAATATTTCATTGTTATTTGAAATGATCTTGTTTGTTAATTATTGATTTATTCATGCTTGTCTTCAATTTTTGCCCATGAGGGCCTGGTGTAAAGAAGCCTCTGGCTTATCCAATTACCCTCATTAAAATATTCGAGTTCGAGTTCGAGTTCTCTCTCTCTCACACACACGTTTTTGCTGGTTGTGTGTTGATAGTCCCTAATTAGGCCAAGGGCTGTATGAATAAAGTATGTGATTGCTTACCTGTAACCCTTGAACAATAAAGATCATTCATTCATTAATTCATTAATTCATTAATTTAATCAATCAGTCTCTCTCTCTCTCTCTCTCTCTCTCTCTCTCTCTCTCTCTCTCTCTCTCTCTCTCCCTGTATATAGATATAGATATGTATTATGTATGTATATATATATATGTTTTATATATATATATTTTATTGTGTATGTGTGTGTGTGTGTGTGTGTGTGTGTAGATAGATAGATAAGATAAAACTTTGGAGGCAGCATTTGAGGAATAATTGAGTAAGGACCACGCTTTTGGCCTGATCTAACTCGAATCTCGATTCGAGTTATTACACATAATCGCACGCACACGCATGCGTACACAGACAAGCGCACGAGCGTGCGCGCGTGC
Source organism: Rapana venosa (assembly GCA_028751875.1). Taxonomy (NCBI): domain Eukaryota; kingdom Metazoa; phylum Mollusca; class Gastropoda; order Neogastropoda; family Muricidae; genus Rapana; species Rapana venosa. The sequence continues at coordinate 35,004,007 of CM054166.1, forward strand.
GCGCCCGTTCTGGTTTTCTGAAGAGTAGCCATTGTGTGCCAGTAAGAACGGATGACAAAATATACAAAATAGCATACACACGGGAACTGGATGAAAAAAGCACTTGAGTGCTTATTCTATTTTCGTCGACATAACAGACTAAACACACAAACACACACACGTACACATACACATATATACATATATATGCATGAACATGTATGCACATGCATCTGTGCACAAACACACACACACACACACACACATACATACACACACATACACACACGGCCATTTTCAAGATAGATAGACAGGACAGACAGACAGACAGAGACAGACAGACAGATAGATAGATAGATAGATAGATAGATAGATAGATAGATAGATAGATAATAATTAATAATAATATAATAATATATGGAATTTATATAGCGCTGAATAGATAGATAGATAGATAGATAGATAGATAGATAGACAGACAGACAGGACAGACAGGCAGGCATACAGACAGACAGACAGACAGACAAACAGATAGATAGATAGATAGATAGAGTAGATAGATAGATAGATAGATAGATAGATAGATAGATAGATAGATAGATAGACAGACAGACAGACAGATAGATTAGATTAGATAGATAGATAGATAGACAGACAGACAGACAGACAGACAGACAGATAGATAGATAGATAGATAGATAGATAGATAGATAGATAGATAGATAGATAGATAGATAGATAGATAGATAGATAGATAGATAGATAGATAGATAGATAGATAGATAGATAGATAGACTGACTTCTGCAGCGGATGATACAACAATGCCTTTTGTCTTATGGTCAGGTATGGGAACTCAGTGCAGTTGCTTCAGAACTGGAGAGAAATCAGATCAGACCTTGGCTCTTTCCGCTACAGCTCTGAGGATTACCAACGGTGTAGATTTGGCGTATGCGATTTTTTTTTCGCCTGTCCGTTTCTCTTGACCATCTGTATTGATGTATTGTCCACCTCTGATGACTTTTTCTATCTTTTATGCTTTTCTTCTTGTTCTTGTTCTTGTTCTTGTTGTTGTTGTTCTTCTTCTTTCCTCCTCCTCCTTTCTCCTCCTCTACCTCCTCCTCCCTCCTCCAAACTCCTCCTCCGCCGCCGCCCCCCCCTCCTCCTTCGGAATTCATGTTCTTTTCCTTCGCAATTCTTCGCCTTCTCTTCTTCTTCTTCGGAAATCTTTTTTCTTCTCCTTCTCCTTCTTCTCCTCCTTCTCCTCTTCATTCTTCTTCTTCTTCTCCTTCTCTTCCTCCTCTTCTTCTTCTCGTCCTCTTTCTTCTTCGTATTCTTCTCCTCCTCCTCCTCTTTCGGAATTTATGTTCTTTTTCTTTGCAAGTCTACTTCTTCTTCTTCTTCTGAATTCTTTTTTTTTCTCCTTCTCCTCCTATTTTCCTTTTTCTTCTTCTCCTTCTCCTCTCCTCCTCATTCTCCGTCTTCTTCGGAATTCTTTTTTTCTCCTTCTTCTTCTCCTCTTCATTCTCCTTCTTCTTCTCCTTCTCCTTCTCCTTTTTCTTCTTCTTCTCCTCCTCATTCTTCTTCTTCTTCTTTTTCTTTCTTCTTCTTCTTCTCCTCCTTTTTCTTTCGTCTTCTTCTCTGTCGAACACTTGGACTTGGTTGTTGTTTCAATAGCGCATTTTGAAGGGTATGGGGGCTCTGTTTGTTTGTTTGCACTTCATTCATGTATTGGTCAGCTTGAGAACTTGTTCTTTGTGTTGTCTCTGAACAGACTGCTGCCGTACTCGACCAGTCTGTTCAGGGCATCAGGCTGGTGTCTGTTTCACTTTTTCCCGTCCTTATTATTGATGCATAACTTAGTTGTTGATGTTGTTATTGTTGAGGTGGGGATACTTTTGTTGTTGTTGTTGGGGGGTGAGGGGTGGGAGTGTTGTTTGTGTGGGGATTTGTTGTTGTTGTTGTTGTTGTTGTTGTTTGGGTGGGGATGTTTTTCTTGTTTGGGTGGGGGATGTTTTTCTTGTGTTGGGTGGGGATGTTTTTGTTGTTGTTGGCGTGGGGATTTTTGTTGTTTGTTGGCGTGGGGATGTTTTTGTTGTTTTTGGGCGTGGGGATTTTTGTTCTTGTTGGCGTGGGGGATTTTTTGTTGTTGTTGGCGTGGGGATTTTTTGGTTTTTCTTTGAGTTGAGGATTTTTTGTTGTTTGGCGAGCGGGGGGGGGGGGGCGTGGTTGTTGTTGGCGTGGGGGATTTGTTGTTGTTGGCGTGGTGGTGGGGTTGTTGTTGGCGTGGGGGTATTTGTTTTTGGGGTGGGGGTGGGGATGTTGGTGGGGAGGGGGGGTATCCCCTCGGCACACGTACTGACGTGATGAATAACGCACCACACCACACCACACAACACCCCACCATACCACACCACACCACACCATACAACCCCCCACACCATACCACACCACACCATACCACACCACACCACCCCATACAACACCCCACACCATACCACACCACCCCAAATACCATACCACCCCACCACCACCACACACACACCCCACCATACCACACCACACCACCCCACACCATACCACACCACACCACACCATATCACACCACACCACACCACACAACACCACCCCTTTACCACACCACACCACACAACACCCCACCATACCACACCACACCACACCACCCCACACCATACCACACACACCACACCATATCACACCACACCACACCATACACACCACACCCACAACACACACAAACACCACACCACACCACACCTTTACCACACCACACCACACCGCACCGCACCACACCACACTACACCGCATCACACCACACCATACCACACCACACCATACCACACCACACCACACCACACCACACTACGCCACACCACACCACACCACACCACACCACACCACAGCAACGCCAGTCGATGCCAACACGCTCGGGTTTATTATTCCCTTTCACGATGAGAACATGTACGATCACAAATTATAACCACGATTACAAATAAAAGACATGCTGTCCGTATGACAGCAAAATGGGGATGGATGGTTCGCGGAACAGTCCCTAAGTAGGTGAGTTCCGCCTGGGTTTCTAATACAACAAGACTAAAAGAAGACGATGGTACAGTCCTTAAATCGGATAGTTCCGCTGGTACTTTAACATAACCCCGACCAAAACCAACCAAAAAGACTGCTGTGAGAAATCCTGGGTGCAGATTATTCACCAAGAGACCTAGAAGTCGAAAGAAATCTTTCGTAACTGCAATCTACGTCACTTTGAAAACATCAGTATTGCTTATGCCTACCACGTATTGCTTTAAAATGTACATCTTGTTCAAGGTCTATGAAGAAAACTCTAGCTGAGATTTTTAGAGGGGGAAAAAAGGGAGAAAACGATGAGAAAATTGAACATCTTTTTTACAGGAACAAAGAAGAATTGAGGAAGATTGTGAAGTCGACGTTGGCAACATCCAAAAAAAAATGGGGGAAAGGATGCGGGAAAGAGAGAGGAGGAGAAGGAGAAGGAAATAGATTAGAGGAGGAGGAGGAGGAGAAGGAGAGAGGAAGAGGAGAAGAAAAAGTAGAGAAGGAGGATATAAGAGATGAAAGAAGAAAAGGGGTGATAAAGAAAGAGGGGAGGAGGAAGAGGAGGAGGAGGAGCAGGAGGAGGAGGAGAAGAAGAAAAGAAGGAGAAGGAGAAGAAGGAGAAGGAGGAGGACGACGAGGAGGAAGAGGGGGAGGAGGGGGATCGGAGGGAAGGGGCAGTGAACAGAAAGATCAAGAAAAAGGGATGAAAAAGAAAGAGGAGGAATAGACGAAGAAAAATAAACCAAAAGAAGAATATGATGGGGTGAAAAAAAGCAACAACAACAAGAAACAAACAGCAAAGATATCAGAAACAACAACAACAACAAAACCATAACCAACACCAAAACAAAAAACACAAGAGAAACGTGGGAAGAAATACAAAAATAAGAGAAACAGTGAAACTAAACACTATTTTTTTGTTTGTTTAAAAAAAAGATGAATACAATAAAGATGAGCAAGAAGAAGAAAACAAAATGAAAACTACTACAACAACAACAAAAGGAGGGAAGAATCCAGGAGGTGGGGTTGAGGGTGTCGGGAGTAGCAACACTGGCCCAGTTATGTCTAGGATGGTGGTGGGTGGAGATGATAACATCAATAATAACAACTTCGTCGTCGTCATCATCAACAGCATCCATTTGTCCCCTGACCACACCACCTTCGGACCAGAGCCCCGCCCCGCCCCGCCTCTCCCTCCGCTCTGAACACCACGACTGTGATGAAGGTCATGGGTAAAAGACAGCCGCCATGAGGACACCCAGCAGGAGAAGGACCGGCCAAGCCTGGCTCCAAGAATCGCCTGACCCTGTCACACACAGAGAGACGCACAGACACACGCGCGCGCATACACGCACGCACGCACGCACACATACACACACGCACGCACGAACAGACACACACACGCGCGCACGCACAGACACACGCACGCACGCGCGCGCACATACACACACAAATGAAGGTTCGCTATCATTTAGATCGTGCCGTCAGTGCCTGGACTTTATCACAGTTTTTGATTAAACCATTGACGCTGGGGGCAACAGCAAAGTAAGAGGCTGTATGACCAGTGGCTTTCCCACTCATGGAATTCCACTTTACAGCTTAGTCTTTAGTGATCGACTATGACTCTCTGACTAGGAGGCTTGACTCGCACAGTCCTTATGTGCTGCAGCCCTTGGGGCTAGTTGGCCTTTGGAGAGCATCTCCAACGCTGACTGTCCTTATGCCCACTTGGCCGAGAGAGTGGGGATGTACTGTGGGCAAGGCATCTCCACTATAATCAAATTTCTGCCCAGTTTCCAAAACAGCAGCTGCCTCCTCTGCTGTTTTGGAGGTCATCGTCGGACACGACGGACAAACATACATACATACAGGTCAATCTGGAATAGGACTCTGAAAAAAATGGCTTCGTGTGTCTGAATGTCATACTGACTCTGGGAGCTCATCGCGCAAATAATAAAACATGGACATTCTAGGATTAGTGTGGCTAGCTGTATGTATGATAGTGTGGTATGTAACACCAAAAAAGTATGAATGGTTTTGACTTCAAGATCGCTTTGTGTGTACGCATGGCAGCTAGAATTTTAGCTAAAAGGAATCGTTTTGCGCGCAACTGACCGTTGCTGTACGATTATCATGTAAAATGCAAAAACTGACTATAACAGTTGGTTTTAAAATCTTCCTGTATTGGTCAACAAAAAGGTATAACATCATTGTGTATGCCAGGCCGTAATCATTAAGGTCATCCTGTCTATCAATACAAAAAGTATAATACCGTCATGCATATCAATATAAAACTATATAATCAATACATAGTCAATACAAAGTCCATGTTATCACCATGTACGTCAATACAACACCTATAATTATTATCATCAGGCATGCCAATACAAAAGCTATACAAAAGCATCTTGTAGTTAATACAAAAACTATACAATCATATATACATATCAATATCAAAATGCTAAAAAAAAATCACTATTTTTGCCAATCCAAAAACTCTAAAGATCATTTTATGTTATTGCATTCACATCAATATCAAAACTCTTAAGATTATTCAGCGCACGTAAAAGAACCCTCGGCAACAAGAGAGTTGCCCCTGGCAAATTCTTAGAAATAAAGCCACTCTGATAAGGAAACAAATACAGTTGCAGACCAACAAAAAAGTGGTGCTGCTCTTGTGTTTCGACGCGCTCTTCCCGTGGGAGAGCAGCCCGAATTTCACGCAGAGAAATCTGACGTGACTTAAAGTGGTATACATAAAATAAAATAGTATGCATGCCAGTACAAAAAGCTCTAAGATCATCATGTACATCAATTCAAAAGCTTAAAGATCTTCATATGCTTTTGTTTGTTTTTTCTTTTAACTGTTGTTTTGTTTTGTTTTCATTTTTAGTCATCTGTTTCTACCAGCACGCAATGGCTTACTTCTCTGAAAGGTGGAACGGGTTTTTAACCTGCTTGCAAAATGTTCTACGAATGGACTGGACTTGAATGTATAATCTCACACGAAGACCTTTAAGGGAAATGTATTCAATACTGAGGTTAACTCCAGGGGGGGGGGAGAAAAGACAACCCCCTCCTCCCCCTAAAACTAGCGTCTTTGCGGTGGTGGCTCCAACCCGGAACCGTCAGTTCACAAAACGCAATGCTCTAACCACTAGGCTATCCCTGCCCCCAGCCTTCGAGGTTACCACCCTCCTCCCCCTCCTTGCCCCCTCTCCCCCTCCCCACTCCCCCCCTACCCCCGCACTCCCCCTCCCCCCTCCCCTCTCAGATTTCCAGCAGCATACTACTAGACTTTATTAATAATAATAATAATAACAACAATAATAATCATAATAATCATAATAATAACAATAATAATAATAATAATAATAATAATAATAATAATAATAATAATAATAATATATGGAATTTATATAGCGCTGAATCTTGTAAAAAACGAACAAATCGAAGCGCTTGCACTCAAACCATTTACACGCATGCAACTCTCCTTAAACAATTATGAACAACAGATTTCAAATCCATGCGCGCGCACGCACGTACGCACGCACGCACACACACACACACACACACACACACACACACACACACACACACACTCGCGAACACACTTAGGAGGTGAAGGATGCTGTTGAAAATTAGGGACAGTTATGAGGGGGAAAGTCTCAGGTAGGAAATAAGTGTGTTTTGAGGCTGGATTTGAAGGCATCAAGTGAAGGCTTTGCGCGAAGTGAAAGAGGGAGGTCATTCCAGGTGGATGGAGCAGAAACAGAGACAGAGCGACGGGCAGCAGTGGTTTGTTTTATTTATTTATTTATATACCACTTTAAGTCACGAGATTTCTCTGCGTGAATTTGGGCTGCTCTCCCCAGGGAGAGCGCGTCGCCACAAGAGCAGCGCCACCTTTTTTTTTTTTTTTTTTTTTTGGTCAGCAACTGTATTTGTTTCCCTATCAGAGTGGCTTTTTTCTAAGAATTTTGCCAGGGACAACTCTCTTGCCGTGGGTTCTTTTACGTGCGCCGAATAATTCTGGGTGTTCGAAAGCACAAAGTATCTTACTTTACCTGAGTGACTGACCCTGTCCTTTCCTCTATGGACGGTATCTGTCAATTGCTTTCCCCTAATCCACCCACCCATCCCACCTCCCACTCTCACTCCCACACATACTCCCTCCTCATCCCCGTCCCCCTCCCCCTTCTCCCTGTCCCCACGCCCACTCCCCCCCCCCCCCCCCTCTCCACTCCCACCCCCCACCCTCCCTCCCGCCTGGTCAGATTTGCAGCAGCATACTACTACTAGAGACGGTTACCTGAGCGATTGGCCCCGTCCACGGATTCTTCTCTCTGGGCAGTTTCTGGCCGCTGTCCATCGCTCTCTGGATTGTCTCCATCAGACACCTGCCCCTCCTGCCCCTCCTCCCCCTCCTCCTGCTGCTCCTGCTTCTGCTCTGTCCCTCGCGGCGGTACCCTCTGGGACGAGGCTGCTGTTGTAGTTGGGGATGTTG
>CM054166.1:35019086-35021586 GCA_028751875.1 Rapana venosa
TCATTATCATCATCGTCGTCGTCATCATCACCATCCTCATCATTATCATCAACATCATTATTATCATCACCATCATCATTATTATCACCATCATCATCATCATCAACATCATCAATTTCATCATCGTCATCGCCATCATCATCATCACCATCCTAATCGTTATCAGCATCTTTTTTTTGCACGCGCGCACACACACACACACTCTCACACACACCACCGCACTACAACGCAACACAACACGACACCCACACACACGCACACACACACACACACACAAAAACACACACATACACACACAAAACACAACACGACACGACACACACACACACATACACCACACATACACACAAAAACACAACACGACACAACACACACACACATACACACACACATACACACACAAACACAACACGACACAACACACCACACACATACACACAACATACACACACACACACTCACACACACACCACCGCACCACAACACAACACGACACACACGCACGCACACACACACACACACACACACACACACACAAAAACACAACACGACACAACACACACAGTTTCCTTCACCCATTTTCCATCCCCCTTCCCTTACCTACCCACTCCCAACCTCACTCCTTCACTATCTACCATCACTTAAACGGAAACGACAAACAAACAGAGAGACACACAAACAAACCATTAAATAAACAGACACACAAACAAACAGACAAACAAATAAACAAACACAAAGACAGACACACAAACAAACACACGGGGTAACGGGATAGCCTGTGGTTAGAGTGATGTTTTCATGATCTGCTGACCCAGGGTTCGATTCTCGTTCAAGAGGATTTTTCCTCTGGAGTTAACACCAGTGCCAACTCCACTCCCCCCAAAAGTCCCTCGGATGAGACTATAAACCGAGGTCCGGTATACCAACGCACGCAAATCATCTTGCGCACACGTTATAACCTGTTCCGCTTTTCGGGAGAATAGGCCATTGTGTGCCGTGGGAACAGATGACAAAATGTACAAAACTGCACACACGGGGACTGGATGTAAACTAAATGCACATGAGTGCTTATTCCATTATCCCCAAAATAAAAGACTTAAATAAATGAATAAAAATACAAACAATAAACACACAGTCGCACAGCCAAACACGCAGAAGAGCAGTAAATAAATAAATAAACAGTCACACAGCCAAACATGCAGAAGAGCAATAAATGAATAAACAAACAAACAATAAACAGTCCCCAACAAAACACGCAGAAGAGCAATAAATGAATAAACAAACAAACAATAAACAGTCACACAGCCAAAAACGCAGAAGAGCAGTAAATTAAAAAAATAAACAAACGAACAATAAACAGTCACACAGTCAAACAAACAGAAGAGCAGTAAATAAAAAAACAAACAAACGAACAAACAATAAACAGTCACACAACAAAACAAACAGAAGAGCAGTAAATAAAAAAATAAAAAGGAACAATAAACAGACAGTCACACAGTCAAACAAACAGAAGAGCAGTAAATAAATAAACAAAACAAACGAACAAAAACAGACAGTCACACAACAAAACACACAGCAGAAGAGCAGTAAATAAATCAACAAACAAACGAACAATAACCAGACAGTCACACACAACACAACACACAGCAGAAGAGCAGTAAATAAATAAATAAACAAACGAACAATAACCAGACAGTCACACACAACACAACACGCAGCAGAAGATCGCTAGAAGCAGCAGACAGACGGGCAGTGCAGAAGAAGGGGCCCAGGGTGTAGGGCTCTGTCAGCTGGGAGAAGACAGACTCGAATTCAGACTTCTGGAAGTCGCTGGCGGACGCTTTGGCCTTTGTCACACACTGACCGAAGCTGTCCACAGCTCTGAAACAGACCCACACCACCGTTATTTGTATTTTGTATGCCAGGGGACGGGATAGCTCAGTAGTCAGAGCACTCGCTCTCCCCTCCAGCTAAGGTTAAGCAGCGTCGAGCGTGGTTACCACTTTGGATGGGTGACCGTTTGCGCGCCTTGGCTTCAGTACAGTTCCCCCAGTTCACCCAGCTGTAAAATGGGTACCTGCCCTCTTTAGGGTCAGGGAAGGTAAAGCAGCGAGGGAGAGGAGATGGGCGCCGCCCTCAAGATGCTGGCCCCTGGAGAAGTGAGGTCTCTGACGCCTCGCTCCTCTACGACTTTAAAGGTGATAGGACACCTTTACCGTTTTCGTGTGTAGTACCATTTTCAGTCACGGCATAGTTCTCTGCGTGAAATTCGGGCTCCTTTCCCAAGGGGTGAGCTCGTCGCCACAAGTGCAGCGCCCTTTCCCCTTCTTTCCTATCCGCATGTGTATTTGTTTCTTTTACCAGAGAGGCAATTTTCTGCATAATGTGTGTGAGTATAATTTTGTGTGTGGGGTAGATTGTGTGTTGTGAGTATAAGTGTGTGAGTATTTTGTGTGTGTTGTTTTGTGCGTTGTTGTTTTTGTCTCTTTACTATGATATT
>CM054166.1:35029086-35041586 GCA_028751875.1 Rapana venosa
CATGATGATATAACGTTGATGATGACGATGATCATGATATGATGTCGATGATGACGATGATCATGATATGCCGTTGTTGATGATGACGATGATCATGATATGCCGTTTGTTGATGATGACGATGATCATGATATGACGTTGATGATGACGATGATCATGCTGATATAACGTTGATGATGACGGTGATCATGATATGATGTCGATGATGACGATGATCATGATATGCCGTTGATGATGACGATGATCATGATATGACGATGATGACGATGATCATGATATGACGTTGATGATGATGACGATGATCATGATATGACGTTGATGATGACGATGATCATGATTGTGACGTTGATGATGACGATGATCATGATATGACGTTGATGATGACGATGATCATGACATGACGTTGATGATGACGACGCTCACCCAAGGCACAGGAAGTGGTGGTGATGACGTCATTGGCGGCTTTCTTGACGGCAGCTGTGGACACCGCGTCACACCTTCTGCTTCCTTCCACTACACAGGTCACGAAGCTGTCCACGCTCCTGGAAGGTCACATCAAAGGGTCATGGTAAAGGTGCGACTGTGGTGCGTTTGTGTCAAAACCCGCAAGGGGGACGGGGGTACGGGATGGCCTGGTGGTTACAGTGATGTATTCGTGATCTGCTGACCCGGGTTCGATTCTCGTTCGAGAGGATTTTTTTTTCTCTCTGGAGTTAACCTCAGTGCCGACTCCACTACTCCCCAAAAGTCTTTCGGATGAGTCTATAAACCGAGGTCCCGTGTACGAACGCACGCAGAACATCTTGCGCACACGTTAAAACCTGTTCCGCTTTTCGGAAGAGTAGGCCATTGTGTGCCGGTGGGAATGGGTGACAAAATTTACAAAGCTGTATACACACGGGGACTGGATAATTTTTCAAAAAGCACAAGTGTGCTTATCCCATTATCCTCGAAATAAAAGAATACAATGCATTTAAAATAAATAAATAAGGTTGGACGTTCACGGAGGACGGTCGATGGAGGGACGTTGTGGTGGTCGCCACCTCGGGTGGGCAACTCGCTCAGTCTGGCTCCGCGACTGAGCTAATACTGTCGTTAGTAGGAGGGTTGGTAGGTGGTGTCCTGCGTATGTTAGCTCAGAACAGGCACCACTGAACACCACCAAAGTGATCCTGTCTAAGCCACCACTCAGGCCCCCGTTCAAGAGGATCCCCCCCCCCCACCCCACCCCCCACCCCCACCCCTCCCCTTTGTCGTTAACAAAATTTCACTTATCCCAGAAAATTTAAAAAGATTTTTTAAATCAGCCCGTTAAAAAAACCCCAAGAAATTTAATAAAAAAAATTGCCTTTGGGAAAGGTGGGGATTTGTGCCCATGGGTGATGAAAATTTGTTTTTCCAAATTTTAGAATTTGTGCCGGTTTTAGACAGACCCTGCCCCGGGTGGAAATACCCCTTGGGGGGAAAAAAGTTTGTCCCCCAAATCCCCCTTTGGTAAATTTATCACAGAAACAAAAAAACGGGAATGCTTAACTAAGGGGGGTGCCCCCACCTGGAAACTCAACAAAACAAAACCCACCCCTAATAGCCTGTCAAGGACAAAAAATTTTTTTTTTTTTTAAATTACCATTTTCTACACTGAAAAAATAAAAAAATTTAAGAAGTCAAGCAAAAACCTTTTTTTTCCAATAAACAAAAAATACAGGACTTGAACAAGATTTAGTCAAAAGAACAAAAAAATCATTTAAATTGTTTGAAACTTTCCAAATGTTTTTTTTTTAAAACTAAAAAATTTTTACATAAATTACCCAACCAAATTACCCCGGGCAAAAACACGACACATATCATTCACACACAATACACAATACACAACCAAAAACCCCAATGAAATAAAAATATTGTAAAAAAAAAAATTAAAAAATTTTTTAAATATTACTTATTAAAAACGCGGCACCACCCGCATCAAAACACCCCCAACATCCCCACACCCAAAAACGAATTAAAAAAATAAAAATTTTTAAAGACTATTACTATTAACCCCACGCACGCGCCCCCCCAAAGCCCATGACAAGTAAAAACAAAATAAACCCAATTAAAAATCATTTAACAAAATAAGCGGGGATACTTATTTTAAACAAAACATTACACAACCCCACCCCAAAAAACACCCCAACACAACACAACCTCCCACAACACCAAACCTCCAAAAACACCAACAAACACCAACCCAAAAACAAAAAAAAAAAAAAAAATATTGAAATAAATAATAAGAATTAAAATTTTTTATTCTTTTTAATTTAAATTTATATTTAAAAAAATTTTTTTTTATTTTTTTTAGGGGCCCGAAAAGGGTTGAGGAAAATGAAATTGGAAAAATGAGGGGGGAAGGAAGAAGAGGAGTATTTTTGGAAAAGTGTGATTGAGTAGATTGAATTCTTTGTTTTTTAATTTTTTTAAAGGATTTTGGGGGATATTTTGTTTTAATGGTTGGTCCCAAAGGAAAGAAAACTTAGAAATTTTTATGTAGGCTTGTAAAAAGGGAATTTTTTAAAAAAAATAGTTTAGCTTCCGAAAATCTAGTTTGTTGCCCCTTTTTGCTAGATCATTTTCTCTTTTTAAATTTGCGATCAAAAAAGTTCCCAATACTTGTACTTCAACGTTTTCAATTCTTGACTAGGATGATAATAGCCAAAAGTGTGATCTACTGAAATCGATGGGAAATCTTTCGTTTTAAAATTTTTTAGTTTTCTTGTTTTTTACCCTCATCCACCAATTGACGAAATCATGGGGCTGGACCAGGTTTTGACAGATTAAAAGAGAGACAAAGAGCACTTTCGTCAAATTTTAAAAAAAAAAGGGAATTTTCATACTCCTCTGCAATCTCTTGTTAGAATGCAGAATGGCGAGAGAACACAACCCTGGGGAAAACCCTGGGGGAAAATCAAACCCGTTTTGAAGATTTTTATTGAAAAAAACACGCTGAGGTCTTTTTAAAAATTTCCCTCACCCAACGAACATTTGATAGTCACATCAAATTTTGAAAGTATTTTTGAACAAGAACAGGGGCTGCTTTACGAAAGCTGAACTAAAGCCGCAAACAAAATTGGGGCATAAAGGTCGGGTCTTCTAAGGGGTTTGTAAACTTGTTCAAATAAACATTGGAAATTTTTGACGCCTCGCCCTTTCCCTTGGGCAAACTGTAGGGGGTAAAGGTTTTTCTCTTGCGGAAAGAAAATAGGTTTTTATGATCTTTTTCTAAGTTTTCATCACAAGTGAGTGAGGGCACGGTCTAAAATCTTGGGGCCGAGTAGGTTTTGGTTTCTTTGGAAGAGGTACTACAGGGAAAGTTTTCCCAAAAACGTATCTTCGCTTGTGGGGGGCAGCTACCTTTTTAATGCTGAATATTTTTTATTCCCCGCCGGCATTATGAAAATTTCCCTGCAAATTGTCTTCTACTTCTTTTAAGTCAATTAGCTTGTGCAAAGCATTTTTAACTTCTTTTTTTCACTTTTTCTTTTTTCTTCTGTGCCTGTATAAAATACCCCTTTCTTTTTGTTAACAACCTTAAATTGACAGAAAGACAAAAAGGGAAAAAAAATCAATCCACCGAGGACAGACCAACAGCAACAGGGGACACGAAAACAGACTCCTGAAAAAACAGCGTCCGATCCTCTCCCTATCCAGAGCACTCTGATCGACGGGCCACAAGTCAAAACACCGGGTCAAGGGAGTGCCCCCCCTGCCACTGTGTGGGGGGGGGGAAGTTATCTTCCTCCCCTTCACAGTTCATTTGTAGGGGTTTTTTTTTTCTTTTTTTAAGTAAAGCTACAAAAGGATTAAGAAAAAGAAAAAGAAAAAAGAAGAAAAAAAGAAGAAGAAAAGAAGAAGAAGAAGAAGAAGAAGAAAAAAAGAGAAGAAGAAGAAGAAATAAAGAAGAAAAAAGAAGAAAAAGAAAAGAAGAAAAAAGAAGAGAAGAAGAAGAAGAAGAAGAAGAAGAAGAAAAGAAGAAAAAAAAAAAAAAGAAGAAGAAAAAGAAGAAGAACAAAAAGAAGAAAAAAGAACAAGAAAAGAAGAAGAAAAGAAGAAAAAGAAGAAGAAGAACAAACAGAAAAAGAACAAGAAGAACAAGAAAAGAAAGAAAAGAACAACAACAACAACAAGAACAAGAACAAAAGAACAAGAAGAACAAGAAGAAAAAACCAGTAACGAAATCATAACTTAACAACATCCAGCAAGCAACAGCATCAAAAAAACCCCTCACCATCAAAAACAACAACAAAATCAACTAGAAAATTAAAACAAAAACAGCGATAATATCATCCTGAATGCTAGCGTAAAAACTACTACTACTACTACTACTCTACTACTAACTACTTATACTACTATACCCGCCACTACCCACCCCTACTAACAAACCACTACTACCACTATACACTACTACACTATTTACACTATCCCACTACTTTACACTACTCTGCTGCTTCTGCTCCTGCCCTACTACTACTACTCCATACTATTACAACTACCCTGCGCTGCTGCGCGCTCGGCTGCTGCGGTTACTGCTGTTACTGCTTCTGTGCTGCTGCTGCTTCTGCACCACCACCACCACCAAAACCCAGCAGATTCATACATCCCAAAAACTGTAAAAAAAATGCCATCATTGTCATCACGGTAGCAACAACCCCAAATTCCCGGGCAACAACACACAAAAAAAGAAATAGAAACCGCGCAACAAAAACGTTTAATACCAGGATTATTTTAGAAGCAATGCATTTTCACCTTTAAACAGCAAAACAAAAACAATGCAACAACAAAATTGATAAAGCAACCAAAAAAATATAAACAAAAACGCACAGTACATAACCAAAAACACCAACACATGATGATTATAACACAACAACAACTAAACAACAGCAGCAAAAATTAAAACCCCTGATATAACACAACAAAATTTTAAAAGAACACAAATCAACTGTTTTTTTAAAAAACGAACACTATTTGGGGCCAGATGTCAATAACAGCACAAAAAAGTAACAAACAACATCAAAACCAGTGTGAAAAATCCCCAAGGGGTTTTTAATAACCACACAAACAAAAACCAAAACGGCACAAGAACATGATGATCGTCTGACGCAATTCAACAACAATAACAATAAAAACTGCCACTTAGGGATGATTCAAAAGAAACCCAAAAAAAAAGGGCCAAAAATTGGGGATACTTCAAGAACAACAACAACAACAACAAAAAAAAACACAAAGACAAATCACATTTTTGGATGACTTTTAAAAACCCCAAACAACAAAAAAATAACAACATAATTCAGAGAAAAAAATTTTAAATAAACAAAACCAAAGCATCCCCCTAGGTGACTGATATCAACAACAGTAGCACAGCACACAGCAGTAAAAACAAAAAAACTTAAAGAAAACCCCCACTCGAAAAGACTTAAAAGGCAACAATAAAAACAAAACCCCAAAAAAATTAAAAAAAAAGCCAAACTGTTCTTAACTTACAACAGTCTGGACTTAAATACAAGTAAAATGCTGACTTAAACTGCTGACTAAAATTTCAACAAAATTGATTTAAATTACAACAAACTGCTGACTTAAATTTTCAAGCAAAAGCTGACTTAACTTACAAACAAAGCTGACTTAATTTCAAATAAACTGCTGACTTAAACGCTGATTAACTTTCAAGCAAACTGCTGACTTAAATTACAAGCAAAAATGCTAATTTTCTTTCAAGCAAACGCTGACTTAACTTACAAGCAAACTGCTGACTTAACTTACAAGCAAACTGCTGACTTAAACTGCTGAATTAACTTACAAGCAAACTGCTGACTTAAATTACAGCAAACTGCTGACTTAACTTTCAAGTTTAAGCCTGACTTAATTAAAGTAAACTGCTACTAACTTTTAAGAAACTCGACTTAACTTACAACTAAACTGCTGATTAAAATTTCAACAAAAATGTTTAAAATTAAGTTGAACTGCTACTTACAGTTACGCGGACTTACAGTGAACTGCTGACTTACAGTTGAACTGCAACTTACAGTTGAACTGTGATTTACAAACGCTGACTTACGTTGAACTGTGACTTACAAACTGTCATTACAGTTTAACTGCTGACTTACATTTAACTGCGATTACAGTTTAAAAGAAACTTTCGTTGAACTGCGACTTTTATTTTAACTCGACTTACAAACGCTGCTTACAGTTGAATGCAGACTTAAGTTTAACTAATGACTTATAAGCAAAATCAGACTTTTTCAGTTTAAATGCTGATTTACGTTAAGCTAATTTACAGTGAACTGCTGACTTACAGTTCAACTGCGACTTACAGTTCAACGCTTACTTACAGTTCAACTGTTTTATTTTACAGTTCAATGCTGATTAACAGTTGAACTGCTGACTTACAGGTGAACTGCGACTTACATTGAACGCAACTTACAAGAAAACTGTGACTTACGTTGAAAGCGACTTAAGTTGAACGCTGACTTTCAGTTGAACGAAAACTTTTCAGTTCAACTGTTGACTTACAGCTGAAAATGCTGACTTAACAAAATTTGACTTACAGTTGAACGCGGGCTTTCAAACTGCTCACTTACAGTTGAACTGCGACTTACGTTGAACTGTGACTTACAGTTGAACTGCTGTCTTCTAGTTAACGCTGATTACATGAACTGCTACTAACGTTTTAACTGTGCTTACAGTTGAAATGGACTTACGCTAACTGCTGACTTACGTTGAACTGCAGACTTCAAACTGGGACTTACAGTTGAACTGCAACTTACAAACTGTGGACTTACAGTTGAACTTGACTTACAAATTCGCACTTACGTTGAACTGCTGTTTACAAAAAGCTGATTTACAGTTTTAACGTTTAATTCAGAGTAAACAGTTGAACTGCTGACTTACAGTTTAACTGTGGGGCTATGTTAACTGCTGACTTACAAACTGTGGACTTCAGTTTTAACTGACTTACAAATGCTGCTTACATTGAACTGATGACTTACAAAATCCGACTTTTGTTGAATGCTGATTACAGTTGAACTCAGACTTAAAAATAAACTCTGACTTACAGTTGAACTGCGAATTACAGTTGAACTGCTGAAATTTCAGTTGAACTGCTGATTACAGCGAACTCGATTTAAAGTAAACTGCCCAATTTAGAGTTAAAATGCTACTTACAGTTGAACTGCTGACTTACAACTGCTGCTTACAGTTAACTGCGGACTTACAAACGCGGCTTCAGTTGAACTGCAGACTTACAGTTTAACTGTGACTTAGGTTTTAAAGCTGTTACAAACGCCACTTTCAATTAAACTGCTGATTTCGTTGAACTCGACTTCCAAACGCGGACTTCAGTTAAAATGCTGAATTACAAACTCGATTACTGTTAAAATGAAAACTTTTAGTTGAACGTGACTTCAGTTAAACTGCTGATACAGTTGAACTGTGACTTTCAAACTGCGGACTTACATTGAACACTGATTTACAAAAATTTGTTTTTCAGTTAACTGCTGATTTACAAACTGCTGACTTTAAATTGAAAATGCTGATTACAGTTGAACTGCAGCTTACAGTTTAACTGCTCACTTCGTTGCACCTGACTTCAAAATTTCGACATACAGTTGAACTGCTGACTTACAGTTGAAATGTGACACGTTGAACTGCAGACTTACAGTTGAACGCAGACTTACAAAAATGTGGGCTTACAGTTGAACTGCTGACATAGAACTGCTGCTTAAGTTAAAATTGACTTACAGTTGAACTGTGACCCTTTCGTTGAAATGCTGACTTCAGTTGAACTGCTGACTTTCGGAACTTTGACTTAAAAGTTGAACTGCTGACTTATAAACTGTATTACAGTTGAATGTGAATACAAACGTGATTTTCAGCTGAAATGCTGCGTAAATTAACTGCAGACTTAAGATAACTGCACACTTACAGTTAATTGCCTTACAGTATAACTGCAGACTTACTTGAACTCTGACTTTTAAAAAGCGGACTTAATTGAACTCTGACTTCAAACTGCTCACTTACAGTTGAAAATGCGGACTTACAGTTGAAGCTAACTTACAGTTGAATGCTGACTTACAGTTGAACTCTGACTTTCAAAATGCGCTTAAAATTAAAGCAATTACAGTTGAACTAATGATTATAAGCAAACTGCGACCTTTGTCCCAATGCTAAATTTTCAGCTGAACGTGACTTAAGTTTTTAACTGCTGCTTACAGTTCAACTGCTGACTTTCGTTTAACTGTTGTTTTCAGTTCAACTGCTGATTAACAGTTTTAAATGCTGATTTCAGTTAACTGCTGACTTACATTTAAATGCAGACTTACAAAAAAAATGCTGACTTTCAGTTGAAATGTGACTTTTCAGGAACTGCTGACTTCATTGAACTGCGACTTACAGTTGAACTGCTGCTTACAAACGCTGACTACATTCAACTGCTGATTTTCAGTTTTAAAATGCTTCTTTCAGTTTAATGCGACTTACAGTTGAACTGCAGATTACAAGAAAAATGCGATTACAGTTGAACTGCAGACTTACAGTTGAACGCTGATTTTTCAGTTTAATCAAACTTACAGTTCAACTGCGACTTACAGCTGAAATCTGACTTTCAAACTTCGACTTAGTTGAAATGCTCTTAAAACGTCACTTACAGTTGAACTGTGACTTACAGTTGAATGCTTTCTTCTATTGAACTGCTGACTTACATTTAACGCGACTTACAGTTTAACTGCTATTTACAGCTGAACTGCTGACTTACTGTTTAACTGCAGACTTACAAACTGTGCTTTCAGTTGAACTGCTGACTTCAAATTGCGCACTTAATTTTAACTCTGATTTACAAACTGTTGACTTACAGTTAATGCTCTTTCAGTTGAACGCAGACTGGAGCAAACTGCGGACTTTAAAGGAACTGCTATTACAGTTGCACTGCTGGCTTCAAATGCTGATTTCGTTTTAACTGCGAATTTTCAATAAAATTTGGAAATGCTGACTTACAGTTGAACTGCGGACTACTGTTTTAACTGCGACTTACAAACTGTGGCTTCAGTTTTAACTGACTTACAAACTGTGAATTTCAGTTGAACTGATGACCCTTTCAAAACGCTGACTTTCAGTTTAATGCTGACTTACAGTTGAACTTTAGACTTAAAATAAAAATGTGAATTACGTTGAACGCTGAATTACAGTTGAACTGCTGACTTCAGTTGAACTGCTGACTTACAGTAAACGCTACTTTGATTGAACTGCTGACTTTCAGGTTGAAATGCGGACTTACAAATGCTGACTACAGTTGATCTGCTGACAAAAATTGAACTGTGACTTAGAGTTGAACTGTGACTTACAAACAGCTCACTTCAATTAAACTGCTGACTTTCTTGAACGCTGACTTGCAAAAAGCGGACTTACAGTTAAACTGCTGAATTACAAAATGCTGACTTACGTAAACGAGACTTAAGTTGAACGTGACTTACATTAAAACTGCTGACTAAGTTGAACTGCTGATTGCAAAATGCGGGCTTACAGTTGAACACTGATTTTCAAACTGTTGCTTTCAGTTTAACTCTGATTTTTCAAACTCTGACTTACATTTGAACTGCTGACTTCAGTTTACTGCAGACTTACAGTTCACTGGATTACAAATTGCTGATTTTCAGTTTAAATTTCTGACTTACAGTTGAACTGTGCTTACAGTTGAACTGCGACTTACAGCTAAACTGCTGACAGAGTTTAATCTGACTTACATTTTAACTGCTGATTACAAACTGTACTTTCAGGTGATCTTGACATACTTGAATGCTGACTTAGAGTTGCTGACTTACAAACAGCTCACTTACAAATTAAACTGTGACTTTCAGTTAACTGCTGACTTTCAAACTCGGGTTACAGTTCTGCTGTTTCAAACTGCTGACTTACAGTTAAATGAAGACTTACAGTTGAATGTGCTTACAGTTAAAAGCTGACTTACGTTGAACTGCTGACTTGCAAACTGCGGACTTACGTTGAACACTGATTTAACAACTGTTGCTTACAGTTAACTGCTGATTACAAACTGCTGACTTACGTTGAACTCTGCTTACAGTTTAACGCGACTTACAGGCACTGCTGACTTACAAATTTTGACTTACAGTTGAATTTCTGACTTCTTGAACCTGACTTACAGTTGAACGCGGCTTTCGTTGCACTGCGCTTACAAATGCTGACTTACATTTTAAATGCTGACTTACAGTTGAACGTGACTTCAATTGAACTGCGGGTTACTGTTGAACTGCAATTTCAAAATTGGACTTACAGTTGAAAAGCTACTTTGAATGCTGCTTACATTAAACGCTGACTACAGTTGAACTGCTGACTTTCAGTTTAATGCTGACTACAAAAAGCTGACTTACAGTTGAAATGCTGATTACAGTTTAACTGTTGACTTACAGTTGAACTGCTGATTACAGCTGAACTGCTGACTTTTCAGTTTAACGCTGACTTTCAGAGCAAACTTTTGACTTACAGTTAACTGCAGCTTTTCAGTTTTAAAATGCTGACTGCTGACTTACAGTTGAACTGCTGTTTTTCAAAAGTTTTCCTAAAATTTTGAATGCGCTTACAGTTAACTGTGACTTTTCAAACTGCCGACTTACATTTGGACTGCGACTTTTCGTTAACTGCTGACTTACAAACTGCTACTACACTTGAACTGCTGACTAAAAATTAAACTGTGATTCAGTTAACCCCTGACTTACAGTTGAATGGACTTTCAGTTAACTGCAGACTTACACAAACTCTACTTACGTTTGATGTGACTTACAAAATGTGACTTTTCAGTTGAACTCTGACTTACAGTTGAATGCTGATTACATTGAACTGCTGCTTACAAACTGCTGATTACAGTTGAACTGCTGACATCAAACTGGATTTTCAGCTGAACTGCTGAGTTTCAGTTTAACTGCAGATTACAGTTGAACGAGACTTACAGGGTTTAAAACCGACTTACAGTTGAATGGATTTACAAACGGACTTACAGTTCAAAGCTGACTTACAAACTGCTGCTTACGTTGAATGCTGCTTACAGTTTAAATGCTAACTTACATTGAACTGCTGATTACAGTTAAATGCAGACTTACACGAACGCAGACTTACAGTTAACTGCAGACTTACAGTTTGAAGCTGAACAGTTGAACTGCTGACTTACAGTGAACTGTGAATTCTTTAAATTCTAATTACAAACTTCGATTACAGTTGAACGCGACTTACAGTTGAACTGAAGACTTTCAAAATGCGGACTTTCAGTTGAACTGAAACTTACAAAGCGGATTTCGTTTAACCGCGACTTACAACAAATGCTTTCTTAAAAGTAAAAATGCTGACTTAAGTTTAACTGCTGACTTACAGTTAAAGCAGACTTTCAAAATTCTGACTTTCATTGAAAATGGATTAAGTTAACTGTGACTTACGTTTAAAATGCTGACTTACATTTAACTGCCGACTTACGTTTAACGCTGAAAGCTGATTTCAGTTGAACTCTGACTTACAAAACTGCAGACTTTAAATTGAACTGCAAATTACAGTTGAACTGCACTTTTAAAAATGCTGACTTACAGTTGAACTGCTGACTTACAGTTAACTGCAGACTTAAAAATTTAAAATGCTAATTCCATTGAACCGCGACTTACAGTTGAACTGTGACTTACGTTGAACGCTGATTAAATTAAAATGCAAATTTTTATTGAACCCTGACTTCAGTTGAACTGCAGATTACGTTGAACGCGGACTTTCAGTTGAAAAGCAACTTAAGTTAACTGAACTTACATTTAACTGCAGACTTACGTTGAATGCAGACTTAAGTTGAACTGAACTACTGATTACAGTTGGGAAATGCAGACTTAAAAATTAAAGCTAACTTCCATTGAACCGCTGACTTACAGTTTTAAAAATGCAGAACCCAGTTTAAAATGCTGAAAAATTTCAGTTAAACTGTGAACTGCCGACTTAGTTAACTCTGACTGATACGAGCTTGGCCTGCTCCACCTGTTTTTCCCGGGGGACCCGGTGCGGCGGGCCCCAAACCCGTGCAGGGATGGGTAGGGAGTGAGTGTACCCTCCTGCATCTGCCGGGAAACGGCCACGTCAAAAAGCATGGCCTTAGCGTCTTTTCATGTCAGTGTCAGTGTCACGTCAGGGTCACGTCAGGTCACGTCATGTCAGCGTCAGTTTAGTGTCAGCGTCAGTGTCAGCGTCAGTGTCGGTCGGGCTGTCAGCGCAGTGTCAGCGTCGTGTGGCGTCGGCAGCGTCATGTCGGCGTCACGTCAGTTCGGTGTCAGCGTCATGTCAGGTCGCGTCATGTCGGTCAGTGCGCGTCAGTGTCACGTATGACGTCAGCGTCACGTCAGTGTCACGTCATGTCAGTGTCCCTCAGCGTCACGCGCCACCATGTCAGCGTCAGTTCAGCTCACGTCAGTGTCACGTCATGTCAGCGTCATGTCACGTCA
>CM054166.1:35046586-35064086 GCA_028751875.1 Rapana venosa
ACAAACAAATCGAAGCAGTCGAGTTATAACAAAAGAAACAAGTTCAATCATACAAGAAGGGAAACAAGGACAGGACAGGACAGGACAGAACAGGACAGGAGACAGAACAGGGACAGGACAGGACAGGACAGACAGACAGGACAGGAAGGACAGGACAGAACAGGGACAGGAAGGACAGGACAGGACAGAGCAGGACAGGACAGGGACAGGACAGGACAGGACAGGACAGGACAGGACAAGGACAGAGCAGGACAGGACAAGGGACAGAGCAGACAGGACAGGGACAGGACAGGACAGGCAGGCAGGACAGGACAGGCAGGACAGGACAGGAGACAGGACAGGACAGGCAGGACAGGACAGGACAGACAGGAGACAGGACAGACGGACAGGACAGGAAAAGGAACAGGACAGGACAGGACAGGCAGGACAGGACAGGGCAGGACAGGACAGAGCAGGACAGGAAGCAGGACAGGACAGGACAGAGCAGGACAGGAACAGGGACAGGCAGGACAGGACAGGGACAGGACAGGACAGAAGACAGGACAGGACAGGGACAACAGGAAGCAGGACAGGCAGGACAGGACAGGGACAGGACGAGGACAGAAGCAGGACAGGAGCAGGGACAGGACAGGACAGGACGAGGGACAGGACAGGACAGAGAGCAGGACAGGAACAGGGACAGGACAGGACAGAGCAGGACAGGACAGGACAGGCAGGACAGGACAGGGACAGGACAGGACAGGCAGGACAGGACAGGGACAGAGCAGGACAGGACAGGGACAGGACAGGACAGAGCAGGACAGGACAGAGGGACAGGAACAGGACAGGGACAGGACAACAGGACAGGACAGGGACAGGACAGGACAGGCAGGACAGGGACAGGACAGAGAAGACAGGACAGGGCAGGACAGCGGACACAGGCAGGCAGGGACAGACAGGCAGGACAGGGCAGGACAGGACAGGACAGGACAGGAGGCAGGTCAAGACAGGAAGGAGATGGACAGGACAGGGCAGGAACAGGACAGGACAGGACAGGACAGGACAGGACAGGACAGGACAGGAGAGACAGGACAGGACAGGACAGGAACAGGCAGGACAGAAAAAGGGACAGGACAAGACAGACAGGACAGGACAGGGAAGGACAGGACAGGAAGGGAGAGGGAAGGCAGGGCAGGACAGGACAGGGACAGGGACAGGGCAGGAGGAAAGGACAGGACAGGGCAGGGAAGGACAGGACAGACAGACAGGAGGCAGGAGGCCAGGACAGGAAAGGATAGGACAGGACAGGACAGGATAAGGAAGGATAGGACAGGACAGGAAGGAAACAGGACAGGATAAAACAAGACAGGACAGGACAGGAGAGATCAGGACAGGACAGGACAGGACAGGACAGGACAAGGACAAGGACAAAGACAGGACAGGAGCGTGACCTGACCTGACCTGACCTGACCTGACCTGACAGGCAGAAGAAGGGCTCTTGCAGGGCGAAGGCGGAGGCCTTGGCCAGGACGTGGTCAAAGGCAGCGGGGGCAAGGTCCAGGCTTCCTTGAGTCTTGGCAGCCTCCGCACACTGCTTGGTTTCCTCGTACAGCCTGTCAGCATCACCGCACAACAGTCTGTCTGTCTCTCTGTCTGTCTGTCTGTCTGTCTTGTCTGTCTGTCTCTGTTTTCTCTCTTTCTCTGTCTCTCAGTGTCCTGTCTCTGTGTCTCTCATTTTGTCTCTCTTTTCTTTCTCTCTCTTCTTTCTCTGTCTGTTTGTCTCTCTTTCTTTCTCTATCTGTCTGCCTCTCTGTCTGTCTCTGTCTTTCTGTCTCTCAGTGTCCTCTGTCTCTGTCTTTCTATATCTCTGCCTCTCTGTCTCTCTTTTTCTCTCTCGCTGTCTCTCGCTGTATCTGTCTCTCTCTGTCTCTGTCTTTGTCTCTTTCTCTCTCTCACAGTGTCTCTCTCTCAGTCTCTGTCTGTCTTTGTCTGTCCCTCTGTCTCTCTCTGTCTCCCTCTCTGTCTTTGTCTCTGTCTCTCTGTCTGTCTGTCTGTCTGTCTGTCTTGTCTGTCTCTCTCTCTCTCTCTCTCTCTCTCTCTCTCTCTCTCTCTCTCTCGGGGACAGGGATAGCCTAGTATTTAGAACATTGCGCTCGCTATCTCACTACCCGGGTTCGAATCCCGTTCAGGGGATACCCCCCCCCCCCCCTCCTGAAGTTAACGTCAGTGCCGACTCCACTCTCCCCAAAAGTCTTCGGACGAGACTATAAACCGAGGCCCCGTGTGCGAACACACGCAGAACATCTTGCGCACACGTTAAATTCTCTTCCGCTTTTCAGAAGAGTAGGCCATTGTGTGCCGGTGGAAACAGATGACAAACTTTACAAAACCGCATACACAAGGGGACTGGAAGTTAAAAGAAAAAAAGCATATGAGTGCTTTTCTCCATTATCCTCGAAATAAAGGAATAAATGTATAAATATCTCTCTCTCTCTCTCTCTCTCTCTCTCTCTCTCTCTCTCTCTCTCTCTCTCTCTCTCTCTCTCTCTCTCCCTCTCTTGAGGAATCTAAGTCGTGTGTTCTGGTACATCAAGCAAGAAGAGAAAAACATGTTGCCAGAAGAACGTGTCAGGCTTGCCAGACTTTGTAAAGGGAAGCAGCGTCCTAACACACAACACGCAGAGACAGTGGGGCATGCTGAGCGGGAATTACATCATCTTCGGGACCTGATCCGGTTTTACATGGGCTGACTTCGCTGGCTGCAGACTGGAAAAGGAAAGGCTGTTTTGAAAATTGAGACACGGAAAATAATGTATTGAATCTTGATGTACATACCACTACTGCCATGGTTTCCATGTCATTGTAATCGCGTCGCGTTCGATATCGTTTGTTACCGCGCCGCAGCGCTATATGGCTTGATTACTAAATAGCAATAAATTTTGTCAAATCGTCAAATTGTCTCTCTCCCTCTCTTTCCCTCTATCTATCCTCTGTCTCTCCCTCTCTCTCCCTCCTCTCGCTCTCCATGCATTTCTGGCTACATACCATGCATCCCCATATGAAAAACTGTAGGCTACAATATGGTGACAACACACTTCAGCGGCCCTTTACCCCATCAGCAGAGAAAAAAACCTGACGTCATTAACAACTGTATTCCACCAAGCAGCTCTTTACCACGTCAGCAAAGAAAGGTTTGACGTCATTAAAAATGGCATCACTGCCAGTAGGCTTTACTATGTAGGCAAGAAGTGCGCTAGATCCAGGAAGGTCTGGATGGTGGCCTGTGGGTAACGTTCACCTGTCTCCTGTCTCCTGTCTCCATCACCATTGTCGACGTAGGAGTTCCAGCAATGCCACCAGGGTTCGCCATCTCTCTCTGTCTGTCTCTGCTGAGTTCTACCATTTCCTATAGCCCTCCCTCCCAGACCACTGACCTCAGTGATGTCGGCAATGTAGGATGTTGGTGGTCTGCCTCTTTTCTTTCTGCCCTCAACCTTAACTTGGAGAACTGTCGTCATCACATGTGTGTGTGTGTGTGTGTGTGTGTGTGTGTGTGTGTGTGTGTGTGTGTGTGTGTGTGTGTGTGTGTGTTTCTGTGATGATACTGTATCTGTTTAGAAAGCGAGGGCTCTGTAGTTCAAACACAACCCAAAGCAAGGCCATTTCCTCCACCAGCTAACAAGAGGTGATGAACTGGGGTGGGGTGGGGGCTCCCTAGAATAGACTACAAGCAAAAGTTGTGCTAGACACATACTTATATCTAGCATACGTAATAGACTGTAAACAAAACATAATCACTGTCACTGGCAAAATCGTATTTAATGTATGTAAAAAACAGCTTTCAGTTAAAGTAGTTATGCATACTTAGTTTTCTTTCTTCCAAAAACGAAAATTGATGCAAACTGATGCCATCTTATTGCCCCTGTTGTTTCACCCTTAGAGTACAGCGGGAATGTCTCGCCTACAGCACATGATCTTGCCCTGATTTTATGTAGAACGCCATTGAGAAACATACACCTCCACCCCACCTCACCCCCAACCACCACAACCCCCTAACAGAAAAAAAGCACATCAGGCCAGGTCACCAGATGAACAGGAAATGTCTTCTTCAAGTCAGCAGTTTTATCGGATCCTTACTACCCCTGCAACTTCTTCCCACTGACTTTATAGGGGACTAATCCACACACGAGGCATCTCCTGAGCCTTTTCCCTGCGGACAATCGTTACAATTATGGTCACCACCTTTCCGCGATCCCTTCCCTCTGTAGTACCCCCCACTGGGCAGAGCGGCCTGTGCACACAGCAGCACGTAGCACCCACATGTAGGCGGCGTGTTCTTTTAGAAAGTCTCCCGCCTTCCTTCCTTCCTTCCTTCCTTCCTGCAGAGAATCCAACTTCCCCTCACACCACCAGTTAGCCAAACACGTGCTGTTTACATTCAGACCCAGCGAGTCAATGATAACATGTCACTCTGTACTAAGTTTTCAAGTACAGAACCCCTGTACTGTGGGAAAAAAAGAGACTTTGCTACAAAAGTGCCAGAGCTTTGAAGTAGGTGCGGCAGGCGGACTGAGTTCTTCAATAGCCAAGTGATTTTGCCATCAAGCACGTTGGGTATCTTACTTTGAAAGGCCAGATGTTTAACTTTTTTTTAAATTCTTTTATATCGAAGATAATGGAATAAGCACTCATGTGCTTTTTTTTACATCCAGTCCCCGTGTGTATGCAGTTTTGTCAATTTTGTCATCTGTTCCCACCGGCACAAAATGGCCTACTCTTACAAAAAGCGGAACGGGATTTAACGTGTGCGCCAGATGTTCTGCATGCGTTCGCACACGTGGCCTCGGTTTATAGTCTCATCCGAAGGACTTTTGGGTAGAGTGGAGTCTGCACTGATGTGAACTCCAGGGGAAAATATCCCCCTGAACGGGAATCGAACCCGGGTTGTCAGACTGCGAGCGCAATGTTCTAACCACTAGGCTATCCCGTCCCCAGTATACATGAAGTAGTCTGTTTGTTCAATAGGATGTATGTGGCAAGGATATCAGCGCTCATTTTTAGCCTGTTTGGCGGGGGGTCATGTTCACTCTTATAACTAATGCAAGAATATAGTATGCAGCCTAACAGTGGTAGGGTGTTGTTTTACAAATCACCTCAGTGACGCCTGAAACACGGGCCATCAGATCACGAGCCCAAGTTCTAACCACTAGGCCGTCCCGTCCCACCCCCAGATACACCAGTCAGCCTGCTTTTGATCCCTATGAAAATAGCTTCTCGGGAAAGAGTTTATTGAGTGGTAATTTATGTACCCAAAACTGCCACTTTTCAAACAAAAAAGAGCAAAAAAGAGTTTGATATAACCAGAAAGGTTTTAGAAAAGTGCATAAACTGCTCCGTAGGCAACGTTTGTGCACATGCGCATAGTCCACGTGTACTGGGAAAGAGAGGTTCTCTCCCTTAACGTAGCCCCCCATCCCACAGACCATCATCCTACTGGGGTTTTCCTCATGTTGAATTTTTGGAAAAAATAAAAAACCTCTCAGCTTTTTCTGGACATTTAGCCTCCTTCTCGCAATCCCCAAGTCATAAATCTCTGCTGGGGCGTGAATATAATCCCAACAACAACAACAACAACAACAACACTAACAACAACAACAACAACAACAACACTAACAATGACAATGACAAATTCTTTTATTTCGAGGATAATGAATAAGCACTCATGTGCTTTTTTTTTTTACATCCAGTCCCCGCCCGTAGGGATACATCTTAATAATAACCCACTACTAACAGAGACAGAGAGCTAGTGCTGAGCTGACTCACTGACAAAGCTGGTCCCGCTCCAAGCGGTCTCTGTTGTATTCCAGATCGCCTATGCACTGCTCCAGCTGCACCTCTCCTTTGCCTGCAAAAGCAGAGAATTACGACACGTGGGATTCTCCTTTCTCAACTACAGCCCCCAGCTTAATAATAATAATAATAATAATAATAATAATAATAATAATAATAATAATAATAATAAATGGAACTTCTATAGCGCTATATCTTGCAAAGACAAATCAAAGCGCATGCATTCAACCTAATCTTACACAGTCATGCAATCAATGATAAATAATCAATAGTTTAAGCAAACAGATATTTACAAACATGGCGCGATGCAGACAAAATCTATGAAATAAAATTTCAAGTCAAATGTTTTTCAAAAGCACACACACACACACTCACACAGGTCCTATACTTTAGCAGGGTGATAGGACATGGGTTAGTGGAGGTGGGATACTTCTGATATGAAACAGGAGGGAGAAATCTTAGGTTTGAAATAAATATGTCTTGAGGCTGGATTCTGGATTTTGATATAACCAGAGAGGTTTTAGAAAAGTGCATGAACTGCTCGTAGGCAAGGTTCACCCAATGGCGGGATTTTAGCCTAGGCCACGAAACGGTTTTGCCCACCATGAAGGTGGCCACATTCCAACTTCCACAATGACGTTTACAAACAGGACACCTGGCCACAGGCGTTTGTAACATTTTGTCAACCGCTCCTAATGGCATGCAATGACCTACACTTCCTCCAGAGGGCAGAATGGGTCTTTACCATATGCACCAGATATTCTGCATGCGTTCACACGCTGGACTTCAGTTTAATAGTCCTCATCCAAAGGACCTTTTTTTTGGAGGAGGGGATGCAGTACTGGTGTTAACTCCAGGGAAAAATATTTCCACAAACGGGCGCCTCGGTGATCGCTCGAACCCAGGCTGTCAGATCACAAATGCATCGTTCTAACCACTGGGCTGTCCCGCCCCTAGATATACAGATTTTTTTTATTAATGTTATTCTTTTACATCGAGGATAATGGAATAAGCACTTATGATCCGAAAGTTAGACTGCTTTGATGGCTATGAAAATAGCTTCTCTCAAAAGAGTTCAATGGCCAAAAGCAGTCAGTGTTGGGTTTTCTTAACGACGTTTAGGATACACACTGGGACAACAGCCATTCATTAGTGGTCCTTGATCTGATTCATGTGTGTGTGTCTGCCTCTGTACAGCTCTCTAAAGTGTTACACACACACACAACACACACACACACACACACACACACACACACACACACACACACACACACACACACACAGATGTAGCTTTCTTGTGTCTTTCGAGTTGGTTATACGTATCAATCTGCCTGTCAGTATTGTAATTGCCCTTCATGGGATGATTGAAGTGTTTTTGATTTCACACACACTTCACACACAATACACACATACACACACTACACACTACACACAGCATCCCCCAACCACACACCCACAGACACACACACACACGCATTACACACCCACACACACTACACACAAACAAACACACAAACACACACACTACACCCACCACACACCCACCACCCACACACCCACACACGCGCGCGAGCGCCACACACACACACACACACACACACACCTACTCAGCCACAAACTGATACCTATACTCACCCGGAACAAACGAAGATAGACTGCCCCAGGAACAGACAAACAAACAGACAGACAGACAAACAGACAGACAGACAGACAGACAAACACACAGACAAACAGACAGACAAACAGACAGACAAACAGATATTCAGACAGACAATTAAACAGACAGACAGACATTTAAACAGACAGGCAGACAAACAGACAGACAGACATACAGACAAACAGACAGACAGACAAACAGACAAACATTTAAACAGACTGACATTTAAACAGACAAACAAACATATAGACAGACAACCAGATAGACAAACAAAGAGATAGACATTTAAACAGACATTTAAGCAGACAGAGAAAAAAACCATATAGACAGACAAACAGATAGACAAACAGATGAACAGCCAAGCAGACAGATAGACAGACAGATAGACAGACAGACAGACGGTCAGAAGAGAGAGACTGACGTTGAGAGCAGCGGTAGAGGTCGTTGAAGTGTGTCCGTTCCCCTTGCACCTTGCTGTGGGCAGCCCTCTGCAGGTCAGAAGGACAGGCCCTCAACTGACGGGCCACACAGTCACTGAAGTAGGTCAGAAACCTGAAACCCAGCGGGAATGGATGGGAGGGAGGAGGGGGGTGTGTTTTAACATTGAGTCTATCTTTTAGCTTATTCCTGTATTTCCACGATCATAGAACAAAGACTTATGTTACTTTTTTTACACACGTTCATCTGTATTGTTTAACTCTGCGTGTTGTGTCATTTTTTTTTTTAAACTGCCCGCTCATTAATGATTTCTCCAGTTGAGACATTCAAGTTTGTGTTTTTTTAGCTTTGAGTCTTTGACATCCAGTCCCCCCGTGTGTATGCGGTTTTGCCAATTTTGTCATCCGTTTTCACTGGCACGTCATCTTCCCAACAGGTTGAAACGAGTGCGCAAGATACGTTTGCACACACAGGACATCGCTTTATAGTCTTACCCAAGGACTTTTGGGAGGGGGGCGGCGGGGAGTGAAATCGGCACTGATATTACCTCCAGGAGGGAAAAAATCCCCATAATCAAAATTCGAACCCCGGGTCAGCAGAGTACGAACGCAGAGCGCGATGTTCTAACCACCAAGCTATCTCGTCCCCCACCCCCACCCCCTCCCCACCCCCATCCCCAGCGTCTGCGTTCACGTGAGCAGCACCTCTTGCCCAGTGAGGATGCTGGAGGCCTCTCAGTGTACACAGCATCCCCACCTGCTGGAAACTATGCCCTGGCCATTCTTCTCTCTTGTTCTGTCCCTCTCTTTGTGTCTGCCTGGTTCTTTTTCTTCCTGTCCCTTCCTCTTGGTCTATGTTCTGCCTTCTTGGTCCATTCTCCTACCTGGTGGGCTTTTTACGCCCAGAAAACCTGAGTTGTTGTTTTTTTCTTGTCCAAGACAGACTTTGAAAATAACCATTTTTCTCCCACGCCCAAGACGGATGCGCTGGGCCTGACTTGTCAGGCGCTTAACGGCAGCGCAAGGCATTTTCGTTTAGATGCCATGCGGTGGTGGTTGCCGTCTGAGCGCTGTAAGAAGAAGTAGAACCTCTTTTTGTATTGGTTGGGGGGAGAAGACGTGGGGGGGACATGTTTGCTTGTTTTGGTTATTGTTCGGTTTTGTTCTCGTTGGGGTTTTTTGGAGGGAAAGAAGTCCAGCTTCTAGCAGAGTAAGCGCCAATGACCGCCTGTCTTTTAAAACCAGTGCACTTTGTCAGACCCCCTGATGACGATAAGTAAGCATGGCGCCAGCTTTAACATATCATCTTCACATGTTCAGCATATCGGTTAATTATCTTAAACACATTCAGGTTGTTGTAGTTGTTGTTTTTATTCATAAATATAACGCATTTAACGCATATTTAAAAAAAACAACAACAGAAAAACAAAGAAAAAATTGCTCAAGGCAAATTCCTTCAGAGGAAGCCACTGTATTAGAAACTGCACAACAGACAGGCCCAGTCCATCAAGCCAGTGCCAGTTGCGCACCACACAGAGGGGTGTGTTCTTCACCTCAGTTGACACTTCTCTTTCCTGAATCCTCGGCTAGAGCTCCCAGGTTCACCAATGGTGAGATCTTGCCTAGGGGACCTTTCTTTTCCCAGCATGAAGGTAGCCGCATCCCAGCTTAGGGAACAGTTCCAAAAAGGAACAACAAGAGAACTGGGCTGAACCAATAACGCTTCAGTGGACCAGCCGCCATGGCGCAGTGGTTACCGCCTTGGATTTCGGACTGGAAGGTCGCGGGTTTGATTCCCATAAGAGTCATAGGGATTTTTCGGCCTCCGGTCGGCTCCTACCCAGAGTGAGTGTGCTGTGGGCTCAGTGAGAAGACTGGGACCACACAGTCGAGCTTCATCCACTTAACGGATGCGAGTTTGAGAGTGTTGCTCAAATAATCTGACCAACACTGCAGGTGTCTGTATCTCTCGGGCTGGTTGACGCTGGGATATATTATGATAGTAATCGTAGAGTACAACCCTGTCAAGTTGTCTCAAAGCATATGCACTTCCACAGCAGCAGCATTACGTCATCCTCATTGTCATTGATCATCATGCAATTAAAAAATGCCTCTGATTAGGTGGTCCCAGTTGCTCTGGTCTCATGGTGACCTCAGATTCGATTTGCCCATACACTTCTGTGCCTGTGGTGAGTTTGTGTCAGGGCCTTTGGGTTTGAAGGTTCGCGGGGGACAGTCGTTGGAGGGACGTTGTGGTGGTTGCCACCTCGGGTGGGCAACTCACTCAGTCTGGCTCCGCGACTGAGCTAATACTGTCGTTAGTAGGGGGCTTAGTAGGTGGTGTCCTGCGTATGTTAGCTCAGAACAGGCACCACTGAACACCACCAAAGTGACCCAGCAGCAGTGCAGGGCCCCTCTGTCTGGTGGCCCCACGGCAGCCTGATAGTTTTTATGCAGATGACTCTCAGATTCTAAGCAGTGTTACTCCAGAAAATCTGCCTTCTCTATTTACAAATATGGCCCATTGCTTTCAAGATATCCAAAATTGGATGATACAGAACAAATTACAGCTAAATGCAGATAAAACAGAAACCATGCTTGTAGGGACCAAACACAAACTCTCTTCCATCCCAACAGCTTCAATACAACTTGGCAATGCATCAGTCCCTTTATCCACTGCTGTGAAGTATCTAGGGGTCATTATTGACAACACACTCTCTATGCAAAAATTTATCACTCAGACCTGCCAGTCCTGCTACTATCAATTACGGCGTATTAGTGCAATTCGAAAGTACCTGTCCACAGATGCCACATCCAAACTTGTTGCGTCTCTCATTCTTTCACGTCTGGACTATTGCAACTCTCTGTTGGCTGGTCTGCCAGCATCATCAATCCAATCCCTTCAACGTATACAAAACTCTGCAGCTCGTCTAATCCTCAGAAAGAAAAAATCTGAGCATATTACCCCTCTCTTGCAATCTCTCCACTGGCTGCCTGTGCCACAGAGAGTAAACTATAAGATCAGTACCCTTTGTTACAAATGTCTCCACAAAACAGCACCCGCCCACCTCTGTGAATGTCTTCACTTGTACACTCCTTCTCGTTCTCTCCGCTCTGCTGCAGATACCTTGTCCTTACGAATACCTAGATTCAACCAATCCACCATCGGCCGTCGCTCTTTCTCTATTTCTGGTCCATTGATGTGGAATGATCTCTCTCTCCGCCCAAAGCCTTCTTATGACACTTTAAAATCCAGTCTCAAGGCATATTTATTTCAAACCTAAGATTTTCCTCTCCTGCCTCATCTCATAGTTTTTCCCTGCCTTCAACAGCCAAGATTCTATTGCCCTGCCAGGGTGTGTGACCTGTGTGTGTGTGTGTGTGTGTGTGTGTGTGTGTGTGTGTGTGTGTGTGTGTGTGTGTGTGTGTGTGTGTGTGTGTGTGTGTGTGTGTGTGTGTGTGTGTGTGTGTGTGTGTGTGTGTGGTGTGTGTTGTGTGCGTCTGTGTGTGTGTGGTCTGTGTGTGTGCGTGTGTGCACATTTGGACTTGATGGAACTATTGCTTGTCACTGGTTGTATGACTGTGTAAGAATGAGTTGAGTGCAAGCGCTTTGATTTGACTCTGCAAGATATAGCGCTATATACATTCCATTTATTATTATTATTTTATAGTGATGGGCTCCCTGAGGACCTCCGACTGAGGATGAGACATAACAAATCTGGGTACTGCTGTGGCGGGGAGATTGGAATGAGCGGCGTGGGAACAGTAGGACGGGGGATGTCACAGAAGATGAGGCAGCAAAAACAAAAATAACGCTTCAGTGGTAACCTTAGACCCAATCCCTTCACAGAGGGCACAAACAGTGGCATATATAATAATCTCACTATCTGTGAACTTCAGAGCTCTAGTTGAGGAGTGAGAGAAACAATGTTAAGGACTTCAGATTAGCCTGTAGGCTGGGTTGTCAGCAACAAAAGGGAATGTGTGTGTGTGTGGGGGGGGAGGCATGAATAATGTTGTTCCTCTCTCTCACACACACACACACACACACACACACACACACACACACACACACACACACACACACACACACACACACACACACACACACACACACCACACTTTCAACCTTACGGTTCAGGCGAACCATTCAAACCTGTTGGCTTGGACACACTGATTTCTTATTTTCATTACCTGCCTATGTTCCTTCCCCCCTGGGCATGTCAACGACCAGTCAGTATAAACAGCATCCCCACCTTCTTGAAATTCTTTGCTAGAAATTCCCTCTTCTCTATCCTTCTCTTTGTTTCTGCCTTACTCATTTTTCTTCCTTTCACCACATCCTTCTTGTCTATTTTTCTGCCGTCTTGGTCCACTCTCCTGCTCTTTTGTCCAGAAAGACTGGAAGGATAACAATTCTCTCCCAGGCTAAAATGGGATGGGCTGGGCCTGACTTGCCAGGCGGTTAACGGCAGCGCAACGCATTTTCACTCCTATGACAGACAATAGTTGCTGTCTCAGTGTTGGACTAAGAAGAAGAATATCTACGGTTTGTCCCTGTCAGTGCGAAAAGGATAGACAACGATTTATAACGGATCATTTGTTAATCAATGTTTATTCTTCCTTTTAAAACGGTTATTCTTTTTTTTTCTTAAAGTAGTCCTTCTGGTGTAGTTTTCTTGCGATTGCACCATTGCTTTGCTTGCTTGGTTTTGTGGTGTTTGTTTTCTACTTTATCATTTACAACTTTCCTTCCTTTTGTCTTTCCTTCCTTCCTT
Organism: Rapana venosa; assembly: GCA_028751875.1. NCBI lineage: Eukaryota > Metazoa > Mollusca > Gastropoda > Neogastropoda > Muricidae > Rapana > Rapana venosa. The sequence goes on from CM054166.1 coordinate 35,059,288, forward strand.
CCTTCCTTCCGACAGAGAGACAGCCAGAATAGACATAGATGAGCAAGGACAGGGTCCACAGACAGTCAGTCAGACAGACAGACAGTCAGACAGACAGACAGACAGTCAGACAGACAGATAGACAGACAGTCGGACAGTCAGACAGTCGGACAGACAGTCAGACAGACAGACAGACAGAGGACAGACAGACACTCAGTCAGTCAGACAGACAGACAGACAGACACTCAGTCAGACAGGCTGCCAGACAGACAACCAGAAACAGACAGACACTCAGTCACTCAGACAGACAGACAGGCTGCCAGACAAACAAACAGACAAACAGACAGACAGACACACAGAGAGGAGACACATACAGACAAGCAAACACGGGATCAACTCTGGAGGCAGAAGGGGTGGCAGGGTCACTGGAGGGGGAGGAGGGGAGGAGGGGGGAGGAGGGGGGAAGGGCGCGTAACTCCGCCTGCAGGAGTAGGCTGGCACACTCGGCCAGTTGCTGCCGACAGCTGTCGTCTGCAAACACCGCCAGACTGGCGTTCCCTGCACACACACACACACACATGCATACACACACATACACACACGCACGCGCACACACACATATACACACACATACACGCACGCACACACATATACACACACATACACGCACGCACACACACACACACACACATGCATATACACACACACATGCATACACACACACACATACACACACGCACATACGCATGCACGCACGCACACACACAGCACACACATGCATATACACGCACGCACACACACACACACACACACACACACACACACACACACACACACTGCATGAAGGAAGGGATGTAGGAATGAATGAAGAAACGAATGAATAAATAAGGGAATGGATGATGGAATGAATGAATGGATAATGGAATGAAGAAGAAACAAATAAATGAAGAAAGGAAGGAAGGACGGAAGAAAGGGAGGGAGGAAGGAAGGAACGATGAAACGAACGAGCAAACGAATGAACGAACGAACGAATGGAATGAATGAATTAATTAATTAACGTACAAACGAATAAACGAGCAAACGAACGAATCAATCAATCAATCAATCAATAAGTGAATGAAAGAACAAATGAAGGAACAAACTAACAAATGAATGAATGAATGAAAGGCTTTGATGAAATATTGAATGAATAAAGACAGGGAAAATCATGAATGAAGAAAGACAGAAAGAAAGGAAGGAAGGAAGGAAGAAAGAAAGAAAGGAAGAAAGAAAGAAAGAAGAAGGAAGGAAGAAAGACAGGAAGGAAGGAAGAAAGTAAGAAAGAAAGAAAGCCGAACGGAGAAAAAAGGACAATATAAAAGGGGAGGAAGAAATAACTAACCAGCACGCTGATAAACAAACAAACGAATACTTCTTATTCATCGAACGCTCACACAACAACTACTGTTTTCTGTCATACCAGCGAGAATGCGTTGAGCTGCCGTTAAGCGCCTGACAAGTCAGGCCCAGCGCATCCGACTTCGGCATGGGAAGGAATTATCTGTTAAGTCTTTCTTGAGATTAAAAAAGACAGGAAAATGAACCAAGAAGGCAGAAAATAGACCAGAAGGTGACCGGAAGAAAAAGAACGAAGCAGAAACAAAGAGAGGGATAGAAAAGAGGGAATTTCTAGCACTGGATTTCCAGAACCTGGGGATGCTATTTCTACTGACAGGCCCCCCGGCATCCCCACGGGGGGACTACGTATCTTAAAGGGACAACGCACGCAGAACATCTTGCGCACTCGTTAAAACCCATTCCGCTTTTCGGAAGAGTAGTCCATTGTGTGCTGGTGGGAACGGATGACAAAATTTACAAAACTGCACATACACGGGGACTGGACGTAAAAAAAAGCACAGTAGTGTTTATTCCAATATCCTTTAAATAAAAGAATAAGAAATAAGAGTAAAGAAGAAGATTATAATTATAAGGACGGGGAAAACTGATCTGCGGCACTCACAGAATATCAGCGGTTACTCTCTTTTTCTTCCCTTTAGTTTTAAGCTACGCCTGTGCTTGGGGCAAGAGACACCTGATTCATGGAAACAGGAGTGTGTAGGTTTGATAGAGAAAGACAAACAAAACAAAGAAAGAAAGACAGAAAGACAGAAAGAAAGAAAGAAAGAAAGAAAGAAAGAAAGAAAGAAAGAAAGAAATGTGTCTGCTTTGTTGCCTTCCTTTTCTTTTCCTTTTCTTTTCTTTTGTTTCGTTTTTTCGTTTTCTTTTTTTTCTTTTTCTTTTTAAGAGAGGGGTGGGTGGGGATGAAGGTGGGAGGGTAGAGACTGGAACACCATCTCTTACAGGTAACACTCACCCCCCACCCTCCACCTCAACTTTCCCTCTTGCCCCATAACATGCATAATATGTGTGCAAGTGAATGCGCGCGCGTGCGCACACACACACATATACAGAGCACACACGCACACTCACACACGCGCACACGCACAGACAAGCACACTCACACACGCGTGCAGGCACGTGCGCACGTACACACCCACACACTGATACATTTCTTAGATCACACACACATACACACACATACACACACATACACACACACACACAAACATACTCACACACACACACACACAACACACACACACACCACACACACACACACACACACACACACACACACACACATATCAAAAAGTCAACAGACAGTTAAAGATATATCAGCTGATGAATTGAACAACCACTTTTCAAACATTGCCACTAAAGTAATATCAAATGACAAGTCAAGTGAAAATGATCTCTATTACTTAGAACAATATATCGAATCAAAAGAAATAAAATTCCCATTTAAACTACTGCCAATGACAATCACAGTCGTTTTGGAAAGCCTGTCTCTTCAAAAAAGTTCCAGAACACGTAATCTAGACAATCTAGATGGAAGAATAATGAAACTTTCTGGTCAAGTTATAGCTGGAACACTGACATGTTTGTATAACTTGTGCATAGAGAAAAACAACTTTCCTGTCATATTTAAAAGGACAAAAACCATACCAGTCCACAAATCAGGTGATTGTTCTTGTCCTTCAAACAATTCTGTCTGTCTTATCTAATCCCATCGAAAAACTTATCCAAAAATCTGTAAATTCCTACTTTGTAAACAACAATCTAATAAATGAGGATCAGTCAGGTTTTCGTAAAAACTATTCCTGTCACACAGTTCTTACTCAAATTACGAACAGTCTCCTACACAATATCAATGAAAATAAATGTACAGGTCTTCTTTTTGTTGACTTTTAAAAAAGCATTTGATATAATCAATCACTCCCTGTTATTCGTAAACTTCACTTGTATAAACTAACACCAGAATTGATAAATCTTTTGAAAACCTTTTTGTCAAATAGACAGCAGCTAGTAATTGCAAATAACCAAACATCAGAATTAGTACCTATTAAACATGGAGTACCACAAAGGTCAATATTGGGTCCACTTCTATTTTCAATCTATGTAAATGACTTACTTCAGTTTCTAGAATGTAGCTGTGAAATGTTCGCTGATGACACATCCCTCTACTGTAGTGATTCTGACCCCCACAGACTTACACTCAAACTTCAAAACAGTATTGACAGATTGGTTACTTGGACTCAGCTAAACCATATGTCCCTAAATACACGAAAAAACTAAGTGTATGTATGTACTAGCAAGACAAAAGAGACAAAAAATGAAAGATAAATTCCAACCTCTGTTGATAGGTAAAAGAGTAATTGAAGAAGTTGACTCCCACAGAATTCCGGGTGTAATTATTGACAAAAATCTTACTTGGACTGACCACGTGATGGCACTAGGAAAATGTCTCGCTTACAAGCTACTTCAGTTATCAAAAATAAAACATTTTCTGAATAACCACTCTTGCAAACTCTTTTTTGTGGCCATATTTTGCCTATAATTGACTATGCTTCATCTCTTTGGGACAGCTGCAGTGAAACAAATTTAAAATTGAATCATCGATTATATAAAAGAGCACTGAAACGTGTTCTGTTAAAACCAAGCTCCCTAGCCATCAGCGATTATAAGAAAACAAATATCCTGCCCTTCAAGAACAGACTTTATCTAAACAAAGCTCTATTTGTCCAGAAAGTTGTCAATGGAAATGCCCCTCCGAAGATCACCAACAGCTTCAAAGTCAATAAACACAGGCATAATCATCTACTAACATTTCCGAGACCAAGAAATAATCTTTACAAAACAAACTCCTTATACTCAGGTAGTAATTTATGGAACAAGCTCCCAAAACGCTTAAAATGTATCAAAAACAAAAATCAGTTCAAGACAGCTAAAAAGCCACTCAATGCACAAATGCCTAGGAATTGACTTATAAGCAATCAACCATGCTTAAATTTATCAGCACTTTCTGCATCCCTTAAATATATTTAAAGTATGTTTTACTGTGACTGGAAATTCTACACAGTCACACGCTGTATGTGTGTGGAGGGAGGGGGAGGCCGGAAAGAGGCACTCTTATTAAGCAAAAAAGTAAGAGTAATCTATATAAGCTCGTGTATAATCTACAAATTTTAAAACAACATGGAAAGGAGAAAACAAAATGGTAGACCTGATAGCTAAATATTGTGGCCTCTCTCTCTCTCTCTCTCTCTCTCTCTCTCTCTCTCTCTCTCTCTCTCTCTCTCTTCTCTCTCTCTCTCTCTCTCTCTCTCTCTCATGCCTTTTTTCTTGTCCAATTAAATAGGTTTTATCGTAGATGTTGTTCTTATTGCAGTTAGAGATGAGATCATTATTACTATTATAAATCTAAATTGTTTTGGTTAGAT
>CM054166.1:35081586-35105585 GCA_028751875.1 Rapana venosa
ACATCATTCTGAGCACGATCATTTAGGCGTGTGTTACACGTGCATGAGATTATTCAGCAGCTGTGCTTTTCACGTTGTCAAAACTGTCATCACTATCCACTTCTAGACAGCCAATGCACATCAGAGAGAGAGAGAGAGACACAGAGAGAGGGAGAGACAATGACAATGACAATGACCATGACAAATTCTTTTATTTCGAGGATAATGAATAAGCACTCATGTGCTTTTTTACATCCAGTCCCCGGCCGTAGGGATACATCTTAATAATAACCCAATACTTATACTCTCACACAGTAGAAACAAAGGGAAATAACCCTTTTCCACAACCCCCCCCCAAAAAAAAAAAAAACACAAAAAAACAAACAAATAAAAGAAAACCCTAAAAAACGCCCCCCCCCCCCCCCCCCCCCCCCCCCCCCCCCCCCACACCACCCACCCCCTCCCCCAAAAAAAACAACCAAAAAACAACAAACAAACAAAAGAAAAGAAAAAAACTAACCAACAAAAGAAAAAAGAGGGAAAAACAAACAACAACAACAACAACAACAACAAAACCAAGAAATATAACAACCAAACTTTAAAAGTCATAGAGATAAACATCTACACATTGAAATAATGGTACACATTGTTGTTACATATAACAATAAGATATTGAAATAAGGCATTTATTGAAACTTAAGTACAGTCGACAAGCCCAATAAAACATTGAAAATATAAAGTATGAATCCTTCACCAGGACACACAACAACTATAACTATAAGCAAAACGATAAAAGGTTTTGTTAGTTTTGTTTTGTTTTAGTCTTTTATATCGAGGATAATGGAATAAGCACGTATGTGCTTTTTTTACATCCAGTCCCCGTGTGTATGCAGTTTTGTCAATTTTGTCATCTGTTCCCACCGGCACACTATGGCCTACTCTTACGAAAAGCGGAACAGGATTTAACGTGTGCGCAAGATGTTCTGCGTGCGCTCGCACACGGGGCCTCGGTTTATAGTCTCATCCGAAGGGCTTTTGGGGAGAGTGGAGTCGGCACTACTGATGTTAACTCCAGGGGAAAATATCCCCTTGAGCGGGAATCGTACCCGGGTGGTCAGATTGCGAGCGCATTGTTCTAACCACTAGGCTATCCCGTCCCTCAGAGAGAGAGTGACAGAGAGAGACAGAGACAGAGACAGAGAGACAGAGAGAGTGTGTGTATGTATTTCAGAGATAATATCAAATATATAATTCTCAAAACAGTACACGATCACTATCAACACTCTTTTTTTTACTATTATACTCGTTCATATTATATGTCATGATAATGAAATAAACTCAATATCCATACACTTACACAATAAAAACAAGAAACAAAAGAAAAGAAGAAATCCAAACTTAGAAAGACAAAGACAGAGACAGACAGACAGACAGACACAGAGAGTTGAGATGATGATGATGATGATGATGATGATGATGATGATGATGATGATGATGATGATGATGTTTCAGTTGTATAAATCAATATTACTGCCTACTAAGATAGAACACTGTTTCATCTTTTTAATGGTTTACACCAATAGATCATGTAACTGTTCAACTATAAGCATTTTCTGTCTAGGATGAACAACAGTATAAACTTAACCTGACATGGATTGGAGAAATACTTATGGGGTAGCCTGTAAACTGTTCTCTAAAGTCTCTTAACTCTGAGTGACTATGTAAGACAAAGCGAACTTCGTCTTCTTCGGCCTCCTTCTGATTATGATGGACACAGCAAGTTACTGCCAACAAGTGGTACTCTATAATTCTCAAATAAATTTAACATTAACATGAACACTGATACACTGATTATAATTAGGTAATATGGAGAAAATAAAATAGAGGGAAGACAGCAAGAAGCAGAGAGAGAGAGAGAGAGAGAGAGAGGAGAGAGAGAGAGAGAGAGAGAGAGAGAGGTGAGAGAGAGAGAGAGAGAGAGAGACAGACAGACAGACAGACAGACAGACAGACAGACAGACAAACAGAGACAGAGACAGAGAACTTGGAAAGAACTCGGAAAGATTTGTTCACAAAAAGGCCATTGGCCCATACATGAAGGGGGTTGCCGAACTGCTTAGTATTTTAGTGAGAAAATAAGGAAAAGCACCAAAAAAAACTTGTTAGTGTATAACTACAACCACCACAACAAAAATCAGTTACAAAAAATATGACTTAAGAAACCAAGATATCTCTTATTCTAAAGGATTTAGACAAATATAAAGCAAGGCTGCCCACAATCACAGGGTGACTAGACGCCATGAGTAAACAGAATCTAAATAAATTAGGCTGTCTACTTTATTTTATCGTAGCGTAGTTCTGTCTAACATCTTCTAATACTGGACAGCACAGCACAAAATGAACTTCATCTTCTACCGCTTGCTGAGAGAGAGAACTCGAACTCGAAAGATTTATTCACAAAAGGCCATTGGCCCATACATGAAGGGGGTTGCCAAACTGCTTAGTATTTTGGTGAGAAAAAGAGGTAACACAAAAAACAAAATGTTATGTATACCCACAACTACCACAATAAAAATCAGTTCAAAAAAAAAATGACTTAAGAAACCAAGATATCTCTTATTCTAAAGGCTTTACACAAATATAAAGCAAGGCTGCCCACAATCTCAGGCTGACTAGATGCCATGAGTAGACAGAATCTAAATAAATTAGGCTGTCTACTATACTTTACCGGAATGTAATTCTGTCTTACATCTTCTAATGCTGGACAGAACAGCACAAAATGCACTTCATCTTCCACTGTTTGCTTACATCATGGGCATAGCAACCTGAGGTCATCATCATCATGTTCTATATATCTAAATTTATGAACATTTATGTCTGATACACCAAGTCTAACTTACTTACTTAATCCTCTTCATCCCATATGCCGGGACACAAGGCGTCAACAAAATCCCTCCAGCCTTTTCTGTCTTGGGCAAGCCAGCTCAATTCATTCCAGGTCTTGCCCGCCTCTCTCATCTCCTCCTCTACTATCCTCCTCCAAGTGCCGAGTGGTCTGCCTCGTTTCCTTTTCCCTGGTGGTGCCCATCTCAGCGCAGTATGAGGGAGTCTGTTCCTGCCCATTCGGAGAGAGTGTCCCAGCCACCTCCATCGCCGCTGTTTTACCTCGGCCACAATGTTGTTAATGCCGGTGCGCTTTGATACTTCCCTGTTGGTGACATGCTGCTGCCAGTGAAGTTTCAGGATTCGGCGAAGACACCTTCCTTCAAAGCCTCTGAGCCTGCTCTCAATCTTCTTGTTGGTTCTCCATGTCTCCGAAGCGTATAGGAGTACTGAGCGTACATTGGACTTGTAGATCTTCACCTTGGTTTTGGTGTGCAGGACAGTTGACTTCCAGATGTTTTTCAACCCACTAAATGCCCGGGCTGCAAGTCCTATCCTGGTTGAAATTTCTTTCTCAATGTTACTGTCGGCTGAGATGTAGCTGCCGAGGTACTTGAAGTGTTCTACCTCCTCTAGAGCTGAGCCTCGCACACTGGTCTTCTCTGCACTCTTTGTCTTAACTTTCATGATCTTGGTCTTGTCGGGGTGAATCTGGAACCAAGTCTAAACTTAGACATAATTCTTTTCAAATGAATGTCGACATCAAGCTTTAGATAAGGTTTGACATCGTGTGACTATAAATTGTCTGTGCATTTGAAATCTTTCACTGTTTTGTATATGACCACTCCACTGCTGCCAACGGCAGTCAATCAGTCTTTGCCTGAAAACGTTGATAAAGTCTCTACAATTTCCGACACCTTGATTGAGCCAAACAAACCCAAAGCCAAGTTCACATAAACAGGTACGTATTTGTGAAGCCCAGGTGCTTTTTCCCTTGACATCTAGATCATAAAGCATCTTGTAACACTTAAAAGGTAACCTGCACTCATCCGTATGCAGAATCTTAATCCAATATCTAATGCATCTTACAGCAGCATTAATAGAGAGAGGATATCTATTGGTTTCACTATAAAAAGATCATTAGGTGTACGTCTATCTAAGCCTAAAAACAGCTTTAAAGCAAAGAGGTGTACTGATTCACAATGTGTTACAACTGCATCCAGTCCCCAAATTTCCGCGCCATATAACACAGTGGGTTGTATTTGTGCATCAAATATCTTAATGAACAAGTCAAAAGCATTATTATTCAATAACTGTAATTTTTTTCAAAACAGTTAGCAAGCTTCTTTTACCTCGACTTGCCAGATCTTTACATGCAGTTGTGAAACTTAGCTTTGTAGAAAAACAGATTCCTAGATATTTATATACATTAATCACAGGCATGACTTTTCCATTGTACAGCCATTTTTCGTGAGCAGCTAAATAACCACCTTTTCTGAATACAACAATATTACTCTTATTCAGATTAACCTTAAGATCAAGTGCTGTTGCAGCACTGCTTAAGCTATTCAGCTGCTATTGTAAGCCTACAACAGTTTCAGATAGCAGGCTGATATTCTCAGCAAGCAGAAGAATAAACAATTCTGTGAAATCTTGGGGAAAAGTGGCACCATGTTTACCCTTATTAATGACTTCTATGGCTAACTCATCAATGAAAACAGAAAACAAAAGAGGGCTACATACATCACCCTGTTGAGAGGGAGAGAGAGAAAAAAAGAGTACATTTCCAGGCTGTGTGATCTTCTAGATAAATGGCATGTAACAAAATACCCATACAAACCTCTCTCACCTTAAGATACAGCTATCAATGATGAACAAGCCAAAATGTAGCCTGCAAAGAACATCCCCATACAAAAATATGTCTAACAATTAAGACAAAACATGTTAACAATTCCAATTGAATAAACTGCATACTTGTATATAGAAAATAAAAATTGCATGGTTTAGAACAATAACAGTCAAGAAAATTTCCAAATTTCATAACAACAGAATTACTGCAATTGTAGGGTTTAAGTTTTAAGAAGAATGAAGGGGAGAGATACCCTCTGTTTCAAATGTCTCCACAAATCTGCACCCTCTTATCTCTGTAACTGTCTTCACCTGTACACTCCATCCCCTTCCCTTCGTTCAGCCGCAGATACTTTGTGCTTTTGAACACCCAGATTCAAACAAACCATGCACATGCTCCCTTCTGGGATAAAGAATGTAGAAAAATATCTCATAACCGATTTGTAGAAAAACATAGTTGACTCCTGTCTATGCTTGCTAAATGATGGCAGTGTCACAAGAATCCCAGACATTGCTAGTCACAAAGCATCAGCCTTAGATCTGTCATTTGTGTCTCCTGCATTAGCTCCAGAGTGTGAGTGGTCAACATATAATGACACCCTTGGCAGTGATCACCTGCCTATTATCACAACTTTTTGTTGGAACAACAACTTTCTGTGACACTCAGAAAGACAAAATCCTCAAATTTAACTATAAAAAAGCTGATTGGCAGAAGTTGAAGACATCCTTGCAGTTTTCAACACTGACAGCTTTGACACTGACAACATTGACCACGTTTTATTCCAGTTTTACTGAGACCATTCTTAATGCTGCTACTTTATCTATCCCAAAATCAATACGGTAAAAATAAATAAACATCAGGGAAATATCTGGTGGACACCAGCATGTGAGGAAGCAGTTAAAAATAAACGCTCAATGTATAAAATTTATCTAAAAAATAAAACATCAGAAAATAATGTAAAACAGAAACAAGCTAAAATTCATTGTAACCTTGTTGTAGCTCAGGCTAAGAGACAGTTTTGGACTTCTTTTTGTACCACCGAAATTTCAAATCATAAGGACCTTAAAAAGGTGTGGGAAAATTTTCATGAAATGAAAAAAGGCGTTAGCTTACCAACTTGTCCAGTGAGACTGGAAAACAAAGAATTCCCATCAAATTTAGAAAAGGCAGAGGCGTTTGCAGATATGTTTTCAAAATCGATGCGTCTTGAAGGATTGTCACTTAAGTGTAGGAACTATAGAAACAGAAGAGGAAAATAAAAACAGAGTATTAATGACCCAATCTTGACAACAGTTCATGCATTACTGCTCCAATTTCAGTGGATGAAGTTAGAGATGCTTTACTGTCTCTTTCACTAAGAAACATCTGTCGGTTTAGATGCAGTTTCAATGACATGCTAAACATCTACCAGCAAACTTTATTTTTCTACTGCATAAACTGTTCAATAAATGTTGGATTGAAGGTGTTATGCCAGTGGATTGGAATCAATCTATTGTCATTCCTATTCATAAACAGGGAAAACCCAGAACAGACAAAACTAGCTACAGGCCAATTGCTTTGACCTCACACACTGGCAAGCTAATGGAAAGAATTATTCTTAAAAGGCTGATGTACTTCTGTGATAAAAATAAAATAATCCCCGTCAATCAAGCGGGTTTTCGTAAAGACAGATCTGCCATAGATAACTTGGTTAAGCTTTCAACGCATATAAAAATTCAGTTTGCAAGAAGAAAGAACGTTCTTGCAACATTTTTTGATATAAAAAGAGCATATGATCAAGTTTGGCATGCTAAGTTGCTGTGTAAACTAAAGGATCTGGGTTTTTCTGGGCATTTTTATAATTATCTTAAAAGTTTTTTGACTAATAGAAGTATACAGGTTAGAGTAGCTAAATCATATTCTAGTTTTAGATCTCTTCATATGGGACTTCCCCAAGGTTCTGTAATATCGCCTCTCTTATTTAATATTTTGCTGCATGATCTTCCTATGAAATTGTCGAAGGAAGTAGTCTTAGTACAATATGCAGATGATATATGTATGTGGATGAATGTTTCTATGAAACGAAAACACACCAAAAAGAGCGTTAAACTACATTAAAAAGGTATACCAGAACCAGCTTAATAACACGATAATTATATGCTCGAAAATGGATTTACTTTATCCACAGAAAAAACGTACACTGTGCTTTTTAACAATGGAAGTAATCCAGAGACCTACAGCATTTAGAATTGGGACCAACATGATTGAGTTAAAAGACACCGTAAAGTTCTTGGGTGTTATTCTCACTTCTAAGCTAACTTGGAATGCACATATCGAAGGAATTTAACTAAAGCAAAGAAAGGCTTAAACTTTTTGAAGATGGTAAGTAAACAGTTCTGGGGCCAAGACACATTAAATATGAAATATTTAGCTACATCCTTATTCGTTCAAAATTATCGTATGTTCAAGAGGTCTTTTTCAGTGCGCCTAAGTATTTACTTAAAAAGTTGCAAAGTATAGACTGCAAAGCATACAGGCTGGCTCTCGGTGTGCCTTATCCACGCCTCAGCCTGGGAACATATAACGAAGTCGGCATGTTGCCTTTAGATGATTACCGTCAACTGGCATGTGCTAAATATTTGCTTAGAAAACAAAACGACAGAAAACTTTATTTCAGAAGAAATAGAAGTAAAATCAGAGTTTAATTTTCCTAAAGAGCGAAATATATATCCTCTTTAATGCCCATCAGTACATATGTGTCTGATCTGGTACAAAACTCTGAAGTCAATCAACACAGCATAGACACACAAGAAGCAATCTTACCTTGCCATATGGGGATGAATAAAGCACACTTTGATATAGAGGTGTCTAATGAAAACAAGAATGACAACCAGAATAAATGGTTGCTGATGTCGATCCCACATCCATCATAAATATTTTGACCATTTACAAATTTATACAGACGGATCACGTCTAGATAATCAAGAAACAGGTTCTGCTTTTGTTATACCAGCATTAAAATTGAAAAAATCATATTATGTTGGTAAACATCACTCGATATTTACAGCAGAACTTGTAGCAATACTAATGGGTCTTACTTATATTTTTGATTTGCCGTTGTGTATATTTCAAATTCTTCTTTGCGTTGATTCTAAATCGGCATTGTATGCTTTAAATCACCATGTTACAAGAAAACTTCGAAAATCATATTAGAGATTAAGCATGTAATACATCTCTTAACCTTAAAGGGCATAAGTGTGAATTTTTGTTGGGTGCCTTCACACACTGGGTTCTTTCCAAATGAGTGGGCGGATAGAGCTGCCAAAAAGGGTGCAAAACATGGACGGGATGCAATAGAATTGCATGTGCCTTTATCCTTACAAGAAGGGTATAGCTTACTAGAACAAAAATCATGGAGAAAGGTCACTGAAAGTAGGTAAAAGGAGGTAAAGGAGTCCCATAACCTATAAGGTCGTAGGGGAGCGAGGCGTCAGAGACCTCACTTCTCTAGGGCCAGCATATTGAGGGCGGCGCCCATCTCCTCTCCCTCGCTGCTTTACCTTCCCTGACCCTAAAGAGGGCAGGTACCCATTTACAGCTGGGTGAACTGGGGGAACTGTACTGAAGCCAAGGCGCGCAAACGGTCACCCATCCAACTGGTAACCACGCTCGACGCTGCTTAACTTGGCTGGGGGAAAGCGAGTGCTCCGACCACTGAGCTATCCCGTCCCCATCACTGAAAGTAATCAGCAAAATAAGAGACTTTTAACTAGAACTGCATTCAATACCGATAATTTAACAGTGGGGAACCATTCAGAAGTTAGTACAAGTGTTTTACGTCAAGGAGAATTAATACTTTATTCTATAGAATGAAACTAAATGCATTGATAACCAAATTCAGCAAAAATGGTAAATGCCTGTGTGGTGAGAATATCACTAATACTCATATACTTTTTGACTGCCAGAGTGCAAAACCTTTCATGCCCCATTTTTCTGAAAACTCCCTCACTAGCATATTCAGTAATCTAAAACTGGCATTTGAAATTGTGAAAGGTCCCATAGGACATTTGTTATAGTTACATTAACGTTAATGACTTGTTTTTGTTTGTTGTTGTTGTGTATGTGTATTTTTTTTTAATTCTTGTTGCATTGCCAAGTTTCTTTTCTAGATTTTTGTTTAAAACAACACATCCACATCTACCGGTTGTTTTTTTGTGGGTTTTTTTGTGGGTTTTTTTTTTTTTTTTTGGGGGGGGGGGGGTTTGGGGGGGGGGGGGGGGGGTCTAATATCACTAAAAGTGAACAGACGTAAAATTGAAGTCAACAACAACAAACCACTGTTGGCCGTTGCTTTTTCTCTGTTTCTGGTCCATCCACCTGGAATGACCTCCCTCTTTCACTTCGCCAAAAGCCTTCACTTGATGCCTTCAAATCCAGCCTCAAAACACACTTATTTCCTACCTGAGACTTTTCCCCTCATATCTGTCCCTAATTTTCAACAGCATCTTTCACCTCCTAAGTGTGTTCGCGAGTGTGTGTGTGTGTGTGTGTGTGTGTGTGTGTGTGTGTGTGTGTGTGTGTGTGTGTGTGTGTGTGTGTGTGTGTGTGTGTGTGTGTGTTGGGGGAGGGGGGGTGCGTGCGTACGTGTGCGCGCGCGCATGGATTTGAAATCTGTTGTTCATTATGTTTAAGGAGAGTTGCTTGCCTGTAAATGATTTGAGTGCAAGCGCTTCGATTTGTTTGGTTTTTTTACAAGATTCAGCGCTATATAAATTCCATATGTTATTATTATTAGAGAGAGAGAGAGAGGGGGGGGGGGGTGGGGGGGGGGGGGGTCAGAGTGACAGACAGATAGACAGAGCGACAATTAGATAGGCAGAGCCAGAGAGTACATTTTTTAAATGTATGATTATCTGGATAATATGTTATCTTTGACAACACCTACATAGCACAGCCGCCAAGGATTAAATTCTGACATGCAGAGTGACAGCTAGCCAGTTTGCATACATATACTTACGATTATAATGACCAATATTAGCTTATGAAACACCGAATCTGTGCCTCCTCAACTGAACTGACCTTAGCTACCCCTCCCTACACCCACCCTAAGAAAAATAACAACAACCAAACTTAATAAGTCATAAAAATAAACATCTACACATTGTCAAATGGTACACATACTTGTTACATATAACAATAAGATATTGAAATAGGGCATTCATTAAAACTTAAGTACAGCCGACAAGCCCAATAAAGTATTTTCAAATACTTCATCAGGATACACTATAACCAAAACGATAAAAGGTGAGAAAGAGAGAGACATAGACAGAGAGACAGAGAGAGTGTGTATATGTGTTTCAGAGATAATATCAAATAATTATATAATTCTCAAAACAGTACACGATCACAATCAATATTCATTTTTTACTATACTCGTTCAAATTATATGTCATGATGTGTCTTGGTTTATAGTCTCCTCCGAAAGACTTTTGGGGAGAGTGGAGTCTGCACTGATGGTAACTCCAGGGGAAAATATCCCCCTTGAACGGGAATCGAACCCAGGTCGTCAGATTGCGAGCGCAATGTTCTAACCACTAGGCTATCCCGTCCGAGAGAGAGGAGAGAGGAGAGAAGAGAGAGAGATGAGAGAGAGGGGAGAGAGAGAGAGAGAGAGAGAGAGAGAGAGAGAGAGAGAGAGAGATCTTTGATGCTTAAGGGGAAAGATTTTGGGGCCAATCCTGGTCTTACATTGATACATACATCAAAGCAATCAATGAAAAGATTATGGAAATCAACAACAACAACAACAACACCAACAACATCGGGATAAAACAAACAGCAAAGTTTCAACCTAGGAATACTCTGTAAGAAGTACCTGCAACACCAGCAAGATCTTTACCACGTCTTCGTGGACTTTCGGAAAGTGTTTGACAGGGTTTGGCATACAGCTCTGTGGGCAACCACGAGGC
Organism: Rapana venosa; assembly: GCA_028751875.1. Taxonomy (NCBI): domain Eukaryota; kingdom Metazoa; phylum Mollusca; class Gastropoda; order Neogastropoda; family Muricidae; genus Rapana; species Rapana venosa. Next base: position 35,092,246 of record CM054166.1, read on the forward strand.
TGTATAACATCAATGCCAACCTGATCACAGCCATAGAATGCCTCTATAACAAGGCAACCGGCCCAGTCTACTAAAAAATACGATTTTAGGAAAATGATTCAAAACTACAATAGGAGTATGCCAAGGCTGTCTGGTCTCTCCAACCCTCTTCAACATTTTTTCAAAGAGAATAATGGCTGATGCACTTGAAAACCATGAGAGAACAGTCAGCATTGGAGGCAGGACAAATAGCCTACAAACATACGTTTTGCCAAGGACATCAACGGCCTAGCTGGAAAAGAGCAAGAACAAGTCGGCTTGGTAAATCACCTTGAAGAAGCCTCTTCGGTAGATGGCCTGCGCATCAGTGCAGAGAAAACTCAGTTGATGACAAAATTTTAATAGGCCTAGTGCCGATGCATTGGCGCTGACATTATCATAGGCAACCTGAAATTAATGCTATCCAGCACAGCCTGGACTACAGCTGCAATGACCAAACTGAAAGTCCTTTGGAACAACAAGAATCATCGCCACCAGCTTCAAGATCAGACTGACGCTTTCCCTGGACATGTCCATATTAATTTTAGTATGAATGTGAAACGTGGACCATGACAGCAGATACTGAAAGACGGATGCAGGCAATTGAGATGAGATGCTTTCGCAAACTTTTTGGTATCTCATAGAGAGATCACATAACTAACGAGGGAATAAAAACCAGAATTCAAATCGCCATTGAGCCATATGAAGAGCTCCTGACTTAAGTGAGAAAACGCAGACTGAAGAGGAAGGTTAGGGGCACGTCACACAGACATGAAAATTATCATGGACTGGCAAAGATTGTCCTACAGGGCGCAAAAGGTAGGAAGATGAAGAGACAGAGAAAACGATAGTAGACATCATTAGAAAGTGGACTGGGCTTGAGTTGAACGACTAGCTTTTTAAAAATTTTATTATTTTATATCGAGGATAATGGAATAAGCACTTATGTAGCTTTTTTACATCCAGTCCCCGTGTGTATGTGTGTCTGTGTGTAGTTCTGTCTGACCAGATCAGGATGTGGGTTCTTGGAATAGTGTGACCAGGACATCTGAGATGAGGTCCACAAGAAGAAGAAAAAAAAGAGGGTTTCTAGTTTCCTTTTTGCATTTTAGAATGAATGCTTCTTTGAAAATATACACGAAGGCACACTAGTTTAGTCTTGCAATCTTTAGTCCATTGTCTTTTCTTTTATGGTAACAGTCTTTGTCTCTTCACATTCACTCAGTCTGCAGTGTTTTTATTCAGTACACGTGGCCAGCGCCCACTTCCAGGTTGTCAATCTCCTCTCTCAAGTGGTCGATGAGGTGGTTGATCTCTGTCACTCGCGATCTGTTCCGTTTGATTTCTTGTTCATCATGAATGGTTTCAAGCATACTCTTCAGCCAGTTGTTGATGTGCGTGTCCCAATGTCGTCTTCTTTGTTGTCGACCTTCAGCAGATGGGCATCATGGGAAGTGGAGACAGCATTCATGATGGTGTCTTTGTCCACAAACAGCATCCTCAGATCCTCAGAGATCTGGTCATCCAGTTCGTTCTTTGGCCACCTTGTCCAGCGTGACGTGTGCGATCTCCATCATCCTTTCCTTGTGGCTGCTCTCTAAATCCCGGGCCTGGGAGAGGAACCCTTGCAGGTGTTGCATGACGGTAGACACCAGGTCTTGCATGGTGCCTTCAAAGCTCTAGATCACCTCCGCCAGCTGGTCAACCAGCTGCAGCTCCAGTCCCATGAGTGTGTCCCACAGTTCTGTCACGTGGTCGTTGTATTGGCTCGCTCTCTGCTCCATCATCTTGGGGTCTGTCAACTGGCTCACCTCTATAAACACCCTTTTCTTTTCCAGAAAAGGACAACCAAGAACTGCTAGTAGTGTTGGAAGGTGGTTGTAAAATCTTATGGGATGCTCCAACGCTTTACTAGACTAGCCTAGGCCTAAGGAATAGCCTAGGGCTCCCAAGGCCTAGCCCAGTAGGCTAGCCTAGGGGACGGGATAGCCTAGTGGTTAGAACATTGCGCTCGCAATCTGACAACCCGGGTTCGATTCCCGTTCAAGGGGATATTTTCCCCTGGAGATAACATCAGTGCAGACTCCACTCTCCCCAAAAGTAATTCGGATGAGACTATAAACCGAGGCCCCGTGTGCGAATGCACACAGAACTTCTTGCGTGCGCACGTTAAAATCCTGTTCCGCTTTTCGTAAGAGTAGGCCATTGTGTGCCGTGGGAACAGATGACAAATTTACAAAATGAATACCCCAGGGAGGGCTGGTGTAAAAAAGCACATACGTGTTTTTCCCTTTTATCCCCCGATAAAAAAAAAAAAAGAAAAAAATTTAAAAAAATAAATAAATAGCCTAACACAGTTCGAAACCCTAATTGAAAAATTTCTAAAATGGTTTTTTTGGGCCCACCCTTTTCAGTCAGTTTACAGTCTAAACAAAAATTTTTCAGGGTCATTTTTAGAACACCCCGAGGCGCCCCCTGTGTGTGTTTAAAAAAAACAAACAAATGCCAAATTATTGAATCTACAATTGCGGGAACTGACTGATGAAATATCTTCATTTTCACGGCCATAAGGGAAATCTATAGAGCAGCCCATTTTCTTCCTTAGGGAAAACAGGTGAGATAAATTTTCTTCAAGCGTTTTTGGATGACCCCGTACTTAGACCAGTCGTAAAAATTTTTTATATTGGGCCTAAAACCAATGTAGGTTTGGCCTATCGTCGTGTATCGTTGGGCCCTACGCTTGGGGTCAGGGGGAAAACTCATTAACTAAGAAAGTGGAAATGGTGCCTGCTTGATGATCTTTGTCTAGAAAGTGATCAAATGGTGATAATCTGTTCTGCTGAAAGTAAGTGTGTTTCAAAAGGGGACCCAAAAACAGCGAAGACATTTTAAAAAATCAATGCCAAAAGGGAAATTTCGAAAGTTTTCGTTTATAAATCAGACAAAATACTTTGTTTTAAAAAACAGTCCATTTTGGGCTCAACCTTTAGTTTTACACAAAATGGGGGGTTGATTTTTTTAAAAAAATAATTTCACACAAAAACAATTGACACATAACCCCACCCTTGCACACACAAAACACATACATGGAATTGTGATGTTTACACCCCGCATGCATTTAAACCTGCAGTAAATGCACACACACAAAAAGTGTTTACTCCAATCAAAATGCACAACACCCCACACACACACCCCACACACACAACACCACTCACACTCACACAACCCCTCCTTTCCCTTTTCCTTCTATTGTTTTTGCTATAGGTCTTTTTTTCATTTTTTAATATCACATTTTTATAATTTTTTACTTAAAACTGTTATAGGGAACAGGGGTTTAAAAAATTTAAAATTACAAAAACAAAAAAACGGTCCTGGGTGTATGTGGGTCTCAGACATAAAATCAAAAAACACACACCCCACACCACACCCACAACACACACCACAAAAAAACACACCCCACAGAAGGGTAGTTTTTGTGTCAAATTTATTTTTCTCTCATTAAATTTTAAATTGATTTTTATCAGCTGGGAAAAATTTTACATGTATGATTTTAAATAAATAAAAAGTTTGAATAATTTTTTGGTTTAAAAAAAAAAATAAATTTTTTATTAAAAGGAATTAAACTTTTAAAAAAAAACATTTTACTTTAAAAACCCCCTTTCCTCTCCCCCCGCTCTCCCCCCCCCAAGATAAATTTCTTTGTGTGATTTTTTATGAGAAGAAAATTTTTTAGAGAGAAACAGGGGATCAATTTCCCTATTTTTTTGTGGAACTTTGCTTTAGAGTTTTGTAATTTTCATTGGATATTTTTCAATTTTCAAAGTTAATAAACGAAAAAGATTACAACTTTTTCCCTTTTGGGCTTTGGTGTCCAACCTGTGGAAAATTTTATACTATTTATAAATGAAAAAATTTGAATTTGGGGAAGGTTTCTTAAAATCCATGCCCCGGTTTTGGGTACTCGATTACTGTCAAATGTTTTCCCCTAAACTTTTCCATTTCGAAATTGCAAGACCTACTTTATACATTTATCATTTGTTTTACATGTTTTGCAGGGTTTTGAAAATTTTCATTTAAATTTAAACCCCATGATCTAACTTAAACTAAAAAGGGGCAAAACCCCAAGCATCATCAAATCATTAATTTAAAAACCCGTTTCTTGAAATAAAAGCCATTTGTTAAAATTTTTAGACCTCATTTTGCACCTTTTCCCGTTTGCATTTTTTTGTGGGGACCCACTGATTAAATCTCTATTTAAAAAAACTGAAGAGAGGGGATGTAGTTTCTTTCATTTTTTACAGACTATAGTTTATAAAATTGTTTTTTCAAAAACCTTTCCCCCCTCCCCCCCCCCGCCTTTGTTTTGATGACAGAGACTGGTACAGTGGTAGAACTTTCTGACTTTGTTCCATGTCCCAGTTGAATGGGTCAGGAGGAAAAAAAAGTGGAGAGGATCTAGAAAAGGTCTGGAAATATCTGAAATTTTGTTTTCAAGATAAAACTTATAGTTATAAGAACCTTGGAAATAAAATTATAGGGCCAGAGAGAAGAAAAACAACATGTGAGTATAGACTGTAGAGTCTATAGACTATAGTGCAGTAGTAGAATTATCAAGGCTTCCCGAAGTTGGAATACGGTTACCATCATGGTGGGCAATATGCAAAATCTCACCATTGGTGAACCTCAGAGTTCTAGCCAAGGAATGAAGAAAAAAAATTCCCAAAACAAGACCCCCCCCTCCCCAATGTTTTTTAAAGCAAAAGGAAATTTTAAAAAATACATCTTGATACTGTAGTACAAGGTAGTTAAGAATGGCTATAGATAAAAGTATAATCAATCAAAATCTCAGAATCGACAACCTGACCCCCACCTGCCTAAAATTGCTCCTAGTGGGAAAGTGGGTCATGTGCAGTGCTACTCATTTTGTGGTGTAGGGTCACAAATATGATTGTTAAGTACTACACTACTAGTACTACTAGTAGGCACAGTGATATTGTCAGTAAGTACTGCATTGTAAATGTAATGCAACAGCTGAGGGCTGTCTCAGTGTCTGGGAAAGAAGCTTTACCCAGGTATTCTATATATATATATATTAATATGATATAACATTTCATAATTTAGAGCAATTAACTCCCTCTGTTGCAGCAAATGTTTTAATATGTGCATTTAGCACTGTAAACAGAATGGTAAAGTACAGTATATTTTTTTTTTAATACTACACTACTAAATATAATGCAATACAAAGCTTTGCTTTTTACACTACTTTTGATAGAGGTGTGTGTATGTGTGTGTGTCACTGTGTGTGTGACTGTGTTTGTGTGTCACTGTGTGTGTGAGTGAGTCACTGAGTGAGTGTGTGTGTATGTGTGTGAGTGAGTGTTTGTTTGTCACTGTGTGTGTGTGTGCGTGTGTGCATGTGTGTGTGAGTGAGTGTGTGTGTGTGTGTGTGTGTGTGCATGTGAAATATTCATGACGAGAATGTTAAAAGCATTTTTTTATGAGCTCTTCCTCATATTCTTATTTGAAAAATGCAACAGCTGAACTTTATATTAGCATAGCCTGTCAGATAACTATTATTATGAAAATGTAATGAAGCAATCAAAAATGGAACAAAGATGGCAGCAATTAATTAGTGCCACGCTATTATTGTATTAATAGTACATTGTGAAAGAATTGTAGATTGTGTGCAGTGTGTAAACTGTGTGTCAGTTTTTAACATTGTAACCCATTTGACAGAGCTTTTGACCTATGGTCAAAATCATGTCTGCAGACAGTGCAGTAATGTTGTCAGTCGTGTGATGTCTGCGTAATGTCCATTGTGTTATTTTTATATCGGTGACAGAATCTAAACACAGTGGTCAGACTCGGAATCGGAATCGGAAGCAGCATCAAGTGGGATTCACTGATTGCCTTTGGCATGGCTGATCATGACCATTCGTGCACCTTGGCTTCAGTACAGATACCCCAGTTCACCTAGCTGTAAATGGGCACCTGCCCTCGTTAGAGACAGGGAAGGTAAATCTGTGAGGGAGAAGAGATAGCTAGGGATCAACCTCAAGATGCTGGCCTCTAGAGAAGCTGACTCTTCTATTTCCCAGTGATCTGTCCTGTGTTCAACTGCAAATCTCTGGCCTGCGTAATTTGGAAAGTTCCAGTTGCTTTTTATGGCAGGCTAAAAGTGCCGTGTATAGAACCAACAGAAATAAAATAAGTGGCTTATCAAAGTGGCGGTTAGCCTAAATAAGTTCTGTATTCTTGAACCTGCAGGGCAGTGAAATTTAGCAGGAAGCCATGGAAGTTGGGTAAGTTGTTATAACTCAGGTTGCTTATATTTTTAAAAAAATGATTTGTTGCATTTGGCCTTGACGCTAGTCCAAAATTGGTTGGTGAATCTTAAACGTTGAAGATCAACAGAGACTTACAATGGATTGTAGTAAACTGAGAAATTCAAATGGGAAATGTACTTAATGTATGAATTGAAAGAATGAAGATGATCAATTACTGTTTTCAGAACTGCATCATCAGTACCTGGAGTCTTATTTCATGAAGGGGTTTGCAGCAGACGTCGGTAATGGTTGACACATGCATAACCACTTAGAGTGTATCGTATCAAGTTACATGTTTTCAACCATGCGAACAAGGGGTAAAGGTTATAAATCTGCATCTTTGTTAATGTTATGGTGGAAGAATCTTGAAGTTGAACTAAGTAGGTCTCCTGCTCTGGTTGTTATATTATTTGTCATTGCTGCGTTTGTATTGCTATTGCTGTTGCAGTATAACAGACTGCTTTCTGTCCATGTATACAAATTGAACACACATGTGTGTGAGCACACACACACATGCGCGCGCACACACACACACATGCGTACGTATGTGCGTGAATGTGTGTATGTATTTTGTGTATTTTGCAGTGTATTTTATTGGTTTTCTTTTTTTTTCATATTGGTACACTTTATTGGTAAGGGTTGTAATAACGTAGTACCTCAAGCTCAATATTATCATTTTAAAAAATTGTGTTCCTAGATAGATAAAGGTGGCTTGATGAAAAAAAGCAAAAGCATTGCTTATTCAATGTACCATCTAGAAAAAAAACTTTCACAAACACACTGTCCACAACAATTAGTAAATACACACACAACACATTGACAAATCACAACACACACCTGTACATTACCAACACAGTGCACACACACACACCAACAACCACACACACACACACAAAACCCACACACTTACACAAAAACACAACACCCTGCCCACTACAACTTTTACCACACACACACCACACACACACCACTGACACACACACCACACACACACACCACACACACACACCCACAAAACCAACACACAAACACACACAACACTGTACACACAACACACTCACCCCAAACACACACACACTCACACAACAACACACACAAACACACACACACACCCACACACACCCACACTGTACATACACACAATAAAACTGAAAAATCAACAACAATACACCACAGTACACACACACAACACACACACCAAAAACCCAAAACACACCAAAAACCCACACTGTACACACACACAACACACTTTTACACCAACACACACACTGTCAACACCCCACCACCCAACACACGTCCACACACACACACACACACCACACACACACACCACACCACCACACCACACACACCCCCACACCAATTGCACCAAAAACAAAAAACCAACACCACATGGGGGTTGTGCTGCATGCTTTGTTTATTTTGTCATTTTGCAATGTTTTTTTTAGGGGTTTTTTTCCTTTTTTTATTTACCTTTATGGTAAGGGCTGAAAACACACACACACACACAACAACACCCACACACAACAACACAACACACACACCACACACCCCAACACACCACACACAACCCCACAAACCACTCCCACCCCACAAACACACACACACGCAGAGTTTTCAATTCCTTAGTAAAAGACAAAAATTTTGAAGACCACAACACAGAGTGTTGTTGAAAGTTATTGAAATCTATCTAAGACAGTTTGTTGTGTTGTGTTGTTTGTGTATTGTGTGTGTGTTTTGTTGTGTGGTGTTTGTGGTGTTGTGTGTGTTGTGTGGGCAGATGAAAGGACGATGATAACGGACCCCCTTACAGAGGAAACCCATCTCTGCTCCCACTCCACAATGAGACGACCTCACCTTTCCACGTGCAAGGGGCTGCTGACTGGGGAAAACATGCGTTGTTAGCCAACTTTTTTTGTTTCATTATTATTTCTTTGATGATGATGATGATTTTATTATTATTATATTTTTAATTTTATTTTGGGGTAATCTTGTGTTGTAGTGTGTGTGTTTTGTGTAATGTTTGAGTTATTCTCAGTTTTAATACAAATGGAAATCCACATTGTTTGTAACAAAGTGCATTTGTCTGGGTTTTTTTGTTGTTCTGTCTGTGATGAGCAGTGGGAGTGAGAGGTGATCAAATAGATGTGTATGTACATAAAAGTATTATACATTACGTGCGTTGTCCTGGGGTTTTCCATCTACAGATAGTGCTGTCCAACAGCTCTCCAACAGCTTTCCCTCCTAGCTTCCCTTATGGCTGACTCCAGCACACTGGGTTAAGGTAACTGATTTATAACTGTTGGCTGCTATCTGTGGGGACAAAATATAAAGAAAGGGGAAAGAGGTTTTCCGTGGGTTTGTTTGTTGGTTTGTCGTCTTCTCTTCCTGTATCCGAATTCATACAACTCTGACCCACCTGCATGGTCTGACAGCGTATTGCAGGACACGGTCACCAGCTGTTTGGCTGTGGTAGAAATGAACACACCGTGTCACGAATCCACACGCCAGGTGTTGCTCATGTCGGATGCAGTAAATGACAGGAAAATGGGGTTGTGTTTGTTAACCAGAAGAACACCAGTCAGTTTTGCTCATCAAGCTGCTGCTAGGAATATAGATACACACAGGCTGTGCAGCACCAGTGTGTGCAGAAGAGAGGGGCTGAAGAAGGTGAGTACTAGGAGTTGATGAGCTCTGTGAGGGCTGAGAGGTGGAAAGTTGGGGCAAGGAAGCCACCACACACAGGACTGTGTGGGTGTGTGGTAGTCTCAAACCACTCAGTTTGTTTTCTCTGCATGGAACGCAGATCTTTATGATTCCATTTGAAACAACTGTTTGGACAGCGCGTGGTGGGAGTGGTGATGGCATAGATCGAGGTGCAGTGTTTGCCCTAGTCTGCTTGGAGCACTCCACCATTTGTCTCATCATTGGTTTGAATGTGAGGAGCGTGTGGAGGAGTATGGGCAGGAGTGATGAAGTTAGGAGACCGTAGTGAAATGGACCTTTGTATAAATGCTATGTTTTCCATTGTATTGTATTTTAGTGGAATGCTCTGCGTTGTGTTTTTAGTATTGCATTGTGAACAACTTTCACTGTTACAGTCACAGTAGATGTCTCTGTGTGAAGGTCACACACACACACTCATGTGTATTATATATTTATATATAATATATTTATATTTATATATATATATATTTATATATATCTCTGTATATGCAGAAATCTTGTGCCGCTTTAAAAACCCATTGCAACATTTTAGGAAGAGTAGTGCATTGTGTGCTGGAGGGTTCAGATGCAAATTGAACAAAAACGGCATACACAGGGGACTGGTTGATGTAAAAAAGCACCTGAGTGCTTATCTATTGTCCTTGAAATAAATGAGAGATAGGGGGAAGAAATGGGGGTCAAGGCTCAAAATACTTTACTGTTTATCAAACCAGGCAACTGTTGATCGATTCGGGCGTGCCTCCATAGATCAAATAACTTGCTAGTTTTAATAATATACTAAACAAGTTTACCTTGACCCACTTTTTCCCTATCTCTCTACTAAAACTGAAAGTAATCCTTATGTTTATTTTTGATGGGTAAAACTATGAATATTATGGGAAATTATGCTATAACTATATCTTATCAAGAAAAACTTGTCAAGAATCTTTATTAACAAACTTGTCAAGAACTTTATCAACAACTTATCAAGAACTTATCAAGAAACTTGTCAAGAAAATTATTAACAACTTTTCAACAACTTTATTAACAACTTATCAACAACTTATCAGAAACTAATACAAGAACTTACCAAGAACTTATCAAAGATCTTATCAAGAACTAAAACAAAGAACTTATTAAGAACTTGTCAAGAAATAAACAGTCCCCTCAACACTTATCAAAACTTATCAACAACTTGTCAAGAACAACAACAATTATTTTACACAAATATATTGATAAAGATAGAAAACATGAATTGCCGACGAACTTTTGTTTGATGACATTAGGGTTCTAGTCAAGAAGAAATAACAGATGAGAAGAGTCTACTGGATAAGAAGGAGAAGTTGTTCTCTCTTGCTGCATGTAATTAAAACTAAGCAAATACTTAGGAAACACAACTACAGTTGAACAGGGTGCAGCTTGTTATCACCACAAGACATTATTAAGTATTTTAATAGTTTGAATCTTTCTTGGAGCAAAAATGGTGAAAAGTCTAGGGCATACTGTTATTGGTCTATATGCTAAAGCAACAAGTAGGTCTTTAATGTGGTCAGGAAGCTGACTTAGCATATGACCTCTTCACAGATCCTATTTTGTCTAGAACGCTGGAGACCACTTGGCCTGCGATTGTATTACGTTTTGGCTCTTCTGTTAGCACCAGTAGCTGCTAGTATGTAAACATTAAAACATATAAAATTTAAACACATAGAGGAAAGATGGAGGAACAGAACACAGCCACGAACCAACAGGAAGCACAGGAGAATGTCAAGAACCAAGAGCAACGCTCCCTTTCAACAAGTGACTCTGTAACAAAGGAAACTGGGAGAGTTGGCTGGCAAGAGTTAGCAGATTGGAATCGGACAGAAAAACTTAGCAATCAAGCAAGCAAAAGATTTATTGGAGGATACATTCGAAAACGGATGCCTTATAGAAAACACAGAAATAAAGACACAGCACCACCAAAAAACAAACATTCCTGTCTTACTTAATATATGGTATATACAGCTATGGGAATGGGTTATACAGACTATAGAGTATGGCAACAAGCAACCAGCAAGACAAGAAAACAGCAGCAAGAACAAAAGCCAAAACTCACTACAACGGCCACCAACCATTGCAAAGCAAAACAGTCCTGAACAACGATCCATGTCAATATGTATTAATTAGTTTTAAATAATAATTTATACTATAGTAGAAATATGAGAGTACAGGAAAAGACAGCAGTCAATCTGGTCTACCACGCGGCGTTATTGGCAGTCTTAGTGTAGGCTATATTCTGTTAGGAAAGAGCCTTCTAAAAATGATGGGGGGGGGGGGGGGGCCTGCCTGATTAGGAAACTAGACTTGAAGGACAGCGCAAAGCTAGTTGCGGTTGTAACAGCATCCATGGCTACAAAGACTTCCTGGTTAAGCAGGATTATTCAGAAAATATTTTAGTCCATAAATGAAAATGGCTTCTTTAGTTGATGATGGTTGGTGGTGTTGCTGTAGTTAACGCACTTGCTTTTACAGCAGCAAATACTTGTTTTCTAAACTTCATACAGACGAAGAAAGGATAAGAGGACATGATAAAGCAATAGAAAACAACTGAACTCAGAGCACAGGCAGAATACGAAAGACAAAGAATTGCTCAGTTAGACTTATTAATGAAAAAACTTCGTGAACAAGGACATGCTGAAAAACATTTTAGATGTTGTCGCGGCATAATTGGTACTTACTTGTGACAGGCAAACAATTATCTCCTATTACTAAGCCACCGATTGTGATTATTATCACCCCTGAAACAAGAAGACAGCGAGATGCTTTTATTGTGGTGGGGCACATGACAATGTTATAATTCTTAGCACAGAAGGTTGGTTAAACCAATCAGGAATTTTTTTACTATTATTTTAGAACAATGGATGCAAAACTCTCTAAGATCTACTACACACCAAAAGGGGTAATGGAAAGGAAACAGGCAGCTATTAATAAACTGAGCATTGCAGCAGGAGTAAGTTCCGAAGTAGCAAAGAAGTGGCTGTCTAAACAAGCAATATGGCAGATCTATTTACCTGCACCAAGGCGCATTAATAGACCCTCCTTCATCAACATGAAGCCAAATGATACTCACCAAATAGACCTTTTATACTTACCCCATGACACAATCAGAAGAAAGAGGTATAAGTATGCTCTTACTGTGGTGGACGTAGCTTCTAGGTATAAAGATGCAGAGCCCCTTACTGAAAAGAGTGCCACCGCAACTGCAGTTGCTTTGCAAGAAATCTATAGTCGGGGCCCATTAAAATATCCCAGACTTATTCAGTGCGATGATGGTAAAGAGTTTAAAGGAGCATTTAATCAGTTGTTACTAAAGCATGGAGTAGCAATAAAAAGAGGTATACCAGGCAACCACAGATCTCAAGCACTGGTTGAAAGTTTTAACAAGCTGTTAGCAGAAAGACTGTTTGCATATCAGTACCACCAAGAAATCATGATCCCAGGCACACGAAATACAGAGTGGGTAAGAAGACTGCCTGCAGTTTTGAGAGCAATGAACTCTGAGATAACTAAAGCCACAGGGTTAAAACCTGTGGACGCCATCAAACACAAAACAATACAGCAGCACATCCAAACAACACCTTCTAAGCAACCACTAATACCCTTTGGGAAGAAACTGAGATATCTGTATGCTCCTGGAGAAGCTGAAGCCAGCGACAGTCACAAACGAGCAACAGATCCCATCTGGAGCATAGACACTTATGAAATAAAAAAAGTTGTGGAGATGGATCCTCCTATTTATTATTTGTCATTACCTGCACCACAGCGGGCTTTTGTTAGAGAGGAACTGCAGCTAGTGCCACCTAATACTGTCCCGCTTTAGTAAGGTAGGCTACTATTTCATCAGAAGTAAGTGACTGTATGGTCTCATCTAACTGTTTTTTGTTACTACAATTTATGGGAACATCTTTGATAATACTGAAGTGGGTTGGACACTCTCTCATCATACTAACAACTCCTAGAATATTATTTAGCACCTCTTCTTTTGTGCCATGATCAAGTTTTATTTCTACTTGCTCGCCAAAGTCTTCTAGAATGTCAGCACTGTAAAAGCAGAGACGAGGCATTGTACCACTACCATAGTATTTGATAAAGAGTAAACAATCCATTGTGAGTCTCAATCAAATTTTTAACTCGTATATAAATTAAAAAAAAAAAATTAATTAATTACTTTGTTCTCCAGTGTCCAAGTGCGTATGAGTGCTCTGGTGAAGAATATACTCGTTTTGTATCCTGTGCAATCAATGTTTTTTC
>CM054166.1:35106085-35131891 GCA_028751875.1 Rapana venosa
GATGACAGAATTTACAAAAGCGCATACACACGAGGACTGGATGTAAAAAACAACATAAGTGCTATTCCATTATCCTCGATATAAAAGAATAAAAAAATAAAATCTCTGTGCGTGCGTGCGTGCGTGCGTGCGTTCGTGTGTTTACTTTTAAATTTTTTAAATTTTATTCTTTTATGTCGTAGATAATGGAGTAAGCACTTATGCGCTTTTTTTTTAACCTCCTGTCCCCGTGTGTATGCGGTTTTGTAAATTCTGTCATCTGTTCCCACCGGTGCACAATGGCCTACTCTTACAAAAGTGAAACAGGATTTTAACGTGTGCGCAAGATGTTCTGCGTGTGTTCGTACACAGGGCCTCTGTTTATAGTCTCATCCGAAGGACTTTTGGGGAGAGTGGAGTCAGCACTGACGTTAACTCCAGGTGAAAATATCCCCTTGAACGGCGTCAAAGTCAAATGTTTATTCCATTGAAAAAGCAAAATCTTTGCGGTTTTATTTCTCTCCATGAAATCGAGAACAAAAACAACTTTATTTATAGCATGTAACTACATAGTGTGTGTGTGTGTGTGTGTGTGTGTGTGAATGTGTGTGTGAAGGTGTGTGTGTGAGCGTGTATGTATGTGCATGTGCGTGTCCGTGTGTGTATGTATGTCTGTGTGCGTGTGTGTGTGTGCGTTCCTGTGTGTGTGTGTGTATGTGTGTGCCTGCGTGTGTGTGTGTGTACAGGGGATCAAAGAGTAGTGCGTGTGTGTGCCTGTGCGTGTATTTATTTTTAAATTTATTTTATTTTGTTTTATTCTTTTATATCGAGGATGATGGAATAAGCACTTGTGTACTTTTTTACATCCAGTCCCCGTGAGTATGCGGATTTGTGAATTCTGTCATCTGTTCCCACCGGCACATAATAGCCTACTATCACTCTTACGTGTGTATGTGTGTGTGTGTGTATGTATGTCTATGTGCGTGTGTGTCTGTGCGTGCCTGTGTGTGTGTATGTAAGTGCGTGCGTGTGTGTGTATGTTGTGCGTGTGTGTGTGTGTGTGTGTGTGTCTATATGTGTATGTATGTGCGTGCGTGTGCGTGTGGTGTATGTATGTGTGCGTGTGTGCGTGCGTGTGTGTATGTGTATGTATGCGTGCGTGCGTGCGTGTGTGTCTATGTGTGCGTGTGTGCCTGCGTGCCTGCGTGTGTGTGTGTACAGGAGATCGACTGACCTCTCTGGGGGCTGACCAGTACTTTGCCGTGTGTCAGAGTGACCTGTTTACTGTCCTGGACTCTCGAGCCCCTCTACAGGACATTTGCATGTGAGTTGGCCACTGCTCCACCCCCCCACCCCACCCCACCTTGGGTATGCCGGGGGCCTGTCAGTATAAACAGCATCCCCACCTTCTGGAAATTCTGTGCTAGAAATTTTCCTCTTTCCTCCCACTCTCTTTGCTTCTACCCTTGTTCATTTTCTTCCTGTCACCTCTCTTCTCGTCTATTTTCTGCCTTCTTGGTCCATTCTCCTGCCTTTTTTCTCTCCCCAGAAAGACTTAAATGATAACAATTCTCTCTGATGCCGAAGTTGGATGCGCTGGGCCTGACTTGTCAGGCGCTTAACGGCAGCGTAGACGCATTTTTTGCTCATATAACAGACAACAATTGTTGCTGTCTGAGCGTTCGACGAAGAAGAGGAAGAAGAAGAAGAAGAAGAAGAAGAAGAAGAAGAAGAAGAAGAAGAAGAAGAAGGCCATTGCTCATGCACGCAAACACTCACACATATGCACGTATGTACACATATGCGTTCGTTAATGTGGCGGGGTAAGTACGCACGCTTATTTGTATGCACGCGTGTGTGTACACGCACCGAACACATAGATATATACACATACATACACACATGCAAACATACTCATACACATATACATAATACATACGCATGCATACACACATATAATATCCTCGCGCGCGCGAGCACACACACACAGACACAGACACAGAATCACACACACACAACAACACACACAACACACACACACACACACACACACACACACACACACACACACACACACACACACACACACACTTGTCTAATATCATAGTAAAGAGACAAAAACAACAACGCACAAAACAACACACACATATACTCACACACTTATACTCACACACACAATCTACTCACACACATAATTATACTCACACACATTATGCAGAAAATTGCCTCTCTGGTATAGAAACAAATACACATGCGGATAGGAAAGAATGGGAGGCGCTGCACTTGTGGCGACGAGCTCACCCCTTGGGAAAGGAGCCCGAATTTCACGCAGAGAACTATGCCGTGACTGAAAATGGTACACACACGAAAACGGTAAAGGTGTCCTATCACCTTTAAAGTCGTAGAGGAGCGAGGCGTCAGAGACCTCACTTCTCCAGGGGCCAGCATCTTGAGGGCGGCGCCCATCTCCTCTCCCTCGCTGCTTTACCTTCCCTGACCCTAAAGAGGGCAGGTACCCATTTTACAGCTGGGTGAACTGGGGGGAACTGTACTGAAGCCAAGCGCGCGCAAACGGTCACCCATCCAAAGTGGTAACCACGCTCGACGCTGCTTAACCTTAGCTGGAGGGGAGAGCGAGTGCTCTGACTACTGAGCTATCCCGTCCCCTGGCATACAAAATACAAATAACGGTGGTGTGGGTCTGTTTCAGAGCTGTGGACAGCTTCGGTCAGTGTGTGACAAAGGCCAAAGCGTCCGCCAGCGACTTCCAGAAGTCTGAATTCGAGTCTGTCTTCTCCCAGCTGACAGAGCCCTACACCCTGGGCCCCTCTTCTGCACTGCCCGTCTGTTCTGCTTTTAGCGATCTTCTGCTGCGGGTTGTTTGTGTGTGACTGTCTGGTTATTTTTCGTTTTTTTTATTTATTTATTTACTGCTCTTCTGCTGTTGTTGGGGGTTGTGTGTGACTGTTTTTGTCGTTTTTTTGTTGTTTTTTTCTTTCGCTGTGGGTTTTGTTGTGTGAGCCGGTTTTTTTTGGTTTTTTTTTATTTTTTGTTTTTTCGTGGGGTTTTTGCCCCTTTTTTTTTTCCAAACCCCCAAAATTAAAACCCCAAAAATCCCAAAAAATTCAAAAAGCTTAAAATTCCGAGTCTCTTTCCCACGGAGGAGCCCACACCCGCCCGCCAAAAGCCCCCCCCCCAAACCCCCAAACCCAAACAAAAACCCCCACACAAGGGCCAAACCCCCACCCCCCCCCCTTCCAACCCCTTTGACTATTTTTTTAAAAGGGGGCTTTTTTAAAACGCCCCCCCCTTTTTTTTGCCCCTTTATTTTCCCCCTTTTTTTCCCCCTTTTTTCTCCCATTTTTTTTTAAAAAATTTTTGGCCTTTTTGTTGGGGGGGAATTTTGGGTTTTTTAGAATGAGGGTTTTTTTTTTGGGGGTTTTTTTGGGGGGCGTTTTTCCCGGGGGTTGCGTGTGAATTTTTATTTTGGGGTTTTTTATTTTTTTTGGTTTTTTTGGGGGGGGAGGTTTTTATTTTTTTGGGGGGAATTTTTGAGGGAGGGTTTTGTGTTTTTCCCCCTGGGAGTGGGCATTTTCCGGGGGTTAAAGGCCCAAAGCCCCCCGAAAAAAAAGGGGAAATTCGAGTTTTTTCCCGTGCGGGTAACCGGGCCCCCTTTTGCATCCCGTGGGCCCTTTTGGGGGGGGGTTGTTTTTGGGGTCTTTCGGGAAAACCAAATCCCCCGGTGAGGTTGGGGAAAACCCCTTTTTCCCAAAAAGCCCTTCCCTGGGTTTTCCCCCCGTCTTTGTGTTTTTGTTTTTTGTTTCTGTTTGTTTGTGTGCGTTTTTTGTTTTTTTTTTTTTTTTTTCTCTCTTTTTTTGGGAGTTGTTTGTTGAATTTTTTTTTGTTTGGGTTTGAGTATGTTTTTTTTTTTAAGGGGTTTTTGGGTAAAGTTTTTGTTTTTTTGTTTTTTTTTTTTTTTGGTGTTTTTGTTGTGTGCTGTTTTTTTTTGTTTGTTTTTTTTTTGTTTTGTTTGTTTGTGTGTGTGTTTTTTGTTTTTTTATTTTTTTTTCTTTGTTTTTTGTGTGGGATGTTTTTGTTTTTTGTTTTTTTTTTTTGTTTTTTGTTTGTTTGTGTGTGATGTTTTTTGTTGTGTTTTTTTTTTTTAATTTTTTGTTTTTTTTGGGTGTGCTGTTTTTTTTGTTTGGGTTTTCTTTAAAATCTTTTGGGTTTTGGGGGGGGGGTTTATGTTTTTACCAAGGTTTTAAAATGTGGGAGCGAAAAAAATTTTATTTTAAAAATTTTTGTGTTAGGGGATGGGGTTTGTTTTTTTTTTTATTTTTTTTTATTTTTTTTGGGATATTGGTATGTTGGGGTTTATTTTTTAAGGGGGGTTTGAAAATTTTGGGGAGGGGGGAAAGGGAAAAATGGTAAGAAAAAGGGGGTTTTATGTTTTTTGGTGGTTGTTTGGGTGTGTTTTGTTGGGGTTTTTTTTGGGGGGGGGGGGGGGGGTTTTAAAAAGGGGGGGAAAATTTAAAAAAAAATTTTGTTTCGTTTTGTTTGGGGTTTTGTTGTATTTTGTGTTGTTTTTGTTTTGTTGTTTGTTGTGTGTATTATTTTTTGGGGGTTTTTTTTGGTTGTTTGTTTGTTTGGTTTTGTGGGGGGTTAGTGTGGAGTGGTGGGGTGATTTTGGAAAGTGGGTGGGGGAAGGGGGGGGAAGTGGGGTGTGGTGTTGTTTTTGGGTGTGGGTTTTTGTGTTAAATGTTTTGTTGGGGGTGGGTGTAAAAGGGGGGTGTTGTGGTTGGGGTGGTGATGGGTGGCGCGGTGGGTTTTTGGGTTTTGTGTAATGGGGTGTTTAATGTGGTTGAAAATGGTGGGTGTGTTATGTGGGGGGAAAAAGTTGGGGGGGGTTTTGGTGGGCCGGTGTGGGTGGTGGAGTGGTGGTGTGGTGGTGGTGGTGTGTGTGTTTTGATTTGGGTTTGGTGGTGGGGGGTGGGTGGTGGTGGGATGGTGGTGAGTGGAAAGGGTGTTGGTTATGATGGGGGATCGGGTTGGGTTGGGTTATTGGGGTGTATGGTGGGGGTGAAGGAAAATTGGGGGTGTTATGATGGGGTGGTGGGGGAGGGAGGGTGGGGGGTTTGGTGATGATAAGGTGGGGGTGGTGATGGAGGGGGGGGGTGGTTAAATTGGGGGGGTGGTGTTTTAAAGTGGGGGTATAAGGGGTTGGGGGTTTTGGTGATAAGGTGGGGGGGGGGAGTTGGGGGGGTTTTAAAAAAGTTGTGGGTGTGATGGTGTTTTTTTGGGGGGGTGGTGTGGTTGGGGTGGTGGTGGTGATGGGTGGGGTTCATGTCTGCTGTGGTGTATTGATGTGAGGGTTTGTGGTTGGGGTTGGTGGGGGTGGGGGGGTGGTGGTGATGATGGTGGTTTGGGGGGGGGGGGGGATAGGGGGGGGGGTGGTGAATGAGGGGGGGGGGTTGGGGTGGGGGATGTGATGGGGTTGTGGTGGTGGTTAGGTGGGGATGATTTTGGGGAGGGTTGTGAAAAATGGTGGTTTTTGGGGGTGTGGAGGTGGTGAGTTGGTGGTGGTGTGATGGGTTGGGTTGGGTGATGTTTAGGGTGGGTGGGGTTTTTGGTGAGGGGGTGGGTGGAGGTGGTGTGGTGATGATGGTGGGTTTTTGGTGATTTGGAGGTTGTGGGGGTGGGGTGGAGGTGGGGGGTGGTAAAGGGAGTGGGGTGTTGGAGTTGGGTGGGATGAGGTGGTGGTGATGATGGTGGGTGGTGGAAATGGGGGTTGGGGGGGATGATTGGGTGGTGGGGATATGAGGTGGAGGTGGGGGTGAGTGAGGTTTTGTGGTGGATTGGGGGTGGTGATGATGTGGGGTTGGGTGTAAATGATGTGATGGGGGGGGGGGGTTGAGAGGGGGATGAAGGGGGTGGAGTTGGGGGGTGATGGGGTGGGGGGGATGTGATGATGGTGGGGTGGAAAGGTAGGGGTGGGGGGAGAGGGTTGGGGGGGGAAGGTGTGATGAGAGGGGGGGTGAGGTGGTGAGGGGGTGGGATGTGGGTTGTGGGGGATAGGGGGGTTGTGGGGTGGTGTGATGAAAGGGGGGGGGAGAGAGAAATATGGGGGGTGATGGGGTGATGAGTATGGGGAGGGATGAAGGTTTTGGGGGTGGGGGGTGATGTAAGGGTTAGGGGGGGAAAGAGTGGGGTTTGGGGGTGATGATAAGGGATGTGAGGGGTGGGGGGATGATATGTGGATGATGATAAAAGAGGAAGAGAGAAAGAGGAGGTGTGATGATGTGATGGTGAGGGTTGAAAAGGTTTGGAGGTTTGGAGTTAAGGTGACACGCGCGCCAGAATGATGGAGGTTTGTTTTGTTATTTTATTTTTTTTTTTTTTTTTATTTTTTTCACCCCCTGTTTTAGGGTTTCCTTTTCCCTCTTTCCCTCCCCTCCACCTCTGTATTCTTTTCCCTTTTCCTTTTTTTTTTCCCCTTTTTTTTTTTTTCCTTTTTTTTTTTTTTTTTTTTCCTTTTTTTCCCTTCCCTTTTTTCCCCCTCCTTTTTTTTTCTTTTTTTTTCCTTTCTTTTTTTTTCCCTTTTTTTCTTTCTTCTGTCGTCTTTCTTTTTTTTCTTTCTTTCTTCCTTCCTTCCTTTCTGTTGTCTGTCTACTGTCTGTCTGTTTTGTTTTTATTATTTTTTTTTTTCTGCCTGCGTGTTCCTCTCCCCCACTTTTATTTTTCTTCTTTTCTCTTCCTCTCGTTTTTTTCCAGGCAAAATGTCCTATAAAAACAATGGGGAATATTTAAAAGACTTGGCCAGGGGAAGGGGGCGGTAGTTTAGGGGTCAAGCACCCCCTCCTTCCCCCCCAGCCAAGTAAACGCATTGGGCGTGTTCCCCATTGGATGGGTGACGTTTGCCCCCTTTGGCTTCGGTCATCCCCCCCTTTTAATTTTGGGTTCCTGCCCTTTTTAGGGTCGGGAAGGTAAAAGCCGAGGAGAGGAGAGGGGACGCCCCCCTCAATATTGCGGGCCCCCAGAGAAGCTGATTCTCTCCCCGCTCCCCTACGAGCACATGGGTTAAAGTTTACCTTTTTAGTCAAACCGGCAAAATCCCGGGTGTTGAGCAAACCCTGCAAATGGATGACAGCACTTTTTTGGCACACACACACCCACACAACCCACCACACCCCCCGACACCAAACACACCCCCCACACCCAACCCCACACAACCACACACACACACACCACACAACCCCCCGCCCCCCCACAACCCAAACCCCAACCCATTTGTTTTCCTCTTAAATTATGGAAAAAAAGGAAAAGAAAAGGGCCAAAATTGGGTCAGGGGCATTTAAGATTATTCCTAGGGAAAATTAGGGGGTCCCCTTTCCCCCCCCTCGGCGGTTTTACCTTTCCCTGCCCAAAAAAGGGGGCGGCCCATTTCCCCGGGGTGTTTTAACTTTCGAACCAAGGGGAAAAGGTCCCCCCATCCAACGGAACCACGTCGAGCCAACGGCGGGGAAACGGTCCCCCCCGGAACCCGCCCCGTCTGTTTAATGGAAACAGCTCCAAACCACGACAACGCCCCCCTTGTTTTTTTCTGGTTTTGGCCTCCAAAAAAGTTTTTTGAAAAATTTCTTTCTTCCCAGGTTTTAAAAGCCAAACCCAAATTTTTTAAAAAATTTTTCATAATTAATTACACAAAAAAGGTTATAAAAATTTTTCCCTTTTTTTATTTCAAAATTTTCCTCCAAAATTCCCTTTTTTTTAAATTTCAGAACTGTAAGTTTCTCTTTACCCGGGGCCCCGCGCGAAACCCACACCACAACACCCCCCCAACACACCACAACCACACAACACCCCAAAACCACCCCACACACACCACACAAAACCAAAAAAACCAAAAACCCCCCACCACACACACACACACACACACCACATTATGAAACTAGGTTTTTTTGTCTTCGGTTTATATACGTATCAATGGCCTTTTAGTATTTAAAATGCCCTTCAGGGGAGATTAAAAGTTTTTGATTTGACTTGATTTAATTCACACACACACACCCCACACACCCCCCAACCCCCACACCCCCACCCCCCCCCCACCACCACAAAACACCACACACACACAACAAAAAGAGGAACTGCTGTGAAGGGAAACCCTTTGCCCCGGCAAAACTTTTGAGCAACATAATTAATTTGCATTGTGCTAAAAGGACGACATTGAAAAATCACCCAAACAAATCTTTAAGCCCTTTTTTTAATACAACGACGACGGAAAATAAAAAAAACGTAATGGATGGAGGGGAAAGATGATATGAGAAGAAAAGAGAAGAAGAAAAGAAAGAAGAAGAAAAAAAAAAAAAGAAGAAGATAATGAGGGGCAGATGAGGGAGATGTAGGGAGTGAGAGATGAAAATAAATTGAACTAATAATGAGGGAAAGATAAAAGCTGTTTGACAAAAAGAAAGGTGAGAGGGTGTAGGACGAGGGCTTTTTCAGGCTGCAGCTGAGGCAAAACTCCTGTGGGGAGAAACTCGGCATTGCATGCCCGGGGCAGAGCTGGCTGCCCTCACTGTGTGGCTGCCCGCGACAGAACCCCCGGGAAACAAACCCCACCACTGTCATGCCTGGCCCCCCCTTGGTGTGTGTGGTGTTGTTGTGTGTGTTTTGGTGTGTGTGTGTGTGTTGTGTGTGGTGTGGGGGGTGGTGTGTGTGTTTTTGTGTGGGGGTTTTTTTGTGGATTTGTGTGGGTTGTGTGTGGTGTGTGGGGTTGTGTGGGTGGTGTGTTGTGGGTGTGTGTAAGGTGTGGTGTGGGGTGTGGTGTGTGTGTTTTGTTGTTGTTGTGTTTTTTTGGGGTGGTGTGTTTGTGTTTGATTTTGGTGTGGGGTTTTGGGTGTTGGGGTGGGGTGTGGGTGGTGTGTGTGTGGGTGTTGTGGTGTGGTTGGGGGTGTGTTTTGGTGGGGGTTGTGGGGTTTTGTGTGTTTTTGGTTGGTAGGGTGGGGTGTTGTGTTATTAAGTTTAATGTGTTTGAAAATGTGTGTTTTGGGGTTTTTTGTATTAGGGGTTGTGTTTTGTTTTGGGGTTGTTGTTGTTGTTGGTTGTTGGTTTGGGGTTGGGGTTTTTTTGGGTTTTTGTTGTTTTTGGTGTGTTTGTTTTGTGTGTTTTTTCGTCTTTAAATTTAAGTTTAAAAATTGGGTTTTTTGTGTGTTGTTGGGGTGGGGGGTGTGTGGGGTTTGTTTTGTTGGTGTTGGGGTGTGTGTGTGGTGTGTTGGTTTTTTTTTGGTTGATGGGGGGTTTGGGGGGGTTTTTGTGGGTTTGGTTGGTGGGTGTTTTTGGGGTGGGTGGGGGGTTTGTGGGTAGGGGGTGGTGTTTGTGTTGGGGGTTTTTGGTTTTTTGTTTTTGTTAGTGTTTGTTGTGGTATGTTGGGGGGAGGGTTTGTGTGTGGTGTGGGTGGGTGTGTGTGGTGTGGAGGGGGGTTTGTTTTGTTTTTTGGGGGGTCTTCAATTAAACGCTTTTAAAATTTGAATTGCAAGTGTGGTATGGGTGGGGGGTGGTGGTTTAGGGTGTGGTGGTTGGGGGTTGTGTTTGGGTTTGTTAGGTTATTGGTTTTTTTTGTGGGGGTATTGGGGGGTTTTTGGGTTTCCGGGGTCTTTTCCTCAATTTTGGAATTTTGGTGTGTTTTTTTTTGGGGTGTGGTTTTTGGGTTTTATTTTTATTTTTTTTTTCTTTTTTTATTTAATTATTTTTAATTTTAAAATTTTTTTACTTTTAAAGCCGCCCTTCTGGGCTTTTTGGCTGTCCTGTCTTTTTATATTCCTGTCATTTTTCCCTTTCTTCTGCTCCTGTCTGTCTATCTTCTGTTTTGGTATTCCTGTCTATTGTTTGCTCTTTGTTTTCCCCCCCGTTTCGTCTTCAATTTTATCTACAAAAAATCTATCTATTTACCTTTTTTATTTACTTCATCATTTTCCTGGGTTTTCTTCTTCTTTTTTTTTCCCCCCATCTTTTTTCCCTCCTTCTTTTCCCCCTCTTCTTCTTCCCCTTCTTCTATCTCCCTTCTTTTCTTCGTCTGATTTTTTTATTTTTTCTAATGTTATTTTGTCCTACACCTTTCGTCAACAATTCCCCGGCCCCCCCTTTTTTTAAAACAAACCCCGTCCCTAATATAGGGTTTCGCGTTGGGGTGGCCCGGGGGTTTTATGAGAGTACAAAAAAAACCCCAAAAAAATTTTTACAACATTACCCAAAAACATTTCAACCCGGTTTAATCCTCTTCTCCCCCCCCCCCTTTTCCCCCCTCCCCCCCCCTCCCCCCCCCCCCCCAACCCCTCCTCCTCCCTTCCCCCCTTCGAAAGAAAATTTTTTTCATCCGCAAGGGGGTATTTTATTTCAAAAACCCCACACCCCAACACAAAAAATCGCCCAAAAAACCCCAACACCCCCCCCCCCCCCCCCCAACCCCCAAACCGCCGGAACCTCACGCAAAAGGGCAGGGGGGGGTTCCCCGTGGCAAATCAGAACGGTTTCAAAAAAACCGAACGACTCCAAAACGCAAAAAAAACCAAACCCAAAAATTTTCCACGAACCAGAGAAAAAACCAAACTCGACCCAAAGAGCGTGAGTTTGGAAAAGGGGGGGATTGCCCCAAAACCCCGAAATAAAAAAACCCCCCAACAACCTACAACCCTAAAAAACCCCCAAAAAAAAAGGGAAGTTTGAGAGAAGACCAAACCCCCCCCAAACCCTAATAATAAAAAAAACCCAAAAAAAGAAAAAAGAGTAAACCCCCTAAAAAAAGCGTTTTTGATACCGGCAGGGGGGGGAAGAGAAAGGGGGGGAGGGGGGGAGGCGGAGGGAGGTTTTGGGGAGGGGGGTAAAGGGAGGGAAGGGAAAAACCCCCGGAGAAAAAATTTGGAGGGGGGGAATGTTAGGTAAGTCCCAGAGTAAGGGGAAAAAAGCCAGGGGAGGGAGGGGGGGGTGAGGGGGATATGGGGGGGGGGGAGTGGCGTGGGGGACAGGGGGAAGGGGAGGGGGGAGGGGGATGGGGGGGATATGTGTGGGAGTGAGAGTGGGAGGGGGGATGGGGGGGTGGATTGGGGAAAAGCTTTTGCAATACCGTCCAAAAGGGGAAGGACAGGGCAGCATCGGGAAAAGTAAATACTTTGTTTTCGAACACCCAATTTTTATTCGCGCCTTAAAAGAACCACGGAAAGAGAGTTGCCCTGGCAAAAATTCTTAGAAAAAAGCCACTCGATAGGAAAAAAATCATTTGCGACCAAAAAAAAAAAAAAAAAAAAAGGGGCGCTGCTTTGTGGCACCGCTCCCCCGGGGGAGAGCACCCAATTTCAGCAGAGAAATCTCGGATTTAAAGTGGAAAAAATAAATAAAAAAAAAACCCACTGCTCCCCGTCGCTCGCCCTTTTTTGCCCCCCACCGGAAATGCCTCCTCTTACTCGCGCAACCCACTTGATCCCTTCAAACCCCTCAAACACACTTATTTCTACGAGACTTTCCCCCCCCATACTGCCCTAATTTTCAACACACCTTCACCCCCCTAGTGTGGGTTTTTTTTTTTTTCGCGGTGTGTGGGGTGGTTTGTTGTTTTTTATTTTGGTTGCTGGGGGTTTATTTTTGGTAAGGCCTGGGAAATTTGTTCTTTTTAAAGATTCAGTTTTAAAAATTTTTTAATTAATTTAAATTTTTTTTTTTTAAATTTTTAATTTTTTGAAATTAAAAATTATATTAATTGTTTTATATTTTTAAATAAATAAAAGTCTAGTAGTATCTGCTGGAAATCGGGGGGGAGGGGGAGGGGGGGGGGGGGAGGGGGGGAGTGGGGGGGGGAAGGGGCAAGGGGGGGGAGGGTGGTAACCTCGAAGGTGGGGGGGGGATCCCCTAGTGGTTGAGCATTGGTTTGTGAACTGACGGTTCCCGGGTTTGGAGCCACCCCCGCAAAGCGCTAGTTTTAGGGAGGGGGGGTTGCTTTTCCCCCCCCCCCTGGGTTAACCCAATATGAAACTTTTCCCTTAAAGGTCTTGGTGAGTTTATACTTCAAGCCCCAGCCCCTTCGTAAACTTTTGCAAAGCAGTAAAACCCTTCCACCTTTCGAAAAAGCCCTTGCGTGGGTAAAACAGATGACTAAAAAAAAACAAAAAAAAACAAATTAAAAAAAAAAAAAAAAAAAAAAAAAATTTTTTGGGTAAATTTTGACTTTTTGTTTTTTATTTTTTTTTATTTTTACCCTTTAAATCCCAAATTTTTGGTGTTGGGGCCCCCCCCAAAACCCCCAAAACCACCCTTTTTTTTGGTCCCCTTTTTTTTTTTTTTCAATTTTTTTTTAAAAGCCCGGGGGTCTTTTGGGGGGTTTTTTTTACGGCCTGAAAAAATTAAGAGTTTGATATTTTTAAACAAAAACATAAAATTTTTAAGTTTTTTGATTTGGGAAAAAATAGTGATTTTTTTAGCTTTTTATTGATATTTAATGATTGTATAGTTTTTGTTAACTACAAAGCTTTTGTATTTTTGATTGCCCTTTTTAAAATTAAGGTGTTGTATTCAATTTGGGGAAAATACGTTTATAATTGATTTTTTAAAAAAGAAGCTTTCGGATTTCTTTTTTATTTAAACCGGGCCAATATTTCGGGTGGGATAAAATGATTTTTAAACCTTTTTGTTAAAAAGGAAAAAAACCAAAGTTTTTCATTTTTTTTTTTAGAATTAAAAGACCCTTTTCCCCAAAAGATTTTTTCTTAAAACAGGGCCCCCTAAACAAATCAAATCAAAAAAAAATCCTTTTTTTTGGGGTTTTTCCCCCCACAACTCCCCCTAATTAAAGATTTTATTTTTCGCGTATAGGTATATACTCGACCCGAAGCCTTTTTTCAAATTTTTAATTTTGTAAAGGAGAAATTTTTCCCGGGGGTTTGCATATCCCAAAAAAGAAGGAGGCCGCGTTTTGGAAAAAGGGGGAATTTTTAGTAATTGGGCCCCCCTACACCCCACCTTTTGGAAGTCAAAAACATATTTTTGGGGAAATTTCCCCAAACCAACTAGCCCCAAGGGGGGCAATAAATTTGGGGTAAACCCCCAGTCAAGGCATTCGACACAAACCATTTTTAAAATAAATTTCCAATGGGAAAAAACCCGGGATTAAAGTTTTTTGCGTTTCCCCCCCTCAAGGGAACAAAATTTTTAAAAACCAATAAGGACTCAAATATCAAACCCTTCCATTTTGGGGTACGCGCGGTGGGTTTTTGGGGGGCCCCCGGGGTTTTCGCTGGGCTTTTGGAGTTCGGGGTCCGGGGGAGGGGCCCCCCCTTTCTTTGTTTTTGGGAAACGGGTGGGAGCCAGGGGCCCCCCGGGTTCCCCTTGCGGCCCCTTTTTCCCTGTTATCAAGGGGTTTTAGGGGGAGACGGGGCCCCCTTTGGGTTGTGGCGGGGCTGGTGGTGGTGCGCGCGGGTTTTTTTTGGGGGTTTATTTCCCCCCCACCTCTATGGGCGGGTTTTTTCTCTCCCGACCCCAACCCCCCCCTGGGGGTTCTTCCCTTGTTTGGTTGGGTTTTTTTCTTTTTTTTCCTTTTTATTTTTTTTTTTAAAACAAAAAAATGGGGGTTTTTTTTTTGGGGGTTTTTTGGCCTTTTTTTGGGTTTTTGGTTTTGGGTTGTTTTGTTTTGTTTTTTTTTTCTGAATCGCGTTTTTTCTTTTTTGGTTTTTTTCCCCCCTTTTTTGGGTTTTTTTTTTTGGTTTTTTTCCTTTTTTTTTCCCCTTTTTTTTTTATTTTCTTTTTTTTCCCCCCCGTTTTTTCCCCCTTTTTTTTTTTCCCCTCCCTTCCTCTTTTTTTTTTTTTTTTTTTTTTTTTTTTTTTCCCCCTTTTTTTCCCCCCCTTTTTTTTTTTTTCCCCCTTTTTCTTTTCCCCTCCTATTCCCCTTTTTTTATTTTTTTCCTTTTTCCCCTCTCCCTTTTCCCTCTTCTCTTTTTTTCCCTTTCCCCCCTCCCTTTTTTTCCCCCCTTTTCCCCCCTTTTTTTTGTTTCCCCCTCCTTCCTCTTCCCCCCTTTTTTTTTTTTTCTTTTTTTTTTCTTTCCCCTTTTTCCCCTCTAAAATTTTTACTTTTTTTTATCCTTAAAATCCTTTTAACAATTTTTAAAAACCAAAACTTTTTCAAATCTTTTTTCTTTCTTTTTTCTTTTTGGAAAAACTCCCCAAAAAACCCCTTTTTTTTTTTGTTTATGTTAAATCCACGGCTTCCAAAATTTAAAAACCTTTTTTTCTTTTTGAACCCCCGGGGGTACCATTTAAAATCCGGAACCCTAACCCTTTTGGCAAGGACCAAATCTTTTTTGTAAAATTTTTTTAAATTTGGCTCGTTTAACTGAAAGGAATTAAAACCCGGGTTTGGTGGCGGGGTTTGGGGGGGGGGTTTTGGGGGGGGGTGTTGTTTTTGGGGGTTTGTTTTTGGGGGGGTTTTTATGGGGTTGGGGGGCTTTATTTTGCGGGGGGTTTTTGGGGGGGTTTTGTGGGGTTGGGGTTTGGGTTTTTGTGTTTTTTATGGGGGGGGTTTTTGGGGGGGGTTGGGGGGTTGTGGGTGGGGGTGTGGTGTGGTTTTGGTTTTGGGGGGTTTGGGGGGGTGTGGGGTGGTGTTTTGGGGGTGTGGTTGGGGGTTTTTTTTGGGTTGGGGGGGGGTGGGGTTTTTTTTTGTTTTTTGGGGGGGGTGTGGTGTGTTGGGGGGGGGGTTTTTGGGGGGGGGGGGGGGTTTGGGGTTTTTTTGTGGTTTTTGGGGGGTTTTTTTTTTTTTGTGGGTTTTTGGGGGGGTTTTGGGGGGGGTTTTTTGGGGGTGGTTTTTTTTTGTGTGGGTTGGGGGGGGGGGTTTTAATGTTTTGGGTTTTTTTTTTGGTTTTGGGGGTGTGGTTGGTGGTGGGGGGGGGTTGGGGGGGTTTTTAATTGTTGGGGGGGGTAAAATTTGGTGGGGAAAAAAAAAAAATTTGAAAAAAAAAAAAAAAATTTGGAAAAAAAAAAGGGGGGGGGGCCCCCCCACGCCCCCAAAAAAAAAAAAAACCCCCCCCAAAAAACACCCCCCACCCCAAAAAAAATCCCCCAAAAACAACCCCCCCAAAAAACCCAAACCCCCCCAAAAAACCCCCCCCCCCCCAAAAAAAACAAAAAAAAATTTCCCAAAAAAAAAAAAAAACCCCCCCAACAACAAACCCCCCGAAAAAACCAAAAAAAAAGAAAACCAAAAACCCCCAAAACCCAAAAAAAAACCCCCCAAACCCCCCAAAAAAAACAACCCCCCCTTTTTTCCCAAAAAAAAAAAAAAAAAAAAAAAAAAAAAAAAAAAAAAAAGAAAAAAAAAAAAAAGGGTTTAAAAAAAGGGGGGAAAAAAAGAAAAAAAAAAAAAAGGGAGGGGAAAAAAGGAAAAAAAAAAAAAGAAAACAAGAAAAAGAAAAGAAAAAAAAAGAAAAAAAAGGAGAAAAAAAAGAAGAAAGGGGGGAAAGAAAAAGGGGGAGAAAAGAAGAAAAAAAAAAGAAAAAAAAAGGGAGAGAAGAGAAAAAAAGGGGGAGAAGAAAAAAGAAAATAAAGGGGAAAAGAAGGGAAAAAAAAAAACCAAAAAGGGGGGGGGAGGAGGAGGGAAAAAAAAAGGAAAAAAGAGGGGGAGAGGGAAGGGGGAAAAAAAGAAGAAGAAAAACCCAAAGAAAAAAGAAAGAAGAAAAGAAAAAGAAAAGAAAAGGAAAGAGGGGGGAAAAAAAAAGAAAGAAAAAAGAGGGGAAAAAAAAAGCAAAAAACGGGAAAAAGTTGGGGGAAAAAGGGGGGGAAAAGGGAGAGGAGGGGAAAAAGGGGAAAGAAAAAGGGGAAAGGAAAAAAGAAAAAACCCCCCAAAAAAAAAACCCAAAAAAAAAAAATTTAAAAACCCCTTACAACAAATTTCAAAAAAAAAACAAAAAAAAAAAAAATTTTTTCAAAATTTTAAATTCCCCAAAACCCAAAGGGGAAAACTCTAAATTCCCTTTTTTTTTCAAAAAGGGGGTTTTTTTTTTTCAACCTACATTTTTTAAAAACCCAAAAACTGTTGTTCTCCGGCCGGTTTTTTTTTTTTTATCTTTTTATTATATCTATCTTTAAAATTTTTCATTATTTTATTAATTAAATATCTTCATCTATCTATCTATTTCTTTTTTCTTCTTCTTTTTTTTTTTTCTTCCTTTTCTAATTTCTTGTTTTCGTTGTTATTTTTTTTTTTATTTTTTTAATTTTTTTTTTTTTTTCAGTTTTCTTTCTGCCTTTGTTTTATGTGTGTTGGCTGGGTTGTTTTTCTTATCACAAAATTAACTTTTTAGGCCCATAACCATTTTTTTTTTATTTTTTATTTTTATCTTTTCTTTCCCATCTACTATCAACCGGGGGTCTGGTTTTTTGTCTGCTGCGTCATTATTGAAAATCTTGGGTTTTGGGTGTTTATGGGGGTGGTTTTTTTTTTCCAAAATCCCCAAATTTTATCTTATATTATAAAATTTAAATTTAGGGTTTTTTTTTTTTTATTTTATTAAAAATAAATAAATAATTTTTTTTTTTTTTATATTTTATATTTTTTCCCTTTTTCCCCCACCTTTTAAAAAAAAGGGGGCCCGGGACCCTGGCGCGCGGACGCTGCGTGGCGGGGGAAATTTTTTTGTTCTGTCGAGTTGGGTAGGGCCCAAAACTGGGGGTTTTTTCATTTTTCCTCCCCTCCTTTTTCTTTCCTCCCCCCCAAAAAAAAACCCCCAAAAACTTTTTTCCTTTTAAATTAAAAATTTTAATTTACTAATTCCTTTTTTCCGGGAGGGGGGGGGAAAGGGGAAGGGGGGGGAAGGGGGGGAAAAAACGTTTAAAATTAAGTTAATGATTAATGGAATGTTTTTAAGTTCAAGGGAGGGAAATAATCTTAATTTTAAGTTCCATTGGGTTCCACACCCGCAAAAAGTTTTAAAAAAAAACTGAACCCAATTTAAGGGGGAAGGAAAGAGGAGGGGAAAGGAAAGGGAAAAATTGAAGAGAAAAATAAAAATTAAAAAAAAATTTAAAAAAAATGATTTTTCAAATCCCATTTAATCAAAATTTAAAAACCCCAATGGGGAAAAAAAAAAAAAAACAGAAAAAAAAAAAAAAAAAAAAAAAAAAAAAAGGAAAATACAAAGGGGGGGGGGGAAAAAAAAAAAAAGAAAAGAAAAAAAAAAAAAAAAAAAAAAAAAAAAAAAAAAAAACACCAAAACACAAACAACAAAAACAACACTTATAAACCCTTTGAGACAGTTTCCCCCTCAATTGACCCTGTCTAAATTTTAAAAAATACCTAATTTTTCAAAAACCCCAAAAAAACAATTTTTTGCAAACCAAACCCCCCAAAAAAACCAAAAAACAAAACCCTTTTACAATCAAAAAAGCAAAATTTTTCCCATTTGCACACCAAAACCCCCTAAAACCCCGACAAAAAATAAAAACACAACACCCCCAAACAAACAAAAATTAACCCAACCATAAACCAATTTAAGTTTTAAAAACCACAAAAATAACCCAACAAACACAAATTACACCTCCCCGCATAAAAAACAAAAAACAACCCCCAAAATCAAAAGGGGGGAAAATTTTCCTTTTTTTTTTTTAAAAAAATTTAAAAAACAACAAACAACCCAAACACACACCAACAAAAAACCACTAAATTTATTAATGAAGAAAAATATGAAGGCTTTTTAAAATGGGGACAAAAAAAACAACCACCAAAACCAAAAACCCCAAAAAAAAAAAAACACCCAGGAAAAAATTACAAAATTCGAAATTTTTTACAAATCTCGCGTAAAATTGAGCGGGCCCCAAATTTTTTTTCAAAACCCTTTTTTACCTTTCCAAAAAAAATTTTTTTTTTAGCCGTTTTCACGAATTTCCTTAAAAATTCTTTTTCGTTTTTCCTTTTCCCTTCCTTTTTTTAAAAGTTTTTTTCCGTCCCACCTACAAATAGGGTTTTTTAAAACGGAAAAAGTTTATAGGTCAAAAAAGTTTTTTGGGTTGTTAAAAAACTTTGTTTTTTGTTAAATGGGGACCGACAAATTATTCAAAAATTAAACCTTTTAAATGAATTTTTTCACAGTTTCAATTTTTTTTTTTAAATTTGGGTTTTTAATTTTGGGGTTTTTTTTTTTTTAAAAATTTTTTTTTCGAGGATTAGTTTTGAAAATTTTTTCCTGGGGCAGGTTTTAATAATTTGTTTTGCCCTTGTAACTTTTCCAAAGATTATGTTTCTCTGCAAAAGGGCAAAGTGGGCTGGGGGAAGGGGTTTTTTTTTGAGAAAATGGCCAAAAAGGGGGGCCCCTTTTTTTGGGAAGAAAAATCTTTGGGGTTGATCAATTTTTTTTAAAAAAAAGTTTTTGTTTGGCACTGAAAATATCTATATTTTGTTTTAATTTTTAGAAGTGGAAAGGGTTTGAAAGCACCCAAAAAAAAACCCCCTTTAAAACATTTAAAATTTTTTAAATTTAACGTTGTGGCGTTACATGTAATTTTTTTTTTTCCCCTTTTTTAGGTGAAAAAATTTTATTTGAAAGGGGAAAAATGTTTTTTGGTTTTTTAAAAAAATTTAACAATGTCAAAGGGGAAAAAAAAAGGGGAAAGGGGGGGATGAAAAAAAAAAAAAAAAAAAAAAAAAAAAAAAAAAAAAAAAAAAAAAAAAAAAAAAAAAGGGGGGGAAAAAAAAAGGGGGGAAAAAGGGGAAAGAGAAAGGGGAAAAAAAAAAAAGGGGGGAAAAAGGGGGAGAGGGAAAGGGGAAAAAAGGGGAAAGAAAGAAGAAGAGGGAAAGGGGGGAAAAAGAGGGGACCTATTATTTACGTTTAAGTGGTAAAAACCTTTAAACCCGGGGGAATTTCCCGGCCATCCCTTTTGGTTAGCCTCGGTACCCCTAAGAAAATTTGCCCCGTTTTTTAAAAACAATTGTCGGTACAAAACCCAAACAACGTTTTCCCCAAAAAAGTCGAGAACAAATTGGGCCCCCTAAAATCCCGGGAAAAAAAATTAAAAAAAAAAAAAGTAAATTTTTTTTTCCCCCCCCCCCCCAAACCCCCAAAAAAACCAAGTATAAAAACCCAAAAAGTTTTTTTTTTTTGGGGTTTTTGGGGGGTTTTTTTTTTTAAAATTTTTTTAAATTAAAAAATTTTTAAACTTTTTTAATTTTCAACCCCCACCACACCCAAAACCCACACCAAAAACCCAAAAAAGATCTATAAACCTTAAATGCGACGTTAAAGGGAAAAAAAAAACCCCCCCAACCCTAAACCCACAAAACCAAAAAAACCACCCAAACCAAACCCCCCCAACCACCCAAACCACACCCAACCCACAACCCACCCCCAAAAAACCACTACACACCACCACCCCCAAAAAACCCCCACCACAAAACCCCACACCCCCAACACAAAAACACCAAAAAAAAAAAAACCACCACTAATACCGATAAAAAGATAAAAAAACCCAAAAAAATCCCCAAAAACCCACCTAAAACCCCCCCCATTACAACCACCCCCCCAAAAAACCCAAACCCTCCCAAACCCAACAAAACCCCAACCAAAACACAAAACAAACCAGCACCCCCAAACACGGTTATTATCATTAAAAAACTTTTAATCAGAAAAAAGGAAATTAACTTTTTTTCTGCTCTTTTTTTTGGATCAGGGATCTGAAAATTTTCTAATTTTATCCCCCTTTTGTTTGTTTTTCTACAGTTTTTAAAGTATTTTTTCACTATGAATTATTTTGCCGGGTTTTCAAACATTTAAACCCAAATTTCCACTTTTTTTTTTTAAAATTTTTTGTAAATTTACTGCCCCCCCCCCCCCCCCCCCCCCCCCCCCCCCCCCCCCCCCCCCCCCCCCCCCCCCCCCCCCCCCCCAAAAAAAAAAAAAAAAAAAAAAAAAAAAAAAAAAAAAAAAAAAAAAAAAAAAAAAAAAAAAAAACTTAACAACCTAGTAAACCAACCCCCAAACTCCCCCCAACCCCCTTTCCAAGAACACACACCACCCAGAATTTTGAAAAAACAAAAACCCAAAAATGAAACCACCTTTTTTAAACCCCCGGGAAAACCAATATTTTCCTTCTCCTTTCCTCAAACCCCAAATTAAAACAAAAAAATTTTTTAACAAAACAAAACAAAAACCCCCCCAACCCCCCCCCCCTCCCCAAAACACCAAACCCCCCCAAAATACACGGGAGGCCCCCGGGGGAAAACCAAACAACCCCACTTGCACCCAAACCACACACCACACACACACACCCACACACAAAACACACACACTCACACACACTAATACACACCAACCCACACACACACACACACCCCCAAAACACACACCAAAAATTTATACAATCCATTTGCAAAAAGAAAAAAAAAAAAAAAAAAAAAAAAAAAAAAAAAAAAAAAAAAAAAAAAAAAAAAAAAAAAAAAAAAAAAAAAAAAAAAAAAAAAAAAAAAAAAAAAAAAAAAAAAAAAAAAAAAAAAAAAAAAAAAAAAAAAAAAAAAAAAAAAAAAAAAAAAAAAAAAAAAAAAAAAAAAAAAAAAAAAAAAAAAAAAAAAAAAAAAAAAAAAAAAAAAAAGGGGAAAAAATTTTTTAAAAATTTTTACGAAATTGTTTAAAGAAAATTTTAAAACTTTTTCCCCTTTAAAATTTTTTTTTAAACGATGTCCCACCGTGGGGCTTTTGGTTTTTTAAAAGGGGGAAAATTTTTGGAGTTTTTTTATAAAAAAATGTTTTTCGTTAATTAAAAATTTTTTTTCAAAATTAAGAGGGGAGAAGAAAAAAAAAAGGCTTAGAGGAAAATTTCAGAAAATGGAAGAAAGAATTTGAAGCAACAAGGGGAGGAAGGAGAAGAAAAATTAAAGACGTTTTATCATTTCATTCTTTTATAACATTAAACCGCTAAACCCCCACCCGTACAAACCCATTTGTTTTAGCTGTTCAATGACAAGAAATTTGTATTCTTTTAGGCTTTATTCCAAACATTAGTGGGTTACCAACAAGAACAAAAGGGCCGGTAAAATGAAATTCCAAAAAACATTTTTCCCTTTTATTGGAAAAATTTCCGTTTTTTGGATAAAAACCAATTAAAACAAAATGCCAAGGAAATTTTCCAGGGTCAAGTCAACAAAATCGTACCCAAACAAACCTACCAAGAAGTACACTAAAAGATCAACATTAAAGAACATAGGAAGCTTAAAAAAAGAACCCAAACACGGCCCGGGGACCCATATTTTTTCCCTCTTATAAAAACAATTTAAAATTTTCAATAAAAATGATTAATAAATTATCATCAACATATACATAAATTCACATAAAAAGGGATTAATTAAAACTTAGAAACAAAAAAACCCGAAGAATAAACATGTAAAAAAACCACCAAACAAAAAACAACAAAAACCCCAAACCACAAAAACCAAAATTTAAAATTACAACAACAAAAGATTTTTCAAATTTAGAAATGTTTTAAGAAGAAAAAACGACCGAGTTGAGAGGGGGGAAAGGAAAGAAAAGGGGGAATTTTGGTTTAGGGAAGGGGGAAAATAAAGGGATAAGAGAAAAGGGGGGAAGGGATGAAAGGGGGAAGGAGATTGGGGAAGGGAAAAAAAGAGTGGGGGGAGAGGGAAAGAAGAAAGGGAAGGGGTTTGGCCGGATTTTTCACGTTTCGTGCATGTGGTTTTTAGAAACCGTGGTCGACGGTCCCGGACACATTCCACCCTGTTTCCCCTCGCCTCACCATGATACCGGATACGGTTATACAAAACCATATGCCGGGCGAAAAGCCCACACACCAAACTTCGCGGAAAAAGGGTAAAAAAGGGGATTTTCTCAGCCGAAAAAAAAACACTTCCGCGAACCCGCTATAAATCACAGGCTTAATTACCCCAAAACCCAGTAACCCAATACAACCCCCCCCTATCACATTCCCGACTATTTAAATCCAAATTTTGAGCCCTCAATTTGCCGCAAGCCTTTTTCTTCTCTTTTACCTCAAAAAATAATTTAAATCATTTTTTGAACCAATCTGACTAAATTTCAACCACACACCAGAACCCTAAAAATTTTAAAAAAGATTTAACTTAGAGTAAACCCTTAAACTGGCAAACAACAACCAAAAAATACACCACTTCCCCCCCCCCAAAGCAACCCAAAACAACACACACCCACCACACCAACAAAAAAACAATAAAAAAACACAACACATTCAAACCCCAAAACCCAAAAAACCCCCACACCCCAACACACAACACACACACCCACACACACACACACAAACACACAACACACAATACAACAAAAAACAAAACAACAACCAACAAAAAATACAAAAACACACACACACAAAACACACAAAATTCCCTTGAAAACCCAAATCACTCAATAAAACTAAAAAACCCCAAAATACACACACACAACACACGCCCCACCCCACACAAAGGGAGTTATTATCGATACTAAAATACCGGCGTAATCGATGCTAGAGGAGTGAAGTGTGAAGCATGTTGCTTCGTGTTCTTCATTGATAACTGTTATCTGCTTTGACTCAGGGATACTGTAACCCCATCTGTCTGCACGGAGTTATTTCCCCTGGCCTATGACGTAGTTGTGGCTCTTCGTTCTTCGGATACACTGTTTTTAAATAGATATTTAGGTGCACAATGAGTGTGTAATGTGTATATGTACAACGTGTGTTTCGATACAGGTTTATGAGACATAGACATTTCCGTTTTTACTTTATTATTTATTTTTCTCAGTGGCCAGGTAAGCTACATATTGTTGTTGTTGTTGTTGTCGTTGTTTGTAATTGCTGTGGTTAGTTTTGAAAGTGTTATTAATTTTATGTTTAAAGGGTTTTTGTTTATTTTTTGTTGTTTTGGGCTTTTTCCCTTCAAGTTTTCAGTTCAATTCTTTTACTTCAAAGGGTAAAAGAAGAAGCAATCGGGTGTTTGGGTGTGTGTGGGGGGGGGGGGGGTTTTGTGTGTTATTTTTGTGTTATTTGTTTGTTGGTGGCTCTATTTGAAAGGGGGATTTGGGGTTGTACTCAGTTTTGGGGCAACGCATTTTTTTTTCAAATTTTGGGATGTACCGCACAAAAAGAAACTCCGAGGGGAAAAAGTCACTTAAATGTTTTGGTGGACCGAACTTGAGGTTTTAAACCGGGAAACTTTTGGGAAACCGGCCAATGTTACCCAGGGGTTTAACCATGGGCTTGAGCCAATCCCGTCCAGCCATCCTGGTTATGTTTATAATTTTGCCTGCCCGTACCACAGAGGCCAATCAGGGTGTCACCTCGTCAACTTCCAAATCTCAGGTTAAAAACCACGCAACTGAATACAGATTAAAAAAAAGGTATAAAACCAATTCTACTGTCGTTCCTCGTAAGCAAGGCCCTGGCCACATTAAGGATCATTAGCCTCAGTACTTTACCTTTACCACTCTCTCATATCTGCTGCAATGCTGTTTCTTCAGCAAGTCAGAAAAAAAACCGTTCTGTTCAACGTTATTGCATCATTTTTGGAATGCTAACTTTCTAGCATCAACGTATTCATCTGGAGTTTTATTTATTCAATTAAAAACTTTTGCTTATTCAACGAAACAACGAAACAAACTTTTACTTAAATTTTACTTGAACTCTTTTAACAAGACAATGACAAT
The DNA here is from genome assembly GCA_028751875.1 of Rapana venosa. Taxonomy (NCBI): domain Eukaryota; kingdom Metazoa; phylum Mollusca; class Gastropoda; order Neogastropoda; family Muricidae; genus Rapana; species Rapana venosa. Next base: position 35,129,752 of record CM054166.1, read on the forward strand.
GACAAATCATGACAATTCTGAAGGAAATGACTATAAAATCATGCGACCTCGATCCCATACCTGCTCCTGTTTTCTCACAATGCCTTCCACAACTTGTACCTATTATCACTAAAATAGTAAACTCATCTCTTCTGTCAGGACATTTTCCACAAGCTCTTAAAACCGCAATAGTCACACCTCTACTGAAAAAGCACGACCTCGATCCCAAAATTCTGAAGAATTATAGGCCTGTCTCAAACTTACCCTTTGTCTCTAAAGTACTAGAAAAAGTTGTTCTCAAACAGCTCAACAGTCACCTTCTTCCAATGATCTCCTTCCCCTTTCAATTGCCTATCGCCCCAACCACAGCACCGAAACACCCTAGTCCTACTTTAGATACACTTCTACTTTGCTTCTGATGCAGGAAAAATCTCCCTCCTCACTCTCTTGACTTTCTAAAGCCTTCGAAAATATGATCACTCAATTCTTCTTCTCGCCTCCAAATTTTTTTGGTATTAATGGCACCAGCCCTCACCTGGTTTACTTCATACCTCACAGACAGATTCCCGAAAGTTATTGTAAAACAAATTCAATCAAAATCTGTCAAAATGGAATTGGATCCCACGGGTCAGTCCTGGGCCCTGTTCTCTTTACTCTCTACACTGCTCCACTCTCACATATAATAAACAACCACCATATTGATCATCATTTCTATGCTGATGACACTCCAGCTTCAGTGCAGTGATACTGTTGAAAACTTGCCTTCCCTCCTGACAAATATGTCTTACTGCCTTCAAGACATTCAAAACTGGATGACTCAGAACAAGTTACAACTTAATGCCGATAAAACGAAGCCATGCTCATAGGGACCCACATAAACTTTCCTCCATCACAACAACATCATAGAATTCGGCAGTGCGTCAGTTCCTTTGTCCAACTCTGTGAAGTATTTAGGTGTAGTTCTGACAACACACTCTCTATGAAAAAATTCATCACCCAGACCTGCCAGTCTTGCTACTTATCAATTACGGCGCATAAGCGCGATTCGCAAGTATCTGTCCACCGATGCAACTTCCAAGCTGTCACATCTCTCATTCTTTCACGTTTAGACTACTGTAATTCTCTTTTGGCTGGCCTACCAGCATCATCCATTCCACTCTTCAACGCATACAAAACTCTGCAGCTCGACTGGTCCTAAGAAAGAAAAAATCCGAACACATCACTCCTCTTCTGCGATCTCTTCACTGGCTGCCAGTCCACAAAGACTGAGTATAAGATCAATACCCTCTGTTTCAAAATGTATCCACAAATCTGCACCATCTTATCTTTGTAACTGTCTTCACTGTACACTCCATCCCGTTCCCTTCGTTCAGCCGCAGATACTTTGTGCTTTCGAACACCCAGATTCAAACATACCACTGTTGGCTGTCGATCTTTTTCTGTTTCTGGTCCGTCCACGTGGAATGACCTCCCTCTTTCACTTCGCCAAAAACCTTCACTTGATACCTCAAATCCAGCCTCAAAACACACTATTTCCTACCTGACACTTTCCCCTCATATCCGTCTCTACTTTTACAACAGCATCCTTCATCTCCTAAGTGTGTTTTGCGGTGTGTGTGTGTGTGTGTGTGGTGGATGTGTGTGTGTGTTGTGTGTGTGTGTGTGTGTAGTGTGTTGTGTGTGTGTGTGTGTGTGTGTGTGTACATACACGTGCATAAATTTGAAATATGTTCTTTATTATATTTGAGGAAAGTTGCATGCGTGTAATGATTTGAGTGCAAGCGCTTCGATTTGTTTGTTTTACAAGATTCGGCGCTATATAAATTCCATATATATTATTAATTATTATTATTATTATTAAATCAGGACTCAGTGGACGAGAGTGAGAGAGGAGAGAGGAGGAGAGAGAGAGAGATGAGAGAGAGAGAAGGAGAGAGAGAAGAGAGACAATGACAATGACAAATTCTTTTATTTCGAGGATAATGAATAAGCACTCATGTGCTTTTTACATCCAGTTCCGCCCGTAGGGATACATCTTAATAATAAAACCCCAAAACTTATACACTCTCACATTAGAAACAAGGGGAAATACCCTTTTCAAAATAGCCCCCCCCAAAAAAAAAAAAACAAAAAAAAAAAAAAAAAATTTTAAAAACCCCCA
>CM054166.1:35132391-35155531 GCA_028751875.1 Rapana venosa
GTGTGGGGGGTCATGAAAATAATAAAATATAATAAAAAATAATAATAATAATAATAAATGGAATTTATATAGAGCTATATCTAGCCAAGACAAATCAAAGCGCATGCATTCAACCTAATCTGACACAGTCATGCAATCAATGATAAATAATCAATAGTTTAAACAAACAGATTATTTACAAACATGGCGCGCTGCAGACAAAATCTATGAAATAAAATGTCATTAGTCAAATATTTTTTCAAGAGCACACACAGACACACTCACTCAGGTCGTATACTTAAGCAGGGTGATAGGACATGGGTTAGTGAGGGTAGGATAGTTCTGATATGAAACAGGAGGGGGAAAATCTTAGGTTTGAAATAAATATGTCTTTAGGCTGGATTTAAAAGTGTCATAACTAGGTTTCTGGCGAAGAGAGAGAGGGAGCTCATTCCAGGTCGATGGACCCGAAATAGAGAAAGAGCGGAGGCCAACGGTGGATTGCTTGAATCTCGGTATTCGTAGGCACAAGGTATCTGCAGCAGAGCGGAGGAAACGTGAAGGAGTGTACAAGTTAAGACATTCACAGAGGTAGGAGGGTGCAGTTTTGTGGAGACATTTGTAACAGAGGGTACTTATCTTATAATTCACTCTCTGTGGTACAGGGAGCCAGTGGAGAGATCGCAAGAGAGGGGTAATATCCTCAGATTTTTTTCTTTCTGAGAACTAGTCGAGCTGCGGAGTTTTGTAAACGTTGAAGGGAGTGGATAGATGATGCTGGCAGACCAGACAAAAGAGAATTGCAATAGTCCAGACGTGAAAGAATGAGAGAAGTGACAAGTTTGGCTGTTGCATCGGTGGACAGGTACATTCGAATTGCACTAATACGCCATAATTAGCAGGACTGGCAGGTCTGGGTGATGAATTTTTGCATAGAGAGTGTGTTGTCGATAACAACACCTAGATACTTTTCACAGCAGTGGATAGAGGGACTGATGTATTGTCGAGTTCTATTGAAGCTGTTGTAATGGAAGAGAGTTTGTGTTTGGTCCCTACGAGCATGGCTTCGGTTTTATCTGCATTTAGATGTAATTTGTTCTGTCATCTAGTTTTGAATATCTTGAAAGCAGTGGGCCATATTTGTCAGGAGAGAAGGCAGATTTTCAGGAGTAACAATGCTTTAAATCTGAATCATCTGCTAAAAGTGTTTGGGGGGTTTTTTGAGGGACGGTTGTTTTTATGTGACAGTGGGGCAGTGAAAAAGAGTAAAGGGAGAACGGGCCAAAAAACTCATCCCGGGGGATTCCGAAATTCCAGTTTGGGGAAATTGTTTGAACCCTTTTTTAAATGAAATGTCGGGAATCGGTCGTAAGGTAAAATTTAAAAACCGGGTGGGGGTTGTCCCAGTAACCCCAAAACCTTTTTTTTTAAGACGGTAGAAAAGAATTAAGGGGGCAAAATATCGGGCTGCTTTTAATTCATTTAGAGTGAAAAGGGGAGTTTTTCCCCTGATCAAACTTTGGAAGGGGTTTTAAAGTGTTTTACTGGGTGGTTTCCCTTGCTGGGGTTGACGCGTTTGGGCAACTAAAACCCGGGGAAAGAAGATTGTTAAAGAAAAGGGTGGTTTTGAGCTTTTAAAGAACTTTTTTTCCCCCAAGGCCCTTTAAAAATTAAAAGGTAACTGGAAAACGGGTTCTATAACCCTTCAAAAATTTTTAGGGAAAGGGTTTCTGCTTTTAAATAGAGGTGTGACTATAGCAGTTTTTAAAGAGCTGAGGAAACTTTCCTGAAAAAAGAGATGAGTTTACTTTTTTCTTTGGGATAGCGGAAAATTTGGTGGAAGGCACAGGGGAAAAGAAAAGCGGGTTTAATTCAAGATAAACCCCGTTTTAAAATATCATTTTTTTCAGAATTGTCATGATTTCTTTCTCGCTTGTGGGATGAAAAAAAAGGGAGGGGAATCCCAGAGAATTGGGGATCGGGGAAAGGGTGCAGAGGGGAAAGGAGTCTGATCCTTTGGGAGCGAATGTTATGATTTTTGGCAGAAAAAAGCGAAAATGTAAAAGGGGAAGTCCAAAAGGGGTTGGGGATAAAAGGCAGAGGGTTTCCCTTCAAAGACCCAAGAAGATTTAATGTGAAAAAAAAGGGGAGATTTGTAGCCCGTGGCTTTAAAGAACTTGAAAAGAGTAGTTTTTTGTTTTTTCTGAAAAAATTTAAAAGGGTTTAACTTTGTTTATTTTGTTTTCGAAAGAGCTGCTTTTTAAAATTTTCCTTTTTTGATTTCGCCACTGCCGCCTAGTTGCCTGCTTTTTGCGCTTTGCGACCAGGAGGGGTCAGGGGTGTAACCAGGCGCAAAAAATGGCCTTTTCGGGCAGGGGGGTTTCATGGGGGTGCTTTGCCCCATCAAGCATTTTGGTTTGGAGAACCTTTTGTGGTGTTTAAAAGGGGGTTATTTTTGGGTCGGGGTTTGTGATAGGCGTTCAGCAGCTTGGAAAAGAAATTTTGAATATCTATCCCTTTAGGGTTTGGGGACGGGGACATACTTTTTTTTTTCTGATAGGCTTTGCAATTTTTAAAAAGAAAAAAACCGGAATGATCAAAAAGTGGGTTCATCAGGGTGATACAATGGTTGGTAGGTAGTGGGGGAGGTAGGAAAGAGGTAGGTATGTTTGAATGAACAAATTTGCATAAACAAAACGAATGAACAAAATAAACAAATTTTATTTGGCAAAAGCTACAACCCCATCAGTAAAAGGGGGCAACTGTAAACCGAAATATTAACTAGAATGAGTATAAAGGGGGACTTGATAAAAACCCAAAGTTCAATTTAAATCCAAACCCAAATTATTTACATTTTATTACGTATAAAAATCTGTTTTGTTTAAAGGGTCGCTTACGTTTATATAGACCCTTTGCGTTACATCAGAGGGGTGGGTGGGTAAGGGGAAAGGTAGTAAAAGGGGTGCAGTAATTTTGGCACACACCCCCACACACACACACAAAAACACACACGAAAAAAAAAACACACACAACCCCACCACACCCCCCACACACACAAAAAACCCCACCACACCACCCCACCCACACCCACACAAAAACAACACACACACTCCACACACACCCAAACACCCAAAAAACAACACACACCCCCACAAAAACACCACACACCACACACCACACACATTTCCAATAATAGGGTTGTTCGATAACGGGGGTTGATGTAAAAGAAGTAAAATGCCTTTTTTAAAAGACTCGTTTCACGTCTATATAACTAGATGGTGATGGTGGTGATTGTTGATGATGACGAGATAATGATGGTGAGGTGATGATTTTGGTGGGGTTGATGATGATGATGATGATGAGGTGATGGTGGGGGTGGTGGTGGTGTTCTTTTTTCTTTTTTTTTTTTTCCCTTCTGCGTCCCCCCTCGTTTAATCGAATTTCTCAACTGAAACTTTTTGTTTTTGTCATATGAGCAAAAAATGGGGTTACGCCCCTCTAAGCGCCGGACAAGTCAGGCCCAGCGCATCCGACTTGGGCAAAGGAAAAAATTTTATTTTTTTTGACCCTTTTCCCGGGAAAAAAGGGCGGGAAAATTTGACCCGTGATAATGAGGTTGATGATGATGATTGGTGATGGTTTAAAAATGAGACTTTTTGAGACGACGACGATAACAATAGACTACAGAGAGAACGGGCGCAGCACGCAGGGCGCACCACACATACACACACACACTTCTTAAAAAATGTGATTTTTGGATGCAAAAAAATAACAAAATAGAAGCATTTAAATTAAATAAGTATATAAAAAATTTTGATAGGGAAACAGGGTTACAATATATAAATTTCATGTGTACTTTTTCCCAAAATATTTGTATATATATATAAAATATATTTTAAAAAATAAAATATATAAAATATATTTTATATTTAATAAATTAAGAGATAGAGAAAGTGTGTGTGTGTGTGCTGTTGTCTGTGTCGGGTGTCTGTGTGCGGGGTGCGTGTGCGTGTGTTTTGGGGGAAGCCCCAAATCAATGAAAAAGGGAAAAAGGTACGTACTTTTGAGGCCGCCAGAGCTGGGGCGGAAACACACAAACGGGCAGTTTTTCAGAAAGCAAAATCCCAAACGGGTGAAGCCCCAGTCAGTCGCAGTAATAAAACCCGTTTTTTTGGGGGTAAATCATGAACTAACTGCAAAAACAAATTGTTTACAACAGCCCCCTGTGGGTAGTGGAAAGACCATGGGGCAAAGGGGAGCTGGAATTTGGGGGGTTCAAACCCTCAATGTCATACAGATTTTATTTTTTTTTTTTTGGGGGTTCCACCAGTTGGCCCCTACCTACATCAGTTGCTCATTTGGAAGATGGGACCACAGGGTTTAAAACTTCATCCACTCTACAGATGAAATTTTTGAGAGTATTGTTTAGATTAAGGACCATCATTTCAGGGGCCCTTTTCACCTGGGCCCTGGTTGACCCCGGGGAAAATTCTTTTGTGAGGAAGCGAAAGGAAACCCCCCTGAAAAATTAGTCTTCGAGCATACGCACTTCCTAGCAGCTTTCGGGATATCATCCTAACCCTCATTGATCCCCAAAACAAAAAAAAGAAAAACACCTCTAAATCAGCGATTTGGGTTTGCTCAGATTTTCGTGGTGATCTAATTTTTCATTTTCCCCCAAACCCGGCGTCCCGGGTGGGAAATTTGTGTAAAACCCTTTGGGGGTTGGGAGTTTCGGGAAAAGATCTTTTGGGGGTTTGGGGGGGGAAAAAAGGCTGGTGAGCATCCCCACTCATTGGGCTTAAACGGTAAAGCTATTTTTTGTCTTATTTTGGGGGGTTTAGTGGGGGGTTTTTCCGCGTAAGTTAGCGCAGAACAGGCCCCATTTGAACCCCCATAAAAGTGCCCCAGCAGCATTGGGGGCCCCTTTCCCTAGGGGTGGCTTAAGCAGCCTAAACAATTATGGGTTTCCTTTGTAACTTCTGACCCTGGGGATGGGGTTTTAACGAATAGGATTTGGGCATAAAAGGGACGGGGGGGGGGGGGGGGGGGGGGGGGGGGGGGAATTGAAAGGAAAAAACCAAAATGGGGGGGATGTGAACGGGAAAAAAACGAAGTTAAGGCATCATTTAATAAATGATGATGAGGGATGATAAAAGATGATGATGATGATGATGTGATGATAGACGACGACGACGACACGCGACGTTTAATTTAATAATAATAATTTTAATAAAAAAAAATAATAAAATAAAAATAAAAAAAATTTAAATTAATAATAATAATAATAATAATGTTTGATGATAAAGATGTTGTTTAAAATAAAAATTAAAAATAAAATTAATAATATTAACAGAAAAAAGGTGGTAAGGAAAAAGGTTTTCCATAACCCTAAGGGGTCTTTGGGGAGCGAGGCATAAAGAACCCCCAACCCCCTCCAGGGCCAGCACATTGAGGGGGGCGCCCATCCCTCTCTCTCGCTCTTTCCCTTTTCCCTGATTCTAAAGGGGGGGGGTCCCCCTTTAAACAGCGGGGGGAACGGGGGAAACTGAAACTAAAACCCAAAGGGGTTTAAAAAACGGGCACCCTTCCATTTGGGACCCCGCTCGATGCGTTTAAAACCTTAGCCGGGTAAAGAAACGCTTAAAAACTTTAATGATAAAATTTTAAAAAAAAAATATTCCTATCTTTATCTTTCATTATCAAAAAATAAATTTTAGGATATAATTAATCATCATCATTTTCCTTCTTCGTCGTAATCGTCGTCGTCATATATCATCTTATTATTTTTTATTTTTATTATTTTAAATTATTATTTGGGTTATTATTCCCGTCATCGTGGGCGTCGTCTTTCCCCAATCCCCATCTCCCCATCACATTTTTTTTAAATTATTATTATTATTATTATTTATGGTTATTTTTTATTTATTTTTTTTTAAATATTATCACTATTGTTGTTTTTTTGGGTTGTTTTGTAAGAAAGAAAAACTCTTACCGGGGCAAGCGAAGAAAAGAGTGAAAAGCAGAGTTTTCATCTGAAAAAAAAAAAAAACCCCCCAAAACTTAATATAAACCCCCAACAACATTTGGTTGGGGTTTAATGTCAAAAGCCCCTTTCGTACTCACCCACCAGCTCTTTTTTAAATGCTTTCCCTTCCGGGACAAAATCGATTTGCCTACATAACTATGCCAGTAAAGGGAAAAGTGGTCGCCTCGAACACAAAAACCTAAAACATAAAACCCAAAGCAAAAAATTTAAGAATTTAATCATTTAAAAACAAAGAAAAAAAAAGCATTGCAAACGGTAAAGATAAAAAAAGGGGAAGCAAAAACAAATCCCCTAGAAAAAAAAAAGAAAACTTTCAAGCAAAAATGAAAAAAACCCCCCAAAAAAGGAAGCAAACAAACAAAAATAAGTCAAAACCCAAGCCCCGATAAAAAACATTCCCAAAATTTAAAATTAAAAGAAAAATTAAAAAAACAAATTAAAATTAAATAAAAAAAATAAAAAAAAAAAAGTCAAGGTGCCCCCATGCCAAAGGGTTTGAACGGGCGCTTCGGTGGGGGTCGAACCGGGCCCAAACAGATACGGCCCGAGTCAAACCCATTTAAGGTCTACCTTTCCCCCCACCGGGCCCCCTGACCTTACATTGTTTAGGGGGTTTGGGAAAGGGGGGTTTTTGGCCCAAAATACCACAGCCACAATACACCCGGGGATTATAAAAAGGAAAAAGGGGGACGGGGGGCCCCAGTGGTGGGAGAACTCGTTTCCCCCCCCCCCAAGGTTATGCAGCGTCGAGTGTGGTTCCCCACTTGGATGATTTAAACCGTTCTGCGGTTGGTTTCAGTCCCGTCCCCCATTTTAAAACCAGTTTGTGAATGGTACCTCCCCTTTTTAAGGGCAGGGAAGGTAAAGCAGCGAGGGAGAGGAGGGGGCGCCCCCCCTAAAAAACGGGGCCCCCTAGAAAAGTGGGGTCCTGACTTTGCTCCCCTACGTTTTTATAGGTTATGGGAAACACCTTTATCTTTTTTTTTTTTTATTTATTTGTTAAAGGAAAGAAATAGGCAACTTTTTCGAAATTTAGAAAAACGGGAACCCCAATGGGAGGCGCTTACTTTTAGGGGTCGGTTTTTTGTGTGAGGGGCCACAATCTTCATATAAATGGCGGGGGGGGGGGGGGGGTGGAAAAAACAAAAAGCTTTTACTTTATTACCAATAATGACAAGCGGGCCCTCTGACCCTTTTCCATCTGCACCCACGCAAAAGGATGACAAATTTGACAGCAGCTCTTTTTTTGGGGAGGTATTGTTGGCTGTTTTTTAAGGGTTTTTTAAAATCTTTTTGGAAATCAGTTTGCATGTTCGGAATCAAAACCGGTCCCATGAACGGGGCCCACACACACAACAAGACACAGTTTACAAACACACATACACACACGCACAAACACCATGAAACAAAAATAAGTTACACCACGCGCGGTTCACGCACCCACACACCCCACCCACCAACAAAAACACCACCCACACGCACACTATCCCAACACCCCGAAACGATTTATTACACATAGAATATTCAGAAATTGGGGGGAAAAGAAAAACTTGAGTGCTCAAATTAATAATACCCCAATTTACGGGGAAAAATCTTAAGAATATTTTTTTTCTTTTTAAATAAACCATTTAAGCCACGGCAGTTTTTATCTCCCGGGGAAATTCGGGCTGTCTCCCCGGGGAGAGCACTCCCCACAAGCGCACGCCACCCCCAAACCCTTTTTTTGTATCGCACAAATTTGTTAGCTAAAAAAAATAAACCTGAGTTAAAAAAAAATAAAAAAACAAAAAAATTTTTTTTTGGATGAAAAAAAACCCCCCGGAAAAAGGATAAAAAACCAAAAAGGGGGGAAAAGTGGGGGGGTCGGGGGGGCGTTTGTCTTTCGGGTTGGGGAGACGGAAGAAAACCCCAAAAAACCCTTTTAAAAAAACTATAAAAAAATAAAAAACCAGCCAAAGATTGTCCCCAAAACTTAGTTCCTGAAGGGAAAAAATACATTCAACCAAAAAAAAAGGGTGGGGTTCTCTTGTAGAAAAACCGCCCCCCCGGGGGCCCCTTTCCGGGAAATTCAGGGGTTTAAAGTTTTTCTTTTCCCTTTTTTTTTTGCCTTTTTCCCCATTTCTTGGGGGGTACCCCCTTTTTTAAATTTTCGCCCACGGGGTTTTCCCCCCCACCCCCTTTTCAGAAAAAGCCCCCCTTTAAAAGGGTTAAATTTTTCCCTCCACCTTTAACCCTTTTTTTATGCCGGGCCCTTTTCCCTTTGGCCCCCCGTTTTTTTCCTTGTTTTGGCCACCCCGCCTTTTGGGAAAAGAAAAAAAAGATTAAATTTTAAAATTCCCATTCGGAAAAAAAGGGAAAAATTTGCAGGCCGTAAAAAACCCAGGGGCCATTTTTTCCAAAATTAAGAAAAGAAAAGATAACGAGAAGGGAAAGAAAAAAAAAAAAGGAAAAAGGGATAATTTTTTGTTAAAATTTTCTTTGGTTAAACCCCAAATGTACAGGGATGCCGGAAAAAAATTTTAAAGGGTTTTAAAGGACACAGAAAAAAATGTAAAAAAAGGGGCCGAAATTTAAAAACAACAAGAGGGTTTTTTTAAAAACCAAAAAACCTTATGAAAATAAAACCCAATGTTCTGGAAAAAAGGGGGAAAAAGAATTTGAAACCACTAAGGCAAAACCAAAACATTCCAAAAAAACCAAAACATTGGGAAAAACCAAAAAGGGGAAATTTTAACCAAACCAAACCTTGTTTTCAACTAAAAGGGTTTGAAAAACCAAGCTTTTGCCCCCAACTCAAAGCCCCAAAAAAACCAAAAATCGGCAATTAACCCAACTAAACCCAACTTAACAACTAAAAGCACTTAAAACCCAAACTAAAGCACTTGAACCAACTCAAACACTTAACCAAATAAAGGGCCATTGAACCCCTTTTTCCAAACCAAAAGCCAAAAAATTTTTACCAACTCAAAGCCATTTTCCCCCCCCAAAAGCCTTGTCCCCAAACTAAAGAAATGTAACCAATTTTAAAAAACAAAAAAAAACTAATTCCCCCGGAAAAAAAAAATTTTCCCTAAATTTTTTTTAAAAAATTGACCAAAAAAGGCCTTTTGAAAATTTAAAAAAAAAACCATTTTTTAAAATTTGGGGTTTTTTTTACGATCAGAAACTTTCAAGGAAAAAAACCAGTAAGTAGTTTCAGCAGTTTTGTAAAGGGAAACAAAAACCACTTATCTTTTCATTTTTTCCAAAAAAAAATTTCCGGTTGCAGTGCAAAAAAATCCACCTATTTTATCCGTGTGATCTTTAAACAATACAAGGGTGGTTGAAACACCCTTTAATGCCAATTCAAAACCCAAAACCAAATAAAAAACTCGATTTCTTTTTTCTCCCCTCTCTCTTTTCCTCCTCTCTCTCTCTCCCCCCTCCCCTCTCTCTCTTTTTATTTTCCTCTTCTCTCTCTCTCTCTCTTTCTCTCTCCCCCCTTCTTTCCTCTTTCTTTTTCCCTTTTTTTGCCAATGCTTTAAAATCTTTTCAGAGTTCAATTTTAAAGGGGGGGGGGGGGGGGGTTTTTTTTTTTCCCTTTTCTCTCCTCTTTCCCCTCTCTCTCCCCTCTTTTCCTTCCCCTCTTCTCTCTCTCCTCTCAATTATGACTTGTATTTGTTCCCAAAAATTTTTACCCCTCAGTTTTGCAATACTTTCATGGGAAAATTTGTTTTCCTTTCCCCTTTTTCCTTAGCTTACAGACTAAGGTCCCCAAGGGGGAGATATGTTTTTGAATTATATGAAACCGGATTTTTTTCCCCTACACTTAAGGAAACCGCATTCCAAATTCGAGGATTTAAAATGTATTTTCACTAGACTTGACCTGACCTGACTTGCCCTCTCCCTGCTGAACTTCTTGAGATTTTTTGGGGCAGTGTGGAGGGGTTGGGGCCCGTTTTCCCTTCCAAACCCCGTAGAAAGTGGACTGGATTTTTTGTGTCATCCTTTCCCCCTTGGCCATCCCTCCCTTTTCCCCTTTCTACCAAAGACGAATGGGTTTTTCTCAGACCAGGTCCCCCCGAACAAAACCAAAGGACCCGCAGAAGGGGCGGGGCCCCTTACAAGGGGCCCAACGGGGGCCTGAAAGTGATGGGTTTCCTGTGGACTTCTGACCGTGGGGTTGTGGCATAGCCAATCAGAGAAAGGGCCCTGGGGGTGGAGAGATTTGGAAGAGGGGGCGTGGGAACGGTGGGAAAGGAACGCCCACAGAGGTTGGGGGAGCAAAAAGATAAATTTGGGGTTGTTTTAATGATGTGGAAATATCCTACGAGTGTTTGGGGATCTGGGCTTCGGTTTTTTCTTTCATGGGCAGGATTTCGGGGGATGGATGATCATGATAACGGGTGGGGGAAAAACCTTCCCCCCAAAACCTTTCCCCTAGGGTGACTTGATCCCCAAACCCTACATTGTTGTAAACACTGCGAGTTAGGGTTCTGCTTTTTTGGGGGAAAGCAGAACTTTAAAACTCGCAGTGGGGAAAACAATTTTGGGGGTGGGATCACAACACAACCCACACACCCCACCACACACACACACCCCACACACACAAACCCCGACAAAACACACTAATTTCACTAATAGAAAAGACGTAAAATGTAAAAAAAAAAAACAAAAACAACAACAACCACCACACAAAAAAAAAACACACACACACACAACACACAAAACACACAACCACACACACACACAAACACCCCCAGAACACACACAAATTTTTTAGAAAAAAAACTTAATGCTTTCGAAACCAAATTTCAGTAGACACGAAAAATTTTTTTTCTTTGTTGGTGAAAAAAAATTTTAAATTTCTAAACCTTAAACATTTTAAAAATTTTGTTTTTGTAAAAGGACTCAAAAGGGCTTTTTTACCCCCCTTTTTTTTTCTAAAAAAAAATTTCCTTTTTTTGGAAGCCATATTAAATTTTTTCCCTTGAATTTTTAAATTTGATATTCAAAAATCCCCCTGGCCCCCAACCGTCCTTAAGGAAAACCCATTTTGTTTAGTTTAAAAAATTTAAAAAAAAAAGTTAAATTCCCCGCCCCAAAATGGTTTAAATGTTTCCCCCTTAAAAAAAAAAAATTAAATCCCCTTTCCTTTTTAATTTCAAAGAAACCATTTTCCCCCCCCTCCCCTTTTCCCCCAAAAGGGCCAAAAACCAAACCAAACCTTTCCTTTTTTCTCATACACCCCTTGTATATTTTTTTCTCGCCCAAATTATCACTGAGATTTTAACCAGGGGAAAAAGGGAGACAACAACAACCCAACCCACACACCCCACATAATTTGGGACCAGAGATAAAAACACAAAATTTCTTTTTTTTAAAAGTTAGTTACTAACCAAATTTTTGAACCCCAAAAAACCCAAAATGATGGTAATTTTAATAAAAAAATAAAAGGGGGATAAAATGTGTTATCGGACTACCCCCCACACATTGTCGGTTCACGGCAATAAAGAGTTTTCCCCTGTTGCTGTTTAGACTTTTAGGTTTACTATTGTTGTTTTTTAATAAAAATGGAGGAATTTTTATAGCGCGGAAAACTTTTAAAACAACCAAAAACAAAGCGCCAGATGACATGAAATTTTTTAAAAATTTTATTATTTTATTCAAGGATAAAGCTTTTTTTAAAAATTTTTTCTTTTGTTCCCACCGGCACACAATGCCTACCTTTTGAAAAGCGAGACGGGGGTTTTTTAAAGTGTTTCGCAAATGTTCGGGAGCATTGGGACAAAGGGCCAAGGGTGTGTGTACAACTTTTTATTTTTTTTGCGTTTTTCCCCTTTTAAATTTAAACCTATAATCATCATCCCGTCATCAGTCCCAAATTTTCCAAACCCCCGCTGTGGGCGTAGAAGGTTTCCCCGCAATGCCACCCCAGGGGTTCCCCTTTTTTCTCTCTCTCTGCTGAGTTCTACCATCTCCTGTACCCCCTCCCTCCCAGACACTGACCTTTAGTGATGCCCCCTTTTAGGATGTTGGTGGTCCTTTCCCCCCCTTTTTTTCCCTGCCCCAAACCTTTCCTTTAAGAAAAGGGCGTCATTCCCATTTTTTTTTTGAAATTTTTTTCTGTTTTCAAAGACCCAAACCCCTTTAGTCTGCGCTTAAACGTTCAGGTTGGTTTTTCTCTGTACGGGGAGTTGAACAAGGAAAGCTTTCATTTGGGGGTTTTGTCTGACCAAACACTCCCCAAATCGCCCGAGAGCAATTTTTTCTCGTGGGGTTTTTTTTTTTTGCGATTTTAAAGTTTCGTACTTTGTATTTTATTTTTTCGCCTTTTAAGAATTTTCGTAGTTCCCCGGATTTTGAACCCCTTCAGACTCAGGCCTTAAAAAAACGAAAAATCGCCGGGGAAAAAAACGCCAATTTCAAGTTTTTTCCCGTAACCCGTCAACTTTAAACCCCAAAATACTAGATATATAGAAGATGCGCCCCACCTCCCTGTTGAAAAAAAGAAAAAAGTAAAAAGAAAAACAAGACATCTGGCGACGAAACACAGAGTTCACATTATCCGCAGAACAACAATGGCCCCCCAAAACGAGGTGCATAAGTGTGGGCAGCACTTTAGCGTCACTTTTTTACCCCCGTCCCAAAACCAAAAAACCACACACACACCAAAGCTGCAAAGGGGAGATAAATTTTTTATTTGGGGTCATGCGCAATAGCGTGTACGTGATGTGGGACAGGGTTTACTTTTGATTTGCGCTAGGGAATCTTTCCCTTTTTTTGGGCTGCTGGTTCTGATTTGGTTTTGATAAGAAGTGAGGGGGTGCGGAGGGGAATTGTTTAAAAAGGAGGTAAAGGGGTCCCCTAAAACCCTTTTTGGGCGTAGGGGGGCGAGGCGGGCCCAAAACCTCACTTCTTGGGGCCGAATTGAGGCCGGGGCCCCTCTCCCCCCCCGTGCTTAAAAATTTTCCCGGCCCCTAAAGAGGGAGGGCACATTTACGTGGGGAACTGGGGGGCTGTAAATGAAGCCCAAAGGGGCGCAAACGGTCACCCATCCAAAATGGTAAAACCCCGCCGACGGGTGCTTAATTTTGGGTGGGGAAAGCGAGTGCTCCGACCCTGAGCTATCCCGTCGAAGTGTGTCGCCTCTAATTAAGGCCCTGTCTCCCGACAACTCTCTGTCCAAAATTTCCCGGGGAAGAAACATGCAGAGGTTTACAATTCTTTAAGTCCTTCCATGAGACTTAAAACCCCAAAATTCCGTTTTGGAACGCCCGCAGAACATCTTGCACACACGTTAAAAAAACCCCCCCCTTTTTCCCAAAGAGTTGGCCATTGTGGCCCCCGGGGGGAGAACGGATGACAACATTTACAAAGCTCTACAAAACGGGGGCAGAAGGGAAAAAAAAAAAAAAATAGTGCTTTTTTTCCAAATATCCTCGGAAAATTTTTTTAAAAAAAAATAGAAAAAGTGGGAAAAAAATTTAGATCTATAGTGAAAACTTTACAACAAAATGGCATAAAAAAAAAAACGGGAGGGAGGGGGGGGGGTCTCAAGGGTGTCAGAGTCGAAAAAAAAAGCAAAAAATTTTATTTTCGATGGTACATTGAAAAGCAAAAATCTGCTTTTTTTTTGTTAAACCATCTATCAGGATCATCATCATCCTTTAACCCGTGACCTTGGCGGGCGGGGGGGGGACAGAAAGAAAGGGGCCGTGGTAAGCCTCCTCAATATCTCGGGCCCCCCGGGCTCTGCGCAGTAGTGCCGAGGGCTTTTATCCCGGGCCAAATTTTCTGATGTTTTCCACCTTTACTTTTTCGGGGCTTCCCCCCTTTTTGCCACCTTCGAGCGTTCCCTGCAGTTTCAGAGTGTTGTGGGGGTGACGTGGCCCAAAACCCTGTCGCTTTTTCTTCTTGACGATTGGGGAGAAGGGGGTTTCCCGTGGGGTGCCAGCCGTGTTTTTGACTCTTTAAAAAATTCATTGGTCTTTTGTTCCTCCCCAAAATGGCCCCGCAGTTTTCTATGGGATTTTGTTTCAAATGATGGATTTTGCTTTGGGTGTTTAAACAGTCAATTTTCCAGGGTTTTACTTCCGTACAGCAGGGTAGTCTGAATTTGGGGTTTGTAGAGCTTTAGTTTTATGGGAAATGACTCTTTACTTTTCCATAGGGGGGATTTTGTCCCTGGAAGATGTTTTCCCCTGGGGTATTCGGGCTTTTATTTTTGTCGGGCCCATCGCCCGTCCTTTGTGGTTTTAGCGCCAAAGGGATTTAAAAGCGGCTACCTCCTCCCGGTTTTTGGCCGTTTTTGTAAAATTTTTTTAGTGGGGTTTTTTGTGCGTTCCCCAAGTACTGACTTTTCCCCCGGCTCACCCCCCATTTCCCCCATGCTCCGCCGTTCTCAAGTCTGGTCGTGAAATTTTCGCTCTGTGTTACTTCCCCCCTTTAGGTCAATGTCATCGGGAAACCGGGAAGGGTTTTGAGGGGTCTGCCGCCAAAGGAATGGGAGAGTGGAAGTCATGGAGGGTCTCTCTCAAATGTTTTCCAAGAACAGAAAACAGGACGGAGATTTAAAAGGGATTTCCTTTTGGGCCCCCAAAAAGTGGTTTTTTAAGTGTCTCCCACCTGTTTTTTCAGGAATGCACACTTTCGGTTTGTATAGTGCTTGAATAGTTTGCACTAGTCCTTCTTTAATGCAAACTTTTTGGGGCCGGGCCCCAGGCCTTTGTGCCCTACTCTGGGGGGGAAGCCTTCTTTAAGTCGATGAAGTTGTGGAACAGGTTTCCCCCGATGTTGAAACGCTTTTCCATCAGGAAGTGGCAGTTTTAAATTTTTGTTCAAAATGCCCCTGCCTGCCCGGGCCCCGGGTTGTTCCTCTGCAAGGTGTTTTCTGCCTCCTTCTTTTTGTCGATTAAAATAACTTTTTTGCCATGATCTTGCTGGCCCTGGCCCGTTTAGGGTGTTTTTTCGATAGTTTGGGCTTGGGTTAAAACCCCTTCTTGGGCAGGGGTATGATAGTATTGTGTCCATTCGTTGGCCCCTTTTTTGTTTTTCCCCCAAACTTTTGACAGATGGCCCGGGGGCAGGGGGTGATTCGGTTTTTGCCCCCATTTTTTTGGGGCTTTGCTTGGGAGTTGTCTGTCTGGGGACTTTCCTCTGGGAAGGGCGAATTTTTCTTCCCCTTATCCCTTTAAATATAGGGAATGGGGAGGGGCTCTTGGGTGGGTTTCTGCTTTCTCTTTATTATTTTTCAGGTTGTATTGGGTAGTTTTTACAGTTCTTTGACAAACTCACCCCCGTTTAATGCGCTGGCTTCTGTGAGGGGGGTTTCCGGGGCTGGCTTCATTTATGATGATTTGGGTTTTAAGGGTTTTGGGTTTCTTCAAGGGGGCGCAAGCCTTTTTACTGTTCCCCCCTTTCATGCTTTTTTTTGATCTCATCACATTTTCACTGATTCCCCTTTTCTCCCGGGCCTTTAAAAATTGACTTTTTCACAAGATTGTTGGCCTCCCGGTATTCTTTTGGGTTGGGAAAACCGGGGTTTGGGTTTTGTGTCTTTTTGTTTTTCGCGAAAGGGCCAAAAGGGCTTGGTAGTCCCGGGGTGGTGTTTATTCCTCTGACGACCCGGGACCCTTTTTGCTGTTTTGGGGTGCCTAAATTTAAAAATTTTTGGTGAGGGGAAATTTTTGGGCATTTTCCCCCGGGGGGTTAAAGCCCCAAAAAAAGGCCGCCAAGCACTTGGGGAAAATCTCCTCGCATCGGTTTTTTCGTTTTTTCCACGGGGGAAAATTTTAAAACGTGGGTTTTGCAGGCGTTTGTTTTTTTTCGCTCTTTTGAATACCCGCAGCACAAGGGGGGTCGCTGCGTATGTCGCTCCAGGGAGGTTTGTTTGGGGCCCGTTTTATTTCTGGGTTTGAAGGCCCCTGGTGTTAAGTAAAAAATTAAATTTTGGTTTTGGTTTTCCGTTTGGCGTAGCCAGGTTGTCCTCCTTGGCGTTGTGGGGGTAGAGAGTTTTTGGGAATGGAATCGTGGGGGGCAGGCAAACTCCAGCAACGTTCCCCCCGTCGTTGGTCTCTCCATTCCAACTGACCAACGTTCCCCGGCCCTTGGGTTTTAAGGTCAGGACCTACTTTGGCGTTTTAAATCCCCTTGGGTGGGGTGAAGGCCTTCTTGGGTATTTTCATAAATTGGGCTTTTTCAAGAAACTTCGTTAAAAATTTTTCTACTTCTTCATCTGCAAAGGGCATGGTGCAAGAATTTTATGATTTTGGGGATGTTTTTTGGGGCCCCGGCCCACACCCGGGGTGCTGATAATCCCCGCTGGAAACCCGGGGGTACGCTGATAATGCCCCCACTACTTCCTTTTTTGACAAAAATTGCCACTCCTGGGTTTGGGGATTGTTTCCCTTGGGGCCCCCGTTTCCAGATCTTGTTGCCTTCTTTAGTCTGGATAAAACCCCACAAAAAAAGGAACAAAAAGATATCAGAAACCCCCTAGAAAAAGGGAAAAATAAAGGGGAATGATGGGCGATTCGGGGGTGATGATGACAATGATGATTTACCATAAAAATCAGATCTAATACTGCCAGTAATATCAATGATAAAGATAATCAAGGTTTAAGGATGGGTGAGATTTTGATGAAACAAATAAACAAAATTTTTCGGGAAAGTGTGTGTGTGTTTTTGATTTTAGTGTGCTCTTTTATTCGAGAAAATGGAATAAGCACTATGTCTTTTTTTTTTACATCCAGTCCTCGGTGTATGCATTTTTGTAAATTTTTTTCATCCGTTCCCCCGGGCAATTGGCCCAATCTTCCCAAAGGGAAGGGAAATTTTTTTGTGTGCGCAGGATGTTTTTGCGTGCTTTTGCACACAGGGACTCGGTTTTTTTGTCTCATTTCCCATGGACCCTTTTTGGGGGGGTGGAGGTTTCATGATGTTAACTCCAGCGGGAAAAATCCCCTTGAACGGGAATCGAACTCGGGTCAAAGATCCGATGGAAAAGAGGGGAGAGAGAGAAGAGAGAGAGGAGAGAGATAGGGAGAGAGAGAGAGAGGGTGAGGGGGGGAGAGAGGGGGGGGGGAGAGAGAAGGGGGGAGAGAGAGAGGGAGGAGAGTATGAATGTATGCATACTCTGTTTGTTGTCAGTCAGCATATCTTCCCCTTTCAAATTTTTGTCTTTTCTGTGATGTAGACAGCAAAAAAAAAAGTTGTGGCTTTTTATTTTTATAGCATTCCAAGCCAAACCAACGAAGGGCCCCGCACCCTGTCACCTTTCCTTCAAACCCCACAATCACAGTATCGTGTAGGTTAATGCCCCCCCCGGGCATAAATCCCTTTCAAAAAATTTGGGCCCCAGGAAGCAAGCAAAGGGGTAAATTTAAAAAAACAACCCCGCGAAACTGAAAACTGTCCAGAAAAAAAAAATCCCAAAATTTTTCCCCACTCCCCTCCCTCCCCCCCCTTTTCCCCCCCTCTCCCTGTTTCTCTTTTGATGACCAGTTTAATATTGAGGTGGGAAGGAAAAAAGAAAATTTTACCAGGGAAAAACTGTTTTTTTTGTCTGTTGCCGTTGTTAGGGTATGGGCCCGGGGCAGACCCTTTTGGAAAATTTCGGTTCATGAATCTAGGCCTCTTCTCTCTCTCTCTCTCTCTCTTCTCTCCTCTCTCTTTCTCCTCTTTTTCTCTCTCCCTCTCGCTCTCGCTCTAGCCCCTGTGTGGGTGTGTGTGTTTTTTGTGTGTTTTGGGTGTGTGTTGGTGTGTGTGTGTTTTGGTGTTTTGGGGGTTTTTGTGTAGTAAGATTGGGGGGGGAGAGTGTGTGTGGGTTTTGTGTAGGAGAGGGGTGTGTTTTAGGAAAAAGAGGGGGAGTTTTTGTAGGGGTGTGTGTATGTGGGGTGTTTGTTGGAGAGAGAGTGTGTGTGTATGTGTGTAGGTGTGTTTTGTAAATGTGTAGGAGCGTGTGTATTGTGATGGGTGGGGTGTGTGTGGGTGTTTTGGGGAAATCCAAAATCAAAGTGAATTTTTTTAAATTTTTAGTGGTACAAATTTAAGTTGTGCGTTTTCTTTTGTTTTTTTTAAGTCATAATCAAAGAAAAATTTAAAAAATGGGAAAAAATATGCAAAATATAAAAATAAAATTTAAAATAATAAAAAATTTATGGAAATTTTTTTAGGTATAAACCCTTTCAGAAAAAAAAAATCAAAGCGCCTTTTTTGTGTGCTACATTTTAATATAAATTTTTCGTAAGTCTGTTCTTCCTTTTAATTTTGTAAAATGTTTGGGTTTCATAATAACAATTTAAGCACTTCGAACTTTTTAGAAAAGAATTTTGGGGCCCTTCCTTTTGTTTCAAACCCCCCCCTTTCCTTTTACTACTTTAAATACATTAAAATTTCTACTACACCCAACACTAATTTCACTACTACTACTACCACTACTATCTTTTGGGGAAAGGGTGTACACATTCTTTGTTCTGGGGCTGGTTCTCACCATCAGGGGATTATGGTGAAAATTAGGCTTTGTTTTTTTGTTTTTTTATTTTTTATTTTTTATATCGAGGATAGTGGAAAAAACCTCATGAGCGCTTTTTTTAAAACCCCCTTCCCCCTGTGTATTTCGGTTTTCTAAAAATTTTGGCACGGGCCCCCAGGGCCCCAAGGGCCCACCTTCGAAAAATGGCAGGATTTAAGGGGGCTCAAGGTGGTTTTGGAAAGCGTTCCCCACACGGGGCCTTTGGTTTTTAAATTAAACCGGGAAAGGGCCTTTTGGGGGGGAGAGGAGGCTGCCCCTTTAAAGTTAACTCCCGGGAAAAAAAACCCCTTGGGAAAAGGGAAAACGTACCCCGGGGCGTCAATTTTCCAGCGCAAGGGTCTAACCCTTTGGTACCATCCCCCCCAACAGTGATTAAACCAACAAAAAAAGCAAAAGAAAAAAAATTTAAAAATTTTTTCAGTTTTATATTCATGAACTAAGAGTCAGTGTTTAAAGTGTGTTGTTGGGGTGTGTGGGGTGTGTGGGGTGTGGTGTGTGTGGTTTTTTGTGTGTAGGAGTTGGGGTAAAGGGTTGGGGTTTGGAGTGTGTGTGTGTAGGTGCTGTGTGTGTGGGAGGGGAGGTAGGGGTTTTAGGAGGGGTGTGTTGGAGTGTGTGTGGAGAAATGTGTGGGTGTAAAAAGGAGTGTGGTGTGTAGGGGTGTGGGTGTACAGAGTTGTTTCCCAATACACTCACCTTTAGCTAACTACACTACATACACTACACTAAACCCACACTACCTACAATACAATACACTACTTAAAACTACGCTACACTACACACACTACACACACTCAAAATCTTGCCACACTACGCTACACTTTCATTTCGGTTAAAAACTCACTTTCACTACCCCCCCCCCAAAACTACACTACACTACCTTTAAATAAAACCTACAAATATTCTACAATACACAAAAATTTACTAAACAACCCCCCCTTTCACTACCTATACTAACTACAAACATACAACAAACCCACCCCACCACCCCACCCCACCCAAAAACTCCACAGAAACCCCACCCCATTTACATCACACTAACCCCACAAAAACGCTACGCTACACACTCCACCTCGCTACGTACACACATTTCCACAAACCACACCACATACAACCCCACTACACAACCCAAACACCCACACACACTACACTACACTACACTGCACTGCACTGCCTACACTACCCCCACTACCTAAAAAACTACACGACACTTCCTACACACTCTTCACTACACTAACTACACCACATACACTCCCCTACCTCACCACACACTTCATTTTCTAAGCTACGCTTACCCCTAACTCCCCTACCTCACTAAAAAAATCACTACCGGGGTTGAAAACACTACACACTTTCAATTAAAACTACGCTACACTCACTACGCTTTTACAAAACTAAAAATTGGGCACCCAAACTTACACTACACACACAACACAGTTTTGCTACACACACTACGCTAAAACCCACACTTACACTACACTTCATTAAACTAAACTACACTCCCCTACGGTTCAACACTTCAACGGGACACTACACTCACTTCACAAAACTACCCCTACCTTTCGGTCAAATACACTTCGCTACACACACTACACTTCACTACCTACGCTAACTTTCACTACACTAAAAAACTACATTAAAAACATACACTACACTAAAGCAACTACACTACACTACGGAAAAGCTACACTACATTTACTTTTCACTACACTACACTGGTACCTTAAAACTACGCTACACTACAATACTTACCTACACTACACAAAACTACACTTTCGCTAAAAATTTTTCAACAACAAATAAAATTACACTACACTAACTAATTACACTAACCACACTACACTTTCACTCCGGGACGCTAACTTCACTACCCCTCGTACACTACACTACATACGGTACAAAACACAAAATCGCCCACACTACTTTCAAATTACATTAAAACTACACACCACCTACGCTTTACCCTTTACTAAATTCACTACACCCCAACACCCACGGTACACACACTACCTACGCTACAAAACACTTTCAATTCTTTTCCTACCACACACACACCTTTCACTACACTACATTACTTTCACTCATAAAAACTCAAATACGCTACACACCTTCCCTACACTTCACTACCTTTAAATACATACGGTTTCACTACACTACCCTACGGGGGAAAAAAACACACACACTACGCTCCCTCATACACTACACTACATTACACTACACACACTACGCTACACTACATCACATTACCCTACACTATACTACACTACACTATGCTACACTATACTACACTACTCTACACTACACTATATTACACTACACTACACTACGCTACACTACACTTCACTACACTCACAAAGAAAAAAAACGAAAATGAAAGAATGTTTGTTTGTATTATACACAATAAAGGATTCTTAGTACAAATCCGCACATCTTTCTCTCTCTCATTCTCTCTCCTCTCTTCCTCTCTCTCCTCTCTTCTCTCTCTCTCTCTCTCTCTCTTCTTCTCTCATCTCTCTCTCTCTCTCTCTCTCTCTCTCTCTCTCTCTCTCTTCTCTCTCTCTCTCTCTCTCTCTCTGTGTCTCTCTCTCTCTCTCTCTTCTCTCTCTCTCTCTCTCTCTCTCTCTTTCTCTCTCTCTTCTCTCCTCTCTCTTCTTTCTCTCTCTCTCTCTCTCCTCTCTCTCTCTCTTCTATTTATATATATATATATATATATATATTTATTTATTTATTTATTTATTTACTGTCTGTCTGTCTGCCTACCTGTCTGCCTGCTTGTCTGTCTGTATGTCTGTCTGTTCTTCTCTTTATCTCTCTATCTCTCTATATATCAATATATCAATCTATCTATCTATCTATCTCAACGTTAATTCCTACTCTGAAAACCGAGCGTTTGAGAAAGACAAAGAAGAAGATAGAGCATTCCCATAGAATGGGAGAGATTTTACACCAGCTGTGCCTTCATGGCAATGAAGTCATCGTATTCATCACACCGACAGGAGTTGATCCTCGCCATTGCAAACCAGGGGACATAATTATGAACAATACGATCAGTGCTGTAATAGAAGAAGACCCCCAAAAATATAGAAAAAAGGCCCGCAAGTGGAAATGTGTTGCTTTAATGCGTTTTAATATCTGTGAACATCAGTTTGCTTACGTAGCAATTTCACTGATATCTTAGCAGGTAAACGAGCAAACCGTTTGTTTGTATGTATGTATGTATGTTGTATGTATGTATTTGTTTGTATTTGAGTATGATATGTATTAAGACTATGTGTTTTATTGTTTATTTCGAGATTAATGGAATAACACTCATGTGCTCTTGTCACCAGTCCCCTTGTATGCAGTTTTGTAAATTTTGTCATATGTTCCACCAGCACACTACATGTATGCATGTGTATGTATGTATGTATGTATGTATGTATGTATGTATGTATGTATGTATGATGATGTATGTATGTATCATGTATGTATGTATGTATGTATCCTTCAGATGAGACTATAAACCGAGGACCCGTGTGCGAACACACGCAGAACATCTTGCGCACACGTTAAATCTTGTTCCGCTTTTCGTAAGAGTAGGCCATTGTGTGCCGGGTTGGAACAAACGATGAATTACAAAAACCGCAAACACAGATGGATGAAAAATAATATAACTTATTCATTATCCTTGATAAAGAATAAAGAAGAAGGAATATGTGATGTTAATGTACTACAGACATGACTACTTCAGGAGCAAAGGCAGCCACTCTTCGTTGCCGTCATAGACCTCACAAAGGCTATCGCTCTGGTCAGTAGGGATGACCTCTTCAACATCCCCCCAAGATCAGATGTCTTTCCAAACTTCTCAGCATCGTCAGATCATTCCATGAAGACATGAAAGGCACTGTCGTCTTTGACGGCTCAACATCACCTGCCTTCAATATACGGAGCGGAGTGAAACAGGGTTGTGTCGTGGCTCCCATCCTCTTTGGAATCTTCTTTGCTGTGATGCTGAAACACGCATTTGGTTCTGCAGCTGAAGGTATTTACCTCCGAACCAAGTCAGACAGAAAGCTCTTCAAACCCTCCAGACTAAAGTCCAGCTGAGGTGCCTGCATGACTTCCTCATTGCAGATAACACAGCAGCAACTGCCCACTCAGCTGAGGACCTACAGCAGCTCATGACTCCTTCAGCAACGCCTGACAAAACTTTGGGCTTACCATTAGCTTGAAGAAAGCACATGTCATGGGACAAGATGTTGACTCTCCCCCAGTCTTCAGCATCAATGACCATGCACTGTATGTTGTCCATGACTTCGTTTACCTGGGCTCTACTATCTCAGACACTCTCTCACTTGACGCAGAGCTCAACAAGCACATCGGCAAAGCAGCTACCACCATGACCAGACTGACAAAGAAAGCATGGAACAACAGCAAGCTGACTGAGCACACACAGATCCAGACCTACAGAGCCAGCGTCCTGAGCACCCTCCTGTCTAGCAACAAATCCTGGACTTCGCGTGCCTGACAAGAGCGACAGCTCAATGCTTTTCACATGCGTTGCCTCCGACACATCCTGAACATCACCTGGCAGGACAAGGTCCCAAACAACACCCCGGGGG
>CM054166.1:35156031-35179764 GCA_028751875.1 Rapana venosa
GGGGTACGATTCCCGTTCAAGGGGATATTTTTCCCTGGAGTTAACATCAGTGCAGACTCCTCTCTCCCCAAAAGGCCTTCGGATGAGACTATAAACCGAGGTCCCGTGTGCGAACGCATGCAGAACACCTTGCGCACACGTTAAATCCTGTTCCACTTTTCGTAAGAGTAGGTCATTGTGTGCCTGTGGGAACAGATGACATAATTTAGAAAACCGCATACACACGGGGACTGGGTGTAAAAAAAAGCGCTCATGAGTGCTTATTCCACTATCCTCGATATAAAAAATAAAAAATATAAAAACAACAATAACAAAGCACTATATAATCACCATAATACCATGATGGTGAGAACCAGACCCAGAACAAAGAATGTGTACAGCCTTCCCATGATAGTAGTAGTAGTAGTAGTAGTAGTAGTAGTAGTAGTAGTAGTAGTAATAGTAGTAGAAGTAGTAGTAGGAGAAGGAGGAGGAGTAGTAACAATAAGGAATGGACCCAATCTTTTCTGAAAAGTTCGAAGTGCTTCCAATTGTTATTATGGTAACAAACACATGTACACATTATATGAAGGAACAGACTTATCGAAATATTTATAGTATATGTAGCACACATAAAAGGCGCTTTGATTTGTTTTCTGCAAGGTATAGCGCTATATGAATTCCATGAATTATTATTATTGTTATTATTATTATTATATGTTCGCATATATATTACCATTATTTAATTTTCTTTAGATTGATGACTTAATAAAAACAAAAGCAACTGCACTACTCAGTCAATGTACCATCTGAAAATAAAAAAATTCACTTTGACTTTGGACTTGACACACACACACACTCACACACACACATACACACATACACACCTCTACACATTTACACACACACCTACCACACATCACACACACTCTCTCTCCTACTACACACACATACACCACACCTACACCATCTCTCTCTCCTACACACACACACTCCTACACACATAAACCCCACACACTCTACCCCCCTTCTCTATACACACAAACACACCACACACACACCACACACCACACACACACACACACACACACCACACACACCCAACACACACAGAGTAGAGCAGAGAGGAGAGGAGAGGGAGGAGAGAGGAGAGAGAGAGAGAGAGAGAAGGCTGATGGGGAGAGGAAGAGAGAGAGGCCTAGATTCATGAACACGAAACTTCCCTAAAGTCTGACCCTGGACATATCATAACAGACGGCAACAGCACAAAAAGAACAGCTTTTCTGGTGATATCATTTCATTACCACCTCAATATTACAACTGAGTCATCAAAAGAGTACAGGGAAGAGGAGGGGGAAGAGGGGGGAGGGAGAGGAGTGAGGGAATATTGATTTTTTTTTTCTGGACAGTTTTCAGTTTCAGCAGGGTTGTTTTTTTCAATACTCAGTCTGCTTGCTTCCTCGGGTCCAATTTTGTAAGAGTATGCCCGGGTGGGGCATTAAACCTACACGATACTGATGATTGTGTGTTGAAGGAAAGGTGACACTGTGCGTGGCTGTCGTTGGTTTGGCTTGGTAATGCTATAGAATAATAGCTGCATCAACGCTTTTTTGCTGTCTACATCACAGAGAGACATAATTATGAAAGGTGGACAGATATGCTGACTGACAGACAAACAGACGTATGCATACATTCATACTCTCTCCCTCTCTCTCTCTCCCCTCTCTCTCTCTCCCCCCTCTCTCTCCCCCCTCTCCCTCTCTCTCTCCCACTCTCTCTCTCTCCTCTCTCTCTCTCTCTCTCTCTTTCACACTCGTGATCTCTTGACCCATTTTGATTCCCTTTTAAGAGGATTTTTTGCTGGGTTAAAATCAAATGCAGACTCCACTCTCCCCCTTTAAAATCCATCGGATGAACAATTTTTAACCCCAGTTTTTTGTGTGCGAAAGCACCAGAAATCCTGCCACACGGTTTTAAACCGTTCCGCTTTTTGGAAGAGTAGGCCCCCCTTGAGCGCCGGTGGGAAAAGGTTGACAAAAATTTTTCAAAAAAGAAAACACACAGGACTGGATGGTTAAAAAAGCACCCCTGGGGGTTTCTTAAATTTAATTTTTTCCGATATAAAAGAACACATAAAATCAATAACACCAACACTTTTTTGAAAAAATTTTTTGGGGCTTGTTTTATCAGATTCCCTCAAATCATTTCCCCCTTGATTTCCAAACCCCCCCTTCCCCCTTTGATTTACTGGCAGTTTGTGTTTTCAGAAATTTTGGGTGTGATTTATCACATTGTCCCTCATCACCAGTCATCGTCATCATTTTCCAAAAATTTTTATTTTTCCCTTTTTTATGGGGGCCCGAATACTTTTTTCCTTTGTTTGTGGGGTTTTTATCCTTGACTGAAAAAAGGCAACAAGATTGGTAAAAGGGGCCAAGAGAAACATCACCAAAAAATGGGGTGGCAAATTTTGTCAGAAAGGAAGTAGTGGGGTGCATTATCACTGTAAACCGGCTTCCCCGAGGATTATCAGATCCCCGGGGGTTTTTCGGCCCCAAACCCAAGAACATCACCAAAAAAAACAAAAATTTTGGGACCTTTATCTGCCCCTTGCGGGTGAAGAAGTAGGGAAAAAAATTTTCCCAAGAATTTGGGGAGGGACCATTATGGAAAAACCCCGAAGGACTTCCTTATCATCCCAAAGGGGGTTTTTTCGCCCAAAGTAGGGCCCACTTTTCAACCAAAGGGGGGGCCCGGAAAAGTTTTGGGGCCCTTTGGGGTGGAGAGACCAACGACAGGGGATCTTTTGCTGGAGTTTGCCTGCCCCCAAGACTTACCCTTGCCCAAAACTCCTATCCCCCCAAGCGTCCGGAGGAAAAACCCCGGCAAAAACCCCCAAAACGGCGATCCTAAACCAAAAAATTTTATCTTAAACCCCGGCGCTTCCCAAAAACCCGCATTAAAAAGAGAGAACAAAAAACCCACCCTGGGGCTGGGGCATAAAGCAGGACCCCCGACCTTTTTGTTTCTGGGATTCCAAAAAAAGAAGTGAAAAAAACAAAAACCCCGCCTTTAAACCCAGTTTAAAAATTTTACGGGACAAACAAAAGATCCCCCGGGCCCCCAAGGGGATCTTCCCCCGCTAAGCTTGGCGGGCGTTTTTCCCCCCCCAATTTAACCCCCTGGACCCTGACATCAATTACCTCACCAAAAACTTTAAAAGAGGCGTTCCCAGAAAAAAGCAGGGGAAGGTACTCGGTTTTGTCAGGGGGAAAAAACACCACCCTGGCTACCAATGAATCTTGGACCTTTTGCCCATAAAGAAAGCACTGAAAAAACCCAAACCCGGTCTTCCCAAACCCAAAAAATTTCCGGGAAAACCCCAAAAATTTTTGTGAAGAAGTCAAATTTTAAAAGGGCCCGAGGAAGTGGTCATGATCAAAGTATGAATCGAAAAAAGCATGAAAATGGGGGAAAAGTAAAAAGGGTTTCGACACCTTGAAGAAACTCACCCAAAAACCCCTTCAAAAAAATCCAGGCATTGAAGACAGCCCGGAAACCCCCCCTCCCCAAAAAAGTCAGGCATTGAAAAAGGTGGCTGAGTTTGTCAAGAACCCCGTACAACCCCCCCACACCCCCACAACCTGGGCAAGAGCATAATAAAAAGAAAAGGGAGCAACATCAAAAGCACCCCGCCATTTTCCTATTTCTGAGGGAATAAGTGGAAGAAGCCCTTCGAAACTTCCAGTAGGAAAATCCCCAGGACAGACAACATACCCGCAAGAGCTTTCCAAACATGGTGGCGAAACAGCCAATTTACAAAATGTTTTCAGGCTAAACTGTCAGAAGATTTTTGGGGGACAAAAAAGTGGGCCCAAAAAGGGAAAGGACACCAAAACAAAACCCTCTTACCCCCGCCCCAATTTTGGGGTTTTTTAGCCCCAAAGCCCCCAAAATATCCCAAAATCAGCCTCATCCCACGCCCGCAAGACATGCCCCAAAGTTATTTTTGAATCGACTAAAAAAGGAGGCAGAAGAACACCTTTCAGAGGAACAAGCTGGGTTCAGGGCAGCAGGAGCACATCGAACAGATTTTTAACTGCCACATCCTGATGGAAAAGCGTCTTCAACATCAGAGAGACCTGTTCCACAACTTCATCGACTTCAAGAAGGTTTTCGACAGAGTATGGCACGAAGGCCTGTGGCAGGTCCTCAGAATGTTTTGCATTGAAGAAGGACTAGTGCAAACTATTCAAGCACTATACAACACCGCAAGTAGTGCAGTCCTTCTGAACAATCAGGTCGGAGACTACTTCAAAACCACAGTTGGGGTCCGACAAGGATGCCTGTTATCTCCAGTCCTGTTTAATCTGTTCTTGGAAAACATTATGAGAGAGACCCTCCATGACTTCCACTCTACCATCTCCATTGCGGCAGACCCTCAACAACTTGCGGTTGCCGATGACATTGACCTCATGGGCGGAAGTAACACAGAGCTGCAAGATCTCACGACCAGACTTTGAGAACAGAGCTGGAGCATAAGGGATGGAGGTGAGCTCGGAGAAAAGTAAAGTACTTGTGAACAGCACAAGCAACGCCACTGCTAAAATTTACATGATACGGCCAACAACTGGAGGAGGTAGACGCTTTAAATACCTTGGCGCTACACTCACAAAGGACGGGCGATCGACGACAGAAATCAAAGTCAGAATAGCCATGGCAACATCTTCCATGACAAAACTCACCACCATATGGAAAAGTAAAGAGATCAGTTTCCCAATCAAACTAAAGCTCTACAAAGCCCTAATTCAGACTATCCTGCTGTACGGAGTGAAACCTGGACATTGACTGCTGAAACAGCAAAGCGAATCCAGTCATTTGAAACAAAATGCCATAGAAAACTGCTGGGCATATCCTGGAGAGAACGAAAGACCAATGAATTTGTCAAGAGTCAAATAACACGGCTGGCAGGTCCACAGGAACCCCTTCTCACCATCGTCAAGAAGAAAAAGCTGACATGGTTCGGCCACGTCACCCGCCACAACACTCTGTACTGCAGGGAACACTCGAAGGTGGCAGAAAGAGGGGAAGACAGAACAAGTCATGGATGGACAACATCAGAGAATGGACCAGGATGAATGACTCGGCACTACTGCGCAGAGCCGAGGACCGAGATGGATTGAGGAGGCTTACCACGGCATCGTCTTTCGTGTCTCCCCTACGACCGCCAAGGTCACGGGTCTGATGATGATGATGATCCTAGATAGATGGTTTGACGAAAAAAAGCAGATTTTTGCTTATTCAATGTACCATCTGAAAATAAAAGTTTGACTTTGATTTCGACTATGACACACTTGTAGACCCCCCCTCCCTCCCTCCCAGTTTCTTTTTTATGCTCATTTTGTTGTAAAGTCTTTCACTATAGATCTAGATATTTTTCCACTTGTCTATTTCTTTTTTAAAATTTTATCCCAGGATAATGGAATAAGCACTCATGTACTTTTTTTGCATCTAGTCCCCGTGTGTATGCAGCTTTGTAAATGTTGTCATCCGTTCTCACCCCCCGGCGCACAATGGCCTACTCTTTCGAAAAGTGGAACGGGTTTTAACGTGTGTGCAAGATGTTCTGCATGCGTTCGCACACGGGATTTCGGTTTATAGTCTCCTGGGAAGGACTTGAAGAATTGATCGTCCTCTGCACTGTCTTCTTGCCCTGGATTTGGACAGAGAGTTGTGGCAGGAGACAGGGCCTTAATTCAGCAGGCGACACACTTCGACGGGATAGCTCAGTGGTCGGAGCACTCGCTTTCCCCCAGCCAAGTTAAGCAGCGTCGAGCGTGGTTACCAGTTGGATGGGTGACCGTTTGCGCGCCTTGGCTTCAGTACAGTTCCCCCAGTTCACCCAGCTGTAAATGGGTACCTGCCCTCTTTAGGGTCAGGGAAGGTAAAGCAGCGAGGGAGAGGAGATGGGCGCCGCCCTCAATATGCTGGCCCTAGAGAAGTGAGGTCTCTGACGCCTCGCTCCCCTATGACCTTAATATAGGTTATGGGACTCCTTTACCTCCTTTTTACACACTTCCCTCCGCACCCCTCTGCACTTCTTATCAACAACCAAATCAGCAACCAGCAGACAACAAAAGGACGATCTACTAGCGCAAATCGAAAGTCAACCCTGTGCACAGTCACGTGACACTGCTATTGCGCATGACCGCCAAACTAATAATTATCTCCCCTTTGCAGCATTGGCGTGTGTGTGGTTTGTTGGTTTTGGGACTGGGGTATAAAAGTGACGCGTCAGCTGCTGCCATATTATGTACCTCGCTGTGTGGCCATTGCATTGTGTCTGCTGGTAATGATGAATAGTCTGTGATCGTCGCCAGACTGTCTTGTATTCTACTTCTTGCTTTTCTTCAACATGGAGGTGAGCGCATCTACTATATATCTAGTACTTTGGGTTAAGTTGACTGATACTGAGAAACTTGCATTGGCGTTGATTTTCGGCGATTTTTCGTATTTATAGGCCTGAGTGCTGAATGGGTCAAAATCCTGGACACTACGAAAATTCGTAAAAGACGAAAGAAATGAATACGAGTAGGATACTTTAAAAATCTGCAAAAAAAAACAACCCACGAGATTTATTGGGCTTTCTAAGGCGACTGGTAGGGAGTCAGATTGGTCGAAGCGAACAAATGAAAAGCATTCTTGATCAACTTCAGTACAGAGGCAAATTCAACCTGAAACTGATAAGCGCAGACTGAACTAGGTTGGTCATGCAAACAGAAAAACTTCAAACAAAATCGGAATGACGACAGTTCTTCAAGGTAAGGCTGAGGGCAGAAGGAAAAGAGGCAGACCACCAACATCCTACATGGCCGACATCACTGAGGTCAGTGGTCTGGGAGGGAGGGCTACAGGAGATGGTAGAACTCAGCAGAGACTGACGGAAAGTTGGGGAAGCGGGTTTGGCATTTGCGTGGACCTTTACTGTCCTTAGCGGCGGTTTTGGAAAAACAGTTGACTGATGTCAGAAGCTGATTATAGGCTTAACTACAAGGAGAAACGCAAAAAATAAATGAAAAGTTGTACACACATCCTTCGCCCCGTGTACGAATGCATGCAGAACCAGCTTGGCGCACACGTTATATCCGTCTCGCTTTTTTCGAAAGAGTAGGGACATTGGTGTGCCCGGTGGGAACAGATGACTAAAATTACAAAACCGCCTTATCCTTGAATTAAATAATAATTTAAAAAAAATCATGTCATCTGAGCGCTTTGATTTGTTGCTTTACAAGATTCAGCGCTATATAAATTCCATACTTTCATTATTATAAACAAACAATAGTAAACCCGAAAGTCTAAACAGCAACAGTGGAAAACTCTTTACTTGCCGTGAACCGACAAGTGTGTGTGGGGTAGTCAGATAACGACAGTTATGCCCAGCTTTTTCTTGTAGTTAAAATTACCATCATCTAGGTTTTGAGGTTCAATATTTGGTTAGTAACTAACCTTTACAAAAAGAAATCCTTTGTGCTTTTATCTCTGGTCACGAAGTATGTGTGTGTGTGTGTGTTTGTGTTGTCTACGATTTTAGTCTGTGTTCATCTCTCGTTATTTTAGAGAGAAAAAAAAATTTAACAAGGGGTGTAATGAGAAAGTGAGGGTGGTGGGAGGAGGCCCTACTGAAAAAATGCGAGGGGGAAAACGTAGTCTAATATGAAATGAAACTGCGCCAAAGCAAAAGATACAATAAATTTTTTTAAAAAAACCGAAACAAAAAAACATGAAAAGGGATTAACGTAATGAAACATATAAACATATAATGTTCCTATAGGACTATGCCCAGAGACTTTTGTATATCAAATGTCAAATTTCTAATTATTGAATATGCTTTCTAGGGAGTTTTCAGAAAATTGGGGTTAAAAAGCTTTTGTATTCTTACATTCAAATATTATATGAGTATTAGAAAAATATTCTCACCACATAGACATTTACTGTGTATACTGATTGGTTACGAATGCATTATAGTTTTATTCTATAAAACATTAGTGTGTGTGTCTGGTGTGTGTGTTGTATGTGTGTGTGGGTGTGTTGTGTGTGTTGTTGTTGTTGTTGTTGTTGTTGTTTTTCCTTTTACGTCTTTTCGTATTTGTGATATTTTGTGTGTGTGTGTCTGGTGTGTGTGTGAGTGTGATGTGTGTGTTTGGTGGGGTGTGTGTTGTGTTGAGGGTGTGTGTGTGTGATCCACCACCTCACATTGTTGTCACACTGCGAGAGTTAGTGTTCTGCTTTCTCCCAGAACGCAGAAACACTAACTCGCAGTGTGACAACAAGGTCGGGGGTGGTGATCAAGTCACACTGAGGTTAAGTGTGAAGGTTGGAGGAAGTTTCCCCTATGCAGTTAATCACTGAGTCCACTCAATCCCTGAAAATCCTTGCCGATTGAAGATAGCAATTAAGCGAAAAAGCACAGATAGCAAACAATCGATTAGGCTCTCTTCACACTCATGAAAAAACCTAATCATCTTTTTGCTGCCCCATCCTCTGTGACGTTCTGTCCTAACGGTCCTACACCGGCTCATTCCAATTCTCTCCACCCCAGCCTTGCTCTGATTGGCTCTGTCAATCCCCCAGGGTCAGAATGTACACAGGGGAACCCCATCACTTTCAGGCCGCCGTTGGTCCACTGCTAGAGGGGCCTGCGCCTTATGCTGGGTCACTTTGGTAGTGTTCAGTGGGACTGTTCTGAGAAAAGCCCATTCGTCTTTGGTAGAAGGGGAAGGCAGGCATGGCCAAGGGTATGGATGACACCAACAGACCCAGTCCACTTTCTACGGTCTGGAGAGAAAGCGGACCTCAACATCTCACGGCACTGCCTCAAACACTCCTCAAGAAGTTTAGCAGGAAGAGGTCAAGTCAGGTCAGGTCAAGTCTAGTGAAAATACATTTTAAATCCTCGAAGTCGGAATGCGACTACCTTAAGTGAAGGTGAAAAAAAATCCGGTTGCATATAATTATGCAAAAACATATCTCCCCATTGGTGGACCTCAGATTTGTAAGCTAAGGAACAGAAGGGAAAGTAATCATCATCCCATGAAGAGTCATTGCAACACTGAAGGACACATCATTTGGTAACAAAAACAAGTCATAATTGAGAGAGAGAGAGAGAAAAATGAAGTCGAGTTATGATTTGGTATGTTTAGAATCGGTCAGTTACGCTGTGCATCCACCCGTTGTATTGATTCTAAAGATCCACACAGGATACATAATAGTGTGGATTAGTAGCACGTGCAACCTGAATTTTTATTTGTAAAATATGAAAAGATAAGAATGGTTCTTTAGTCATCTTTACAATCTGCTGAAACTACCTACTGGTTTTGTCCTTGAAAAGTACTGATCGTACATGTTCTCTTTCTTCTGTTGAATTAGTATTTTGTTGTTTTTTAAATTGGTGACATGTGCTTTGAGTTGGAGACTAGTGCTTTGAGTTGGAGACAAGTGCTTTGAGTTGGAGACAAGTGCTTTGAGTTGTTTATGTGTTCTTTGAGTTGGTTACAAAAACCGGGTTACATGTGCGTTGAGTTAGTTACACGTACCTGAGTTGGTTACATTGGCGTTAGCTGGTTACATGTGCGTTGAGTTGGTTACTTGTGCTTTGAGTTGGTTGCAAGTGCTTTGAGTTGATTGCAAG
This sequence comes from Rapana venosa, assembly GCA_028751875.1. Taxonomy (NCBI): domain Eukaryota; kingdom Metazoa; phylum Mollusca; class Gastropoda; order Neogastropoda; family Muricidae; genus Rapana; species Rapana venosa. The sequence continues at coordinate 35,165,699 of CM054166.1, forward strand.
TGCTTTGAGTTGATTGCAAGTGCTTTGAGTTGGTGGGAAATGCTTCGGCTCTTTTTAACAGACACTTTGAGTTGATAATTTACAGTTTGTGTTGGTTATATATGCTCTTTTTAACAGACACTTTGAGTTGATAGCATACAGTTTATGTTGGCTACATATGCTCTTTTTAACAGACACTTTGAGTTGATAACATACAGTTTGTGTTAGCTACATATGCTCTTTTTAACAGGCCACTTTGAGTTGATAACATACAGGTTTGTGTTGGTTACATATAATCTTTTCAACAGGACATTGATGTTGATAACTTTCAGTCTGTGTTGGTTTAAGTAGCTCTTTAAAACAGACACTTTGAGTTTATAACTTACTGTTTGTGTTTGTTACATATGATCTTTTTACAGACACTTTGTGTGGTTGATAACATGCAGTTTGTGTGGGTTACATATGCTTTTATAAATTACAATTATTTGTGGTTGTTAACATGCTGTTGGTGTTGGTTATTCATGCTCTTTTTTATTCTGACATTTTGAGTTGATAACATGCAGTTTGTGTTGGTTACATATGCTCTTTTTAACAGACACTTTGAGTTGATAACATGCAGTTTGTGTTGGTTACATATGCTCTTTTTAACAGACACTTTGAGTTGATAACATGCAGTTTGTGTTGGTTACATATGCTCTTTTTAACAGACACTTTGAGTTGATAACATGCAGTTTGTGTTAGTTACATATGCTCTGTGCTGGTTACAAGTTTTCGGCTTTTGTGTGGACATGTTTTGGTCTTTGTCCTCATACAGTCGTTTACATACATTCTCTTTTTCTTGATAAAACTATCCATGTACATAGTTGAGAATTATAATTCAAACCCGAAATTTGAACAAATGCGTCTTATATCCAATCATCGAATTAAGATTTTTAAATATATGACTTGTAAGCCCATTCAATTCTTTATCATTCATACTGTTCTTAATGTGTGCCTACTTCAAATGAACGTGGGATGTTTTTTCACGGCAGTGCAGTGTTACTTTTGATTTAACCGAATGATATTTGAGCAAAATTGATCTTCTTCTTCTTCTTCTTCTTCTTCTTCTTCGTCGTCGTCGTCGTCGTCGTCGTCTTTTGTCATATGAGAAAAAAACGTGTCGCGCTGCCGTCAAGCGCCTGACAAATCAGGCCCTGCGCAGACGACTTCAGCGTGGGAGAAAATTGTTATCTTTTAAGTCTTTTGTAAAAAATGGGTGGGAGAGAGAATGGACAAGGAGGCAGCAAATAGACCAGAAGGGGGTGGTGACAGGAAGAAAGGTTCAAGCAATAATATAAACAAAAAGAAGGATAGATAACGAGGGAATTTCTAGCACTGATTTCAGAATGGGGGGATGCTGTTTTATACTGACCAGACCCTGGACATCCCCACGCTAGGGGGGGTCATTGCTGTGAGATGGTGTGTACTCGTCTTGTCAGCGAACGTAAGCTCATGGGTAGGAAATGTCTTTAGACAATGTTTATGTATTTATTTATTTGTTTATTTATTTATACACTTTAAGTCATGAAATTTCTCTGCCGTGATATTTCGGGTGCTCTCCAGGGGAGAGAGCGTCGGCCACAAGCGCAGCGCCACCCTTTTTTTTTTGGTCTGCAATTGTTGTGTTTCCCTATCAGAGTGCTTTTTCTAAGAATTTTGCCAGGGACAACTCTCTTGTTGCCGTGGGTTCTTTTATGTGCGTGAATATTTTTGTGTATACACACGGTGGACTCGGTTTATCGTCTCAGCGAAGACTAGCGCCAGACCCCACTCATGGACTATCTATCGATCTTCTTCATAATATTGTTTTTTGTCTTAACTCAGGTTTATTTTTTTTAGCTAACAGTTTGTTGCGATGACAAAAAAAAGGGTGGTGGTGGCGCTGCGCTTGTGGCGACGTGCTCTCCCGGGCAGAGCAGCCCGAATTTCACGCAGATAAATCTGCCGTGGCTTAAAGTGGTATGAAAATGAAAAAAAATATTCTTAAGATTTTCCTCGTATTGTGTATTATGACTTCGAGCAATCAAGTTTTCTTTTCCCCAAATTCGGAAGTTAGTTCTATGTGTAGATAATCGTTTCGAGTGTGTGTATATGTGTGAGTGTGTGTGCGTGGTTTTGTGTGTGTGTGGGGTGTGGATGTGTGTTGTGTGTGTGCGTGTTTGTGTGTGTGGGGGGGGGGTTCACGAGCACGCGCGAGTTGTGTAACTATATGTGTGTGATGCGTGTGTGTGCATGTGTGTATGTGTGTTTGTATCTGTATCTGTGTGTGTGCACGCGTGCATGGACGCGTGTGATTCCTGAACATGTAAACTGATTCCAAATGATGTGAAGAAACCCTAGAAACAGACCAACAATACCTCCCAAAAAAATGAGCTGCTGTCATTAGTCATCCCTTTTGCGTCGTGTGCAGATGGAAAAGATCAGATGTCCTGCTCTGTCATTATTGGTCATTAAGTAACAGCTTATGTTTTCTCCACCCCCCCCCCCCCCTCCGCCATGATATGAAGATTGTGAACAGCTCAGCACAAAACACAGACCATAAAAGTAAGGCCTCCTATTCTGATTCCTGTTCTTACATAACTTACAGAAACAGCTTGCACCTATTTCATTCTATCACTACTATTAAAAATGAGATATAAAGGTTTGTCCAATAACCTATAAGGTCGTAGGGGAGCGAAATGTCAGAGACGCACTTCTCTAGGGACAGCTTATTGAGGGGCGGCCGACCCATCTCCTCTCCCTCGATGCTTTCCCTTCTGATCTAAAGAGGGCAGGTACAATTCACAGTGGTTGACACTGGGGGGACTGTATGAAGCCAAGGCGCGCAGCACGGTCATATCATCCAAAGTGGTAACCACACTCGACGCTGCTTAACCTTGGCTGGGAGGAAGCGAGTGGCTTGACACTGAGACTATCCCGTCCCAATTCTCCTTTTGATAATCCGGGGCTTGTTTGTGGCTGTGGTCATTCCTGGTCAGACCTCGCCTTTCCACACTAAAACTATGTAAGGTCAAAGGACCAGGTGGGGGGATGGATAGCCAGCCTGTAGTGGTTAGAGCTCTGAGCTCGTGATCTGATGGCCCGGGTTCGAGCCACCACCGAAGCGCCCGTTCAACCCATAGGCTATGGAAACACCTTGACTTTTCTTTTCATTTTTTTAAAATATATTTTTTACTTTGGTGAATGTTTGCATCTGTGCTTAGTTCTTGACTTACTCCTTGTTTATTTGCTTCCTTTTTGGTGGGCTTTGTTTCATTTATTGCTTGTTTGTTTTCTTTGTGTATCTACTGCGATTTGTCTTTGCTTTCTTTGTTTATTACCGTTTGCAATGCTTGTTTTTCTTTGTTTTTAAATGATTAAATGCTTATTTCTTTTGCTTGGTTGTATGTTTTATCGTTTCGTGTTCGAGGCGACCACTTCCTTCATCTGGCATAGTTATGTAGGCAGTCAGATTCTGGACAGGAAGGAATGCATGAAAATAGAGCTGGCTGGCTGAGTACTGAAAGGTGCATTTGACATTAACCACATCAACTGTTGTTGGGTTCTATATATATGTTGGTGTTTTTGTTTTTTTTACAGTGAGACTAGGCTTTTCACTCTTTTCTTCGTCTGTTCCGTCGGTTTTAAGGAGGTTTGTTATTTCGTCACAACAACAACATAATGAAACAAAATAATAAACTACAATAGTGATAATAAAATATTAATAAATAATAGATAATAACCTTAAATAATAATAATCATATTTAATAATTGTAATTAATGTGATGATGATGAGGTGGATGGTGATGACGACGACGACGATGACGGTAATAATAACTGATAATAATACTAATAATAATAATATGAAGAAGAAGAAGAAGAAGAAGAAGAAGAAGAAGAAGAAGAGGATGATTGATGACGCGACGAAGAAGTTATGATGATAATTAATTATACTGCCTACCTATGATGTTGTTAATGATAATGATGATAAAGATAAGAATATTTTTATTACATTATCTTATTGTTATCAAGCGCTTGCTTTCACTCGGCGAGGTTAGCAGCATCGGAGCGTGTACATAGTGGTAGGGTGACTGTTTGCAGCCGTGGTTTCAGTACAGTTCCCCAGTTTTCCCAGTGTAATATGGGTCTGCCCTCTTTAGAATCATGGGGAGGTAAAGCAGCGGAGAGAGGAGATGGGCGTCCACCTCAATGTGCTCGGCCCCTGGAGAAGTTGAGGCCTTGATGCCTTGCTCCCCAACGACCACCACTTAGCTTTTATAGGTACACCTTTAACTTTACCTCGTTTTTTATTTTAGAGTTATTATTATTATTAGTAGTATTATATTATTATTATTATTGTATTATATTATTTTCTTCATCATCCTCATCATCCTCATAGTATAGTAGATTATTAACAATAATAATAACCAATAATTATCTTCAGTATCTTCATATCATCATTATTTATGTGCCTTAACTTCTGTGGTGTTCCTGTTTACTGTTCTTATGGCCCTCATTTCGATTTATCCTTCCACCTCGCACCCCTCCTCTCCGATCCCTTTTTATGACATACCCTGTTTCGTTATATCACAGCCTCAGTGTCAGAAGTTTACAGGGGCCCATCATTGTCAGGCTGCTGTGAAGCAACCAGTAGAGGGGCCCTGACTGCTGATGGTCATTTTATGTTGCGCTCAGTGGTGCTGTTCTGCGCTAAACATACGCAGGACACCACCACAAAGCCCCCAAACTAACGACAATTAATAGATTGGTTCCTCGGGGCTAGCCAAGCCAGAGCCAGACTGAGTGAGGATGGCTCACAGACCTTGTGATCACCATAACAATTCCCTCAAACGATTTCTCCTGAGAACTCGCAACCCCAAAGGTTTGAACACAAACTCACCACAGGACAGCAGTGTATGGGGAAATGGAAAAGTAGAGATCACCACGCGAGATGCATGAGCAATCAGGGCCCGATGTTTTTAGAGGCTGTTTTTCTTTTATTGTATGTGTGTTCAATGAGGGTGGAGGATGATATCATGATGCTGCTTTGGAATGTGCGTATGCTCGGAAGACCCTATTGACAGGGTGGTGCTCTCGCTTCTCACATAGACATATCCCTGGCGTCAACCAGGCCAAGAGGTGAAAGGACACCTGCAGTGTTGAGTCTGTTAATCTAAACCAATACTCTCAAAATTGCATCCGTTAGAGTGGATGTAGCTCAACCGTGCTGGTCCAGTCGTGTCAATGGAGCAAAAAATGACTGTAGGTAGGAGGCCACTGGAGTACCAAAAAAAAATTGTATGAAATTTAGGGATTTGAACCCGCAACTTTTTCCAGCTTCTTGCCTTAACAGGTTTACATACACCACAGCGGCTGTTCGTAGCATCTAGTTTTTTGCAGAATGTTCACTGATTTTTACTACAAAAACTGTTACTATTACTGCGACATAGATGATTCACTGTTGGCATTTTGCTGCTGAAATCTGCCGTTTGTGTGTTTCAGCCTCACTCTGGCGGCCTCAGAAAGTAAGTACCATTCTTTTTCATATGCTTTGTGCTTCACTATCCAACACGCACACGAACTCGCACACAGACACCAGACAAGAAACCACACACACACAACTCACATTTCTCTAATCTCTCTACGTATATATATATATATATATATATATAGATATATATATATATATTATATATCTAGTTATATATATTTATATATATATTTATATATATACAAATATGTTGTGCACAATGTACACCCTTGATAATTTATATTGTGATCATGTATCGTTTCATATGATCTTTTATTATTGTATTCTTCTTCAAATGCTGCAATTCTGTTATGTTTTGCATCAAATTTTATCCAATATATATGAAGTGTGTGTGTGTGTGTGTGTGTGTGTGTGTGTGATGTGTGTGTCCTGTGTGTGTATGTGCGTGCGGTTGTGCGCCTGTGTCTGTAGTCTATTGTTAATCGTCGACGTTGGCTCTTTGTCATCATTGTCATCATCATTTCATCACATCATCATCATCATACCTCCTTCATTCATCATCATCATCATCATTATCATATTCTCATCATTATCACCTGGGTTCTATTGTCCTTGCCTTTTTCAGAAAGGCTCGACAGATAATTCCTCCTCCGCCGAAGTCGGATGTGCTGGGCTGACTTGTCAGGCGCTTAGAGGCAGCGTAACACATTTCGCTCATATGACTGGGACAACAATAGTTGCAGTATGAGAGTTCGATAAAGCGAGGTGGACGCAGATGAGAAAAAAAAGTAAGAAGATTCCACTACCACCAACACCCCCACCATCTCCTCATCATCATCATCAAAAGCTACAACATAATCCACCATCACCATCATTTTATTAACGTCATCATATCAGATCACATCTGTTATATAGACATGAAATCGAAGTCTGCAATAAAGGCATTTTACGTTCTTGTTCATCAACCCAGTTATCGTAACAACACTATTATTGTAGTGTGTGTGTGTGTGTGTGTGTGTGTGTGTTGTGTTGTTGTGTAGTCAGTCAAGTCAAGTCAAGCCAAATTTTTATTGTCCGATGGTACCATTGAATATGGCAATGCATTTGCTTTTTTTCATCAAGCCAATTATCTTAGGAACAAATTGTAATGATTTATACTAAGGACACTACATTATTGCTATAATTTACCGTTAAATTAAACCAGTAAAAAAAGAGGGAAAAACGATAAGGAAATACATTGAAAATATCAAATTACCAAATATACATTATACACGCACACACATACTCTTGCACCCCTGAGCGCGTGCGCGCTCAGTTCAACCACACATTTAAATAACATGTTTTAGAATTAAAAAAGGAAAAAGAAATCATAAATCTTCAGCCAAACGAATTACTTACCTACTGTTTTCATCATTCTTTCACGTTTATACTGTAGGGTTAAAAAAATAAAAAGGTACAGGACTAAAACGTTAGAAAATACTAGGCACTCGTTTTTCTGAATTATTCCTTCATGACCTCCTCCTCTCCTCCTCCACCCAGCAAACTGTGTGACTTTTTTTGCGTTCATCTTTTCAAATACGCGCTTTTAAAAAATGAATATTCACACAATAAATATCAAAGCAAGATAAGTCTAATAAGATTACATAAGGATTATCATATGAGTTACATTTTAACAACAAATCACCATCACCATGAGGACACAATTATAGCAAATGATCCCCATCCACATGAACAAACAACATATCGATGATAACTGAAAAGCATTGGAAAGGAGGGGGGTGGGGGCGGAGTATCAGGGGGAAGGAAAATACACCTCAATCAAAAATTAATAGTTAAAAAAACCCAATTATTCAAACAAGTAGAACCCCCTATACGATTCAGAATTCAAAGCCCATAATCCCCACTGGGATAATCAAACTAAAACAATATCAAACTAAAACAGTATCGTTTTAAATAGTACTAATAATCTCATCTCTAACTGCAATAAAACAACATCCTCGATAAAATCTATTGGAATGAGACAAAGACAATCGGGTAATGAGGAGAGGAGAGGAAAGGAGAGGAGTGTGGGGTGTGTGTGGTGTGTGTGTGTGTGTTTTGTGTGTGATATGTGTGTATGTGTGTGTGTGTGTGTGTGTGTGTGTGTGTGTGTGTGTGTGTGTGTGTGTGCGTGCCAACATTACTTGCACCTGCCACTACCTACCTTTTTACCTACCTACCTCTCTGATGTAACGCTTGCTCTATATAAACGTAGACAGACTATGAATCAAACAGAATTTCATATGTATAATAACTGAAAAATATTGTGTTTGGGGGGCATTTATCTGAATTTGTGATTATTAACTCAGTACTTTTCATATCATGCATATGTGAATATGTCGTTTACATTGCCCCCTTTGGACTGATGGGCTTGTTAGCTTTTGCCAAATAAATTCGTTCATTCGTTCGATTATGCATTCAGTTATTCATTCATACCTACTCTCTTCTACCTCCCTCCCTACCTACCAAAACCTATCAGTATCTATCACTGATGAAACTACTTTCTGAGATTCCGTGTTCTTTTCTTTGTAAACATTGCAAAGCCTATCAGAAGAAAAAGTATGTCACCGTCGATATCCTCAAGGCATAGATATTCAAACTTTCTTCACAAGTGCTATAACGCCTATCACAAGCCTACTGACAACATTAACTCCTCTAAACAATTAATGATGTTCTCAGCCATGCTTGATGAGCATGCACTTCCCACTGCCCGTCTCCTGCTGATAGCCATGTGCGCTATGGTACACCCATGACATCTGTGTGGCAAAGCGCAAACGCAGGCAACTAGAGCGGCAGTGGCGAAAAGCAAAAACGGAAATAAATTATTAAGCATCTACCCGATTTCTTCATATATTGTTTTTTGTTTAAACTCATTTATTTTTTTTGAACAGTTTTTTGCGTGACAAAAAAAAGGGTGGTGGGGGCGCTGCGCTTGTGGCGACGTGCTCCCCCGGGGCCCCCAAATTTCACGCAGTAAATCTCCCGGGGGTTTAAAAGTGGTATGAAAATGAAAAAAAATATTCTTAAGATTTTTCCTCTATTGTGTAATGACTTGGCAATCAAGTTTTCTTTTCCCCCAATTTAAAGTAGTTCTATGTGTAGATAATCGTTTGGGTGTGGAAATTGGTGCGTGTGGGGGTTTGTGTGTGTGTGTGTTGTATGTTGTGTGTGTGTGCTGTTTGTGGTGGGCGTGCCGCGCGGGTGTAATTATGTGTGTGCATGGTGTGGGGCTGTGTGTTGTGTTTTTTGTTCGTATCTGTGTGTTGCACGCGTGCATGGCCCGGTGTGATTCCTGAACTTTAAAACATTCAAATGATGTGAAAAAACCCCTAGAAACGCCCCAACAATACCCCCAAAAAAAAGTGCTTCATTAGTCATCCCTTTGCGTCGTGTGCAGAGGGAAAATCAATGTCCTGCTCTGTCATTTTTGGGTCTTTAAGAAAAACATTTTTGTTTTCTCCCCCCCCCCCCCCCCCTCCGCCAGATTGAAATTGTGAACGCCAGCACAAAACAAGCCAAAAAAAGTAAGGCCCCTATCTGATCCTGTTCTTCAAAATACAAAACGTTTGCCTATTCATTCAACTACATTAAAAAAAGAGATAAAGGTTCCCAAACCCATAAGGTCGTAGGGGGAAATTCAGAGCCCTCCTTCCTGGGGCCAGCATATTGAGGGGGGGCCCCCATCTCTCCCCCTGCTTTACCTTCCTGACCTAAAGGGGGGGTACCCCTTAAGGGGGTTGAAATGGGGGACTGTATGAAGCCAAGGCGCGCAGAAGGGTCACTCACCCAAGTGGTAACCACCCGCGCTGTTAATTTTGGCTGGGGGAAAGCGGGCTTGACCACTGAGTCCCCGTCCCCATTTCCCCTTTGATAATCCGGTGTATTGGGGTGGCATTCCGGTCAGACCTCCCTTTCCACAAAAAATTGTAAGGTCAAAGACCAGGTGGGGGGAGGATACCCAGCCTGTAGTGGTTAGAGCTCTGAGCTGTGATCTGTTGGCCCCGGGTTGAGCCACCACCGAAGCCCCCTTTAAACCCCATAGGTAGGGAAAAAACCCCTTTGATTTTCTTTTTTTTTTAAAAAAAATATAATTTTTTATTTGTAAATGTTTGCATTTTGGCTTAGTTCTTGATTTTCCTTGTTTATTTGTTTCCCTTTTTTGGTGGGCTTTGTTTCATTTATGTTTTTTGTTTTCTTGTGTATCTACTGGTTTTTGTCTTTGTTTTCTTTGTTTATTACCGTTTGAAAGCTTGTTTTTCTTTGTTTTTAATGATTAAATTTTATTTCTTTTGCTTGGTTGTATGTTTTACTTTTCTGTTCGGGGGCGCCACTTCCTTCTCGGGCATAGTTATGTGCAGTCAGATTCGGACGGGAAGGATGCTGAAAATAGGGGGTGGTGTACTGAAAGGTGTTTTGACATTAACCACATCAAACGTTTTTGGGGTTCAAAATTATGTTGGTGTTTTTTTTTTTTTTACGTAAGCCCTGTTTTTCATTTTTTCTTTTTGGGCCCATCGGTAAGATTTTTTCTTTCGTCACAAACAACAACAACAACAAAAATAGTGATAAAATAATAATAATAAATAAATAAAAACCTAATAATAATAATAATAATAATAATATAATAAAAAAGATGATGATGATGATGGTAGGGTGAGAGACACGACGAGCGGTAATAATAACGAAATAATAATAATAAAATAATAAAAGAAAAAAGAAGAAAAGAAAAGAAGAAGAAAAAAAGATGATGAGGACGACGACGAAAGATTATGAAAATTTAATTTATTCCCTTGATGATGATAATGAAAAGAGATAAAGATAAGAATATTTTTTTATCATTATTTTTGTTACAAGCGTTGCTTTCCCCCGGCAAAGGGTTTAAGCGATCGGGTGGGTCCAAAGGGGGAGGGGTGACTGTTTACCCCTTTGGGTTTCGTAAGTTCCCCCAGTTCTCCAGCTGTTAAATGGGAAACCCCCCTCTTTAAATCGGGAAAGGGTAAAGCGCGAGAGGGGGAGAGGGCGCCCCCCTCAATGTGGGGCCCCCGGAAAGTTGAGGCTCTGATGCCTCCCCCCCAACGACCACTTAGTTATGGGGAACACCTTTTCCCTTAACTTTTTTTATTTTTTATATTATTTTTATTATTTTTATTTTATTATTATTATTATTATATTTTTTTTTTAATTTCATATCATCATCATCTCATCATTAGTATAGTATAAATTAACAATAAAAAAAAATAATTATCTCTTATACATCATATCATTTTTGAGCCTTAACTTCTGGGGGTTTTTCCTGTCTACTGTTTTTAGCCCCTATTTCGATTTCTCCTTCCACCTCGCCCCCCCCCCTCTCCCGACCCTTTATAGACATACCCGATTTTTATCACTCCTCGGGGTAAAAGAAGTTACAGGGAGCATCATTGTCAGGCTGCTGTGAAGCCCCCAGCAAAGGGGGGCCCTCATCTGGGGGGTCATTTTTTTATGGGCTCAGGGGGGGCCTGTTCTGCGCAAAACGCAGGACCCACCCACAAACCCCCCAAATAACGACAATAAAGGGGCCCGGGGACCAGACTGAGTGAGATGCTCACCAGCCTTGTGATCACCCAACATCCTCCAACGATCTTCTTGAAACTCCCCCCCAAAAGGCTTGACACAAACTCACCACAGGCACAGCTGTGGGGGAAAACTAAAAAAGTGAGATACCACGAGATCTGAAAAAACAGGGCCCGCTGATTTGGGGGTTTTTTTCTTTTATTGATGGTGATCAATAGGGTGGGATGTTTCCCTGATGGTTTGGGAAGTGGTAGCCGAAGACTATTTGACAGGGTGGGGCTCTAGCTTTCCCCAATTATCCCGGCGTCAACCCGGCCCCAGGTAAAGACACCTGCAGGTTGGGCAGTTAATCTAAAAATCTCTCAAAATTGCATCCCAGAGTGGATGAAGTCAAAGTGTGGGGGAGTCGCAAAAAAGGTGATGTAGGTGGGTGGGGGAAAAAAAAAATTGTATGAATTTTGGGGTTTGAAAAGCAACTTCACCTTAGCTAAGGTTTTCCACTACACCAAGGGCTGTCGTGATCCCGTTTTTGCAGAATAGGGGGGTTTTCCTGATTTTAAAAACAAAAAAAAAAATGTTTTTTTAAACCCGAAATAGACTGACTTCAATTTTTGGCATTTTGCTTGCTGAAAATTTCCCCTTTGTGTGTTTTTAGCCTCAGCTTGGCGGCCTCAGAAGTAGTACCCTTCCTTTTACATCTGCTTTGTGCTTTACAAAAAAAACACGCACACGAACCCCCACACAGACACAACCAAACACCCAAAACACACACACTCTTCCTATCTCTTAGTATAAAATTATATATAATATATAATATAAATTAATTTTTATATATTATTTTATTATATTAAAATTTATTTTATACAAAAAGTGTGCACAAAATTTCACTGTAATTTATATTGTATCAGTATCGTATATTTTATTTATATATTGTATTTTTCAAAAAGCATTCTATTTGTTAGTTTTGCATCCAATTAATCCACATTTAATTATGCAATGTGGGTGGGTGTGTGTGTGTGTGTGTGTTGGTGTTGTGTGGTGTGTGCGTGGTGCCGGGTGTGTCTGTAGTCTATTTTTATCTCGACGTTGTCATCATTGTATCATTGTCATAATCATCATCCACCATCATCTCACAATCACCTCATATCTATCATCATATTACATACATCATCATTTTTCACCTGGGTCTATTTTCCCCCTTTTTCCAAAAGGTGACAGATAATTCTCCTTTGCCGAAGTCGGGTTGCTGGGCCCGATTTTAGGCGCTTAGAGCAGCGACACATTTTGCTCATATGACAGAAACATTTTGCGTATGAGAGTTCGATAAAGAGAGGAGGGGGCAGAAAAAGAAAAAAAAAAAAAAGAAAAATCACCACCCCCAACCCCCACCATCACCCTCTCATCCTAAATCACCCAAAATCATCACCATCACCCTCATTTTTCAACGTCTCATCACAATCACCATTGTTATATAGCAGAAACGAAGTCTGCTAAAGGCATTTTCGTTCTGTACATCAACCATTATAACAACACTATTATTGAGTGTGTGTGTGTGTGTGTTGGTGTGGTGTGTGGTTTAATCAAGTCAAACAAGTCAAACCAAAAATTTTTTTCCGTGGTACATTGAATAACAATGCATTTTCTTTTTTTCATAAGCCATCTATTAAGAACAAAATTTCGTAAAAATTTTACTAAACACCCCACATTTTTTCATCATTTACTTAAAACCCTAAAAAAAAGGGAAAAAATCTAAAATACATTAAATACAAATTTTCCAAAACATTAACCCACACAATCTTTACACCTATCCCCAATCCAACACACAAAAAAAAAGAAAATTAAAAAAAAATTTAAAACCCCAACAAACAAATTTTTTCACTATGTTTTCCCTTTTTTCCACTTTTTAACTTTAGATAAAAAAGGTACAGGAATAAAAGTTAGAAAATATAGGAAATTGTTATTATACAATTTACCCAGACCTCCCCCCTCTCTTCCACCCAGCAAAAGTGGCTTTTTTGCGTCATACTTTTCAAACCTTTTTAAAAAGACATATTAAAACAATCTTCAAAGAAGTAAATCAAAAAGATTACAATAAAGGTTTATAATAAGTTTTAATTATAACAAAAATACCCATAAAACATGAGACCAATATACAATGATCCCCCTCCCATGAGGCAACCCCAAGGAAATAAAAAGCATTGAAAGGAGGGGGTGGGGAAAATTTTTCAAAAAGGGGAAAATAACCTTTAAAATTTTTTAAAAAAAAAACCCAATTTCAAAACAATGACCCCCATAGAACAGAAATTTAAAAGCCCATAAGGCAAAATAAAACAAATAAATAAAACATAATGTTTAAATATACAAAAATTTAACCCTTTAACCAATAAAAAACAAATCCCGATAAAAACATTAATTTTTACAAACAAAGGGGTGAAAGGAAAAAAGGGGGGATTGGTGGGGTGGGTTGGGGGGGGTATGGGGGGGGGGGTGGGGGGGTTGGGGTTTTTCCAACATTATGTTTACTACCCTATTTCTACCTACCTACCTCTCAAAAAGTAACCTCTTATATAAACAACAATATAATAAAAAAGATTCTTATAAAACTAAAATAATTTTATTTATCTGAAAAAATTTGGGTTATTACTATTTTAATTTTTTCATACCATCCATGGAAAAAAAGTTTGATGAGGGCTTTTTTGTTTTGTTTGTTCTTGTTGTTTATGATTTGTTTTTTTTTTTTTTTTTAAAATTTTTTACTGTGGGTTTTTTTGGTTCCCGTTTTTTTTTGTTTTGGTTTTCAAAAAAAAAAATTACCCCCGCAACCTCAACCTAATTTCAAACTTTCTTTCCAAGCTGTAAAAAATAACAAACCCCTTTAAACATTAATTTAAAACTAAATATTGTTCTACCAACTGGATACATGACCTCCCCCTACCTTCCGTGATAGGCCTGTCCATTCACCCGCACGGTGAAAACGCCCAAAAAA
>CM054166.1:35185264-35216269 GCA_028751875.1 Rapana venosa
CCCACCGTTGGCCTCCGCTCTTTTCTATTTCGGGTCCATCGCCCGGAATGGCTCCCTCTCTCTCTTCGCCAAAAAACCGTTATAAACTTTTTTAAAATCCAGCCTAAAGACTTTTTTATTTCAAAACCAAGTTTTTCCCCCTCCTGTTTCATATCAGAACTATCCTACCCTCCTAACCCCTGCCTATCACCCCGCTTAAGTATGACCTGAGTGAGTGTGTCGGGGCTCTTAAAAAAAATTTACTAATGACATTTTATTTCATAGATTTTGTCTGCAGGCGCCATGTTTTTTAAATAACGTTTTTTTTAAACTATTGATTTTTATCATTGATTGCTGACTGTGTCAAATTTGGTTTTAATGCATGCGCTTTATTTGTCTTGCTAGATAAGTTAATAATTTTTTATTATTATTTTTATTATTATTATTATTTTTATTATTATTATCATGACTCACAACACCCCCCCCCCCCCCTATATTTATTGTCCGCTATCGGGGCCCGTTTTTGACCCCTGCCCCGGGGTGGCCGGATACGTCCGGAGACTGACCAGTTCGCGTGTCGCTGCACCATGGCCCCAAAAATGGGTTTTTCGGAGGGGGAGGGTCTACAGTGGCTGGCAGAACGGCAGTCCGGACCCTGGGGCCCTAGCCGCCAGCGAGGGGGTGCCGGGGGGTGAAGCCCCCAGCCCGGCCCTCGGTGCACCCGCCAGCAGGAGTCCAGCGGCCAGACCCACTTCTGCGTGCTGAGCAACCGCTGGGGGGGGCATCTCCAGCCGCCCCCAGGGCCCCCTTGCTTGTGAGTGGGACTGGTTGTGTGCTTTTGCTGGGGGCTGGACTGTTAGGTGGTGGTGCGGTGGGTGTTGTGGGGTGGTATGTTGTGGGGGGTTTTTTGTTTTTTGGGGTGTGTGCGGGGGTTTTTTGGGGATGCTGTGGGGTTTGGGGGGGTGTTGGGGTGTGGGGGGGGGGTGTGGTGGGGGGGTGGGGTGGGGTGTGGGGGGTGGGGGGGTTGGTTTTGTTGGTGAGGGGGGGGGGTAGGGTTGGGGGGGGGGAGGGGGGGGAGTTGTTTAACTTTGTATTTGGGGAAACAGAAGGCCCCCTGGCCCCGAAAAAGAAAAAAAAAAAAAAAAAAAAAAATTTTTTTATTTTTTTTTTTTTTTGGGGGGGGGGTTTAGTGGTTGGAAAAATAGGTGGTGTGGGAAAAGGTGGGGGAAGGGGGTTTTAGGACGCGGGAAACGACAAAGGGAAAAAGACAGACCGAAGAAAACAAAAAACAACCCCCCGCCAAAATCACACACCAAAAAAAACCCACACACACCCAACCCCCCCCCCCCCCCCACCCCCCCCCCCCCCATTTTGGTGTCACTACTCTCTCTCTCTCTCTGCATGTCTGTGGGCAGTTGGTCCCCGAACACTCAACGTCACCGCTCCGGTTACGCAAATCCCTCGCAACGGATCTGACGTCACGGTGACGTGTGCTGCCATCAGCAACCCCAAGCCTAACTTCCAGTGGCCCGGCAAACCCAGCGGAGCCGTGATCCACCCGGTGTTAGATCAGGGTGGATACCGCTACTCGCAGTCCATGACCTTCAACCCCAGGGCCTTCAGTGACGGTGACGTCATCACCTGCGCGGTGACCAACCCTCGGGTGACGAACTCGACGAAGGAGGGTCGCTTGATTCTTCATTTCAAAAGTGTGTGTGTGTGTGTGTGTGTGTTGTGTTTGTGTGTTGTTGTTGTTGTTGTCTTCGATTTTACGTCTGTTCACTCTCAGTGACATTAGACGAGAAAGAAAAAAATATATATACAAGGGGTGTATGATAATTGAGGTGGTTGTAGAGACCCTACTGAAAAATGCGAGGGGTTGGGGGGGGGGGGGGGGGAGTAGTCTAATCATGAAAAGAAACCGCGCAAAGCAAAAGATACAATAAAAACTTTAATAAAAAAAACAAACAAAAAACCCACCACCGAAACAAAAACATAAAAAGTGATTAACGTTAATGAAACTATAACAAATGTCCTATAGGACTATGCCAATGTGTGTGTGTGTTTCTATGTGTGTGTGTTGTGTTTGTGTTTGTGTGTTGTGTTTGTGTGTTGTGTGTTATGTGTGTGTTGTGTGTTGTGTGTTGTGTTTGTGTTGTGTTTGTGTGTGTGTTTGTTTGTTTGTGTGTTTTTGTGTGTGTGTTTTGTGTTGTATGTGTTTTGTTTGTGTTCGTGTGTTGTGTGTATGTATTTATTTATCTATTCATTTATTTATATCGAGAATAATGGAATAAGCAC
Source organism: Rapana venosa (assembly GCA_028751875.1). Lineage (NCBI taxonomy): Eukaryota > Metazoa > Mollusca > Gastropoda > Neogastropoda > Muricidae > Rapana > Rapana venosa. The sequence goes on from CM054166.1 coordinate 35,187,542, forward strand.
TTATGTGCTTTTGTTTTTTTACATCTGGTCCCAGTGTGTGTGCGGTTTTGTAAATTTTGTCATCTGTTCCCACCGGCACACAATGGCCTACTCTTTCGAAAAGCGGAACAGGATTTAATGTGTGCGGAACATGTGTGTGTGTGTGTCTGTCTATGTGTCTGTCTGTGTGTCTGTCTGTGTCTCTGCCTGTTGCTGTCTCTTTCTGACTGTCTCTGTCTGTCTGTCTATCTGTCTGTCTGTGACATCTGTCTGTCTGTCTGTCTGTGACATCTGTCTGTCTATCTGTCTATGTGTCTGTTCCCTGGAACAAGTGTCTTGGTGGTGAATGGTATCCAATGCAGTATGCCAGACAGTGAGCACTACTCTCTACCACCAGGCTATCCCATCTCCCTCCCGTGTGTGTGTGTGTGTGTGTGTGTGTGTCTGTATGAGGCAGACAGACACACAGACAGACACACAGATGTAGCAACAGACATAAACAGCAAAGTCTCTTTGTAAACTCAAGTGCTGGGCATGAAGCGTGCTCAACAAAACACACACACATACACAACACACACACAACACACACACACACACATACACACACAAACACACACACACAAGCACATGAGTGCTTATTCCATTATCTTCGAAATAAAAGAATAAAAAAGAAAGAAAAATTAAAAATAAAACACACAGACACAGATGGCCTGACGAAAAAAAATAAAGCAAATGCGTTGCTTATTCAAGGTACCATCTGGAACTAGAAATTTGACTTTGACTGTAACACACACACACACACACACACACACACACACACACACACACACACACACACACACACACACACAACACACACACACACACACGAACACACACACATACACACACACACACACATAAACACACCACACACACACACACACACACACACACACACACACACACACACACACACGCACAAGGATATAATACATAATCTGCATCAACGCACACAACAGCAAGGTAATATCAAGGCTTGCGCATCACTCTTGCGCTTGCACAAGCGCCTGGCACAGCTGCTTCAAGACTTGTGCCATTTTAAGGGTGGTCCGCGGCGCCAAAGTGGGATGGATGACCTGTAGTTACCACAGTCCCTAAATCGGATAACTCCGCTGGGACTCTTATACAATATCAACAACAAGAACAACAACAAAAAACATGGTGGGGAGCACGGTGACCCGGTGTGCAACAGGGTCTCTGCCTCTCTGCCTCTTGTCTTTACCTCCCTACCTCTTGTCACTACCTCCCTACCTCTCTGCATCTTGTCTTACCACCCTACATCCTGCCTCTGTCTACTACTTCATACATATCTGCATCGTCTCTACTCCATACTCTCTGGCTTTGCCCATACTCCCTACCTCTTGCCTTGTCTACCTCCTACCTCTGCGTTTTCTCACTCTTGCCTTGTCTCTACCTTATGTCTACCCCTACCAGACGTGCTCTGCTCTACTCCACCTCTTGTCTCATCTCCCTACCTCTGTTACTCGCTGTACCTTATCTGTCTCTACCGACCCTCTGCCTATGTCTCTACTCCCTAACCTCTCTTGTGTCTATTTACTCTGGCACTCTTGTCTCTACCCCACCTCTCTGCTCTACCTACCCTACTCCTCTCTTGTCTCTACCACCCTACCTCCTGCTCTTGTCTCTACCTCCCTACCTGCTGTCTCTCCCTCCCTACCTCTGCATGATCCTACCATCCCTACTCATCTGCTCTTGCTCTACCCTACTTGTCTATTACCTGTTTACTCTCTGCCTTGTCTTACCTCCTACTCTTGTCTTACCTCCCTACCTTTTGCCTTTGTTCTCTACTCGCTTATCCTAGGCACTCATGATCACTACCCATACCCTCACATTGTCACCACACACACTACACTGCTTACCTCCTGACTCATCTAGCATCTTGTCTCCTCCTACCCCTACACCTGCTACATCCCTACCTCTGCACTACTATGTCTCTACCCCTACCTCTCTACCCCTACCCACAGACACTACCTCCTACCTCTTATCTCTATCAACTCACACAGAACGTAACTTACATCTCCTCTACCTCATTGTCCTCTACACTCCTGCCTCTTCTCTAGCTCTGCTACCATCTTGTGCTCTACCACTACTTGCCTAATGCCTTGTCTCTACCTCCACCTCTGCATCTAACCATCTCCTCTTCTCTACCATACCAACCTACACTCTGTCTCAACCTCCCTACCTCTCGCTCTTCCTCTACCTCCCTACCCCTACTCTTCTCACCTCCCAAACCTCTGTCCTACTGTCACTTTCTACCTCTCTACTACCTCCTCACTTACGCTCCTCCTCTTGTCCTACCTCCCTACCTCTCTCCTCTTGTCTCACTCTACCTCTCTGCCCCTGATCTTCTACCACTCCTCTACCTCTCTGCCTCTTGTCTTTCCCATCTCTCTACCTCCTCTTGTCTCTTACCTCTTCTGCCTCTTGTCTCTACCTCCTCCTCTTGTCTTGCTACCTCCCTACCTCCTCTCTTGTCTCTACTCCCTACCTCTCTGCCTCTTGTCTCTACCTCTACCTCTTTGTCTCTACCTCCCTACCTTCTCCTCCTCTATCTCTACCTCCTACTCCTGCTCTTGTCTCTACCTCCCTACCTCTCTGCATCTTGTCTCTACCTCCCTACCTCCTGCCTCTTGTCTCTACCTCCCTACCTCTTGTCTCTACCCCCTACCCCTTGTCTCTACCTCCTACTCTGTCTCTACCTCTACTCTCCCTACTCTCTACCTCTCTCTTGTCTTCTACCTCCTGCTTGTCTCTACCTCCCTACCTCTTGCCTCTACCTCCCTCCCTCTCTGCCTCTTGTCTCTCCCTCCCTACCTCTCTGCCTTTGTCTCTTACCTCCCTCCTTCTTCTGCCTCTTGTCTCTACCTCCCTATTTACCTCCTCTGCCTCTTGTCTCTACCTCCCTACCTCCCTCCTCTTGTCCTACTCCTACCTCTCTGCCTCTTTGTCTCTACCTCCCTACCTCTGTCTTCTCCTCCTGCCTCTTGTCTCTACCTCCCTCTGCCTTGTCTCTACCTCCCTACCTCTTGCCTCTCTCCTGTCTACCTCCTACCTCTCTGCCTCTTGTCTCTACCTCCTACCTCTTGTTTTCTACCTCCCTACCCTCCTCTCTCCTCTTGTCTCTACCTCCCTACCTCTTGTCTCTCTCCTCCTTACCTCTTCTACCTCTTGTCTTACCTCTCTGCCTCTTGTCTCTACCTCTACTCCTGCTTGTCTCTACCTCCACTCTTGCCTCCTTGTCTCTACTCATACCTCCTCTTGTCTCTACCTCCTCTCTTGTCTCTCCTCTTGTCTCTACCTCTCCTACCTCTTGTCTCTACCTCCCTACCTCTTGTCTCTACCTCCCTACCTCTTTCTCTACCTCCCTACTCCTCCTCTTGTCTCTACCTCCCTACTCTCTTGTCTCTACCTCTCTGCCTCTTGTCTCTACCTCCCTACCTCTTGTCTCTACCTCCCTACCTCTTGTCTCTACCTCTCTGCCTCTTGTCTCTACCTCTTGTCTCTCCTCTTGTCTCTACTCCCTGCCTCTTGTCTCTACCTCTTTCTACCTCCTACTCTTTCTCTACCTCCCTACCTCTTGTCTCTACCTCCCTACCTCCTTTTTCTCTACCTCCCTACCTCTTGTCTCTACCTCCCTACCCTGTTTTATCTCTATCCCTACTCTCTGCCCCCTTGTTCTACCTCCTCTTGTCTCTACCTCTGCCTCTTTTCTACCTCTTCCTACCTCTTGCTCTTTTCTACCTCCTCTTGTCTCTACCTCTCTGCCTCTGTTTCTCTTGCTCTACCTCCTCTTGTCTCTACCTTTCTGCCTCTTGTCTCTCTACCTCCCTGCCTCTTGTCTCTACCTCCCTACTCTACTCTGTCTCTCTACCTCCCTACCTCTTATCTCTGCCTCTTGTCTCTACCTCCTTACCTCTTTGTTTACCTCTCTGCCTCTTGCCTCTTACCTCCTCTTCTCTACCTCTCCTGCCTCTTGTCTACTCTACCTCTACTCTCTTGTCTCTCCCTACCTCTCTGCCTCTTGTCTCTACCTCCTACCTCCTGCCTCTTGTCTCTACCTCCCTGCTCACTCTCTTTCTCTGCCTCCTTTGTCTCTACTACCTTCCTCTTGTTCTACCTCCTTTGTCTCTACCTCTCTGCCTCTTACTCTACCTCCCTACCTCCCTTTCCTCTTGTCTCTACCTCCCTACCTCTTATCTCTGCCTCTTGTCTCTACCTCCTACTTTATCTCTGCCTCTTGTCTCTACCTCCCTTACCTCTCTGCCTCTTGTCTCTACCTCCTCTTGTCTCTATCCTACCTCTGCCTCTTGTCTTACCCTCCTCTTATCTCTGCCTCTTGTCTCTACCTACCTTACCTCTTTGCTCCTGTCTCTACCTCTCTGCCTCTTACCTCTACCTCCCTACCTCCCTTCCTCTTGTCTCTACCTCCCTACCTCTTACTCTGCTCTTGTCTCTCCCCTTTTACCTCTCTGCCTCTTGTCTCTACCCCCCTTCTGCCTCTTCTCTACCTCCCTACCTCCCTCCTCTTGTCTCTACCTCCCTTCCTATCTCTGCCTCTTGTCTCTACCCTTACCTCTCTGCCTCTTGTCTCTACCTCCCCCCTTGTCTCCTACCTCCCTACCTCTTGTCTCTACCTCCTACCTTTGTCTTCTACCTCTCTGCCTCTTGTCTCTACCCCCCTCCTCTTGTCTCTACCTCCCTACCTCTTGTCTCTACCTCTCTGCCTCTTGTCTTACCTCTTCCTACCTCCCTACCTCTTGTCTCTACCTCCTTACTACTCTTGTCTCTACCTCCTGCCTCTTGTCTCTACCTCCCTACCTCTTGTCTCTACCTCCCTACCTCTTATCTCTACCTCCCTACCTCTTATCTCTACCTCCCTACTTCCCTGCCTCTTGTCTCTACCTCCCTACCTCTTATCTCTACCTCCCTACCTCTTGTCTCTACCTCCTCTTGTCTCTACCTCTCTGCCTCTTGTTTCTACCTCCTCTTGTCTCTACCTTTCTGCCTCTTGTCTCTACCTCCCTGCCTCTTGTCTCTACCTCCTACCTCCCTACATCTTATCTCTACCTCCCTACCTCTTGTCTCTACCTCTCTGCCTCCTGTTTCTACCTCCTCTTGTCTCTACCTCTCTGCCTCCTGTTTCTACCTCCTCTTGTCTCCTTTTCCTACCTCTCTGCCTCTCTCTGCCTCTACCTCTACCTCCCTCTCCTCTCCTTGTCTCTACTCCCTACCTTCTTACTCCGCCTCTTGTCTCTACCTCCCTACCTCTATGCCTCTTGTCTCTACCTCCTACCTCCCTGCCTCTTGTTTCTACCTCCTCTTGTCTCTACCTCTCTGCCTCTTGTCTCTACCTCCCTTACCTCTCTCGCCTCTTGTCTCTACCTCCCTACCTCTCTGCCTCCTGTCTCTACCTCTCTGCCTCTTACCTCTACCTCCCTACCTCCCTTCCTCTTGTCTCTACCTCCCTACCTCTTATCTCTGCCTCTTGTCTCTACCTTCCTTACCTCTCTGCCTCCTGTCTCTACCTCTCTGCCTCTTACCTCTACCTCCCTACCTCCCTTCCTCTTGTCTCTACCTCCCTACCTCTTATCTCTGCCTCTTGTCTCTACCTTCCTTACCTCTCTGCCTCCTGTCTCTACTCTCTGCCTCTTACCTCTACCTCCCTACCTCCCTTCCTCTTGTCTCTACCTCCCTACCTCTTATCTCTGCCTCTTGTCTCTACCACTTTTACCTCTCTGCCTCCTGTCTCTATCTCCCCCCTTTTGTGTCTACCTCCATACCTCCCTGCTCTTGTCCCTACCTCCTCTTGTCTCTACCTCTCTGCCTCTTGTCTCTACCTCCCTACCTCCCTGCCTCTTGTCTCTACCTCCTCTTGTCTCTACCTCTCTGCCTCTTGTCTCTACCTCCCTACCTCCCTGCCTCTTGTCCCTACCTCCTCTTGTCTCTACCTCTCTGCCTCTTGTCTCTACCTCCCTACCTCTCTGCCTCTTGTCTCTACCTCCTCTTGTCTCTACCTCTCTGCCTCTTGTCTCTACCTCCCTTACCTCTCTGCCTCTTGTCTCTACCTCTCTGCCTCTTGTCTCTACCTCCCTACCTCTTATCTCTGCCTCTTGTCTCTACCTCCCTGACCTTTCTGCCTCTTGGTCTGTGTTGCAGCGGAGATCCAGTTCACAGACTGCATCCAGTTCCCCAAGCACGTGATGCCCAGTGACCAGTCCGTCTGCACCTGCTCCTTCTCCCCCACCCTCCCCTCCACCCACACCTGGGTTCTGAACTGGACCGATCCCCTGGGCAACACCTTGCAGAAGACCACGTCCAACACCAACCTGACCCTGAGGCTAGCCACCTCCAACATCCACGAGAATGCTCTTCCCTACCTCTGCACTGTGGCCAACGAACTGGGCATTTACTCCACCAGGGCGTATGTGCCTCATGTGGCGCGTGAGTGTTGCTGCTGGTGTTGTGTGGGATGTCAAAGTCAACGTCAAAGTCAAATTTTTATTTCCAGATGGTACATTGAATAAGCAATGCATTTGCTTTTTTTTCCCCCATCAAGCCATCTATCTAAGAACAAAATTCTTATTGATTGTTCTGAAATGCTACATTACATAATTATTATTATTGTTATATTATTATAATAATAATAATAATATTATATTACATTATATGTGTGTAGTGTGTGTAGTGTGTATGTGCGTAATGTGTGTAGTGTGTAGTGAGTGTTTAGTGTGTGTGTGAGTAGTGTATGTAGTGTGTAGTGTGTGTAGTGTGTGTGTAGTGTGTCTAGTGAAGTCAAGTGAAGTCAAACTTTTATTTCCAGATGGTACATTGAATAAGCAATGCATTTGCTTTTTTTCATCAAGCCATCTATCTGAAAGAGGGATAATGACAATGACAATGACAACTTCTTTTATTTCAAGGATAATGAATAAGCACCCATGTGTTTTTTTTACATTCAGTCCCTGCTCTTAGGGATATATATGATAATAAAATAAAATAAAGCCCATACCAATACACTCAAACAGTATACGGGAAAAATATCTACACAAACGCCCCCACAAAAATCACCGAAAAGAGAGAGAGAGAGAGAGAGAGAGAGAGAGAGAGAGAGAGAGAGAGAGAGAGAGGAGAGAGAGAGAGGAGAGAGCGAGAGAGAGAGAGAGAGAGAGAGATAGAGACAGAAGAGAGAGAGAGAGACAGAGAGAGAGAGAGACAGAGAGAGAGAGAGAGAGAGAGAGAGAGAGAGAGAGAGAGAGAGAGAGAGAGAGAGAGAGAGAGCGAGAGAAAGCAACAAGTAAGAAAGCAAAACAGAAAACACAGAAACAACCAAAAAACTAGCAAAGAAACCAAGAGCAAAGCAAAAGCGGCAACAACAACAAAACAACAACAAGGGGAGAGGGGACAACTAAATAATCTCCCCTCCAAAGTACCCTAAAACCAAAACAGAACCAAACAAAGCAAAACCTCCATAGTATAAAAGATAACAAACACGTAAATGGTATCATTTTGGCTAATAGAAAGAAACGTCAACAAATTCATTGTGCTTTTATGGGAAGCAACAGCAATAGTGAACTACACAAAACAAATATTGTATAAGCAGACTTAGGAGATTATGCACAAGCAATGTGCATCCCCATGCATACGTATACGTACACACACACACACACACACACACACACACACACACACACACACACACACACACACACACACACACACACACACACACACACACGTACACACACGCGCGCGCGCACGCAGCACACCATGCATCAATGCCAAAATCAAATATTTATGATATCATGTATAGTAAGAAAAAGGACATTGCACATTGGAATTGACTTACTTGACTAATCTCATGTTCTTGGGGAACATAGGGCTTGCAAAACACCATCTAACGAAACTCGGTTTTGTGAGATCCTCTTCAGCTCGGCCATGTCATTCGGATGCCTTCGTTTCTTCGTCAAACTTCTGCGCCACGTCTGCTTTGGTCGACCAACTTTCCGCTTCCCTTGTGGATTCCAGTCAAGGGCCTGTCTGGTGACATTTGACGCAGGCTTGCGGACTGTATGGCCGATCCATCCCCACTTCCTTTGTTTAATGATGGACTCAATTGGGGTTTGTCTGGTCCTGTCCCACAGTTGTTTGTTGGATATGACTTCCGGCCACCTGATGTTGAGGATGTACCTGAGGCATTTGTTGGTAAAAGACTGGAGTTGCACATTGGAATTAGCGATACATATTTGGTACACTCAAAACAAGATATCTAAATAAAACATTCACTAAATCTCAAATACAGTCAACTTACGCAATAAAACTGAAATATTAAATCTGAATAAAGCATTCAACAGGATGCTATTTTTAAACACGACAATTAAATCTATGAGCAAAGCAATAAAACGAGAATACGAGAGAGAGACAGACAGAGGAGAGAGAGAGAGAGAGAGAGAGAGAGAGAGAGAGAGAGAGAGAGAGAGAGAGAGAGAGAGAGTAAGTACACAGTACATTTTGAATCCATATGACATTGCATACAATTTTCAATTCATCGACACTATCACCATTAGCACTCACTGTGATTTAACATTGTACATGTTAAGGTCGTCCTAGAGGCATGATAAAGCGTAGGATAGTGGAAACAAATCATTTCTAGAAGTCAGTTTGCAATAACACAATAGCGATATACAAGTAAAACATTCACACTCATACAGAGAGACAGAGAGAGAGAGAGAGAGAGGGGAGAGAGAGGAGAGAGAGAGAGAGAGAGAGAGAGAGAGAGAGGGGGGGGGGGGGAGGGGGAGGGAGGGAGCTAGAGAGAGGATAATTTGATATAATGTAAGGGAGGATATATTTACTTTGTTTCCAACAGATCAAGTGTGGATTCTTATTTTTGATGCATCAAGTAGATGACAAAAATGACTTTTGAAGATTGTTAATGGTTGGTGTTGTCTAAATGAATCAGGAATGGAGTTCCACAGCACAGCGCCTGAGTAAAGTAAACTAGATTTGAACAAATCTGTTCTTGGGATTGGGACACTCGACTTTTCAGTATTTCTGGAATGATTCTTTGGGAACTTGTCTTTTAAGGATGAGGAAACAGTTCCTGTCATTATCTTAAACATCATGAGGCCTTTGTTAAATCTTAGTCTTTGGTTTAGGGGAAGAATATTTAACTGAGTATAATCCACTTCTAGTAAGGTTGTCTTCTTCAGAAGGCCCAGTTTAAGAGCACGTTTATACAGACTTAATAATGGTTTCATAGTGTTTGCACTAGCAGAATCCCACAGGGTTGAAGCGTAATCTATTGAAGATTGTATATAAGCTTGAAAGAATAGTTTTCTTGAATGAAAGTCAAGAAAATGTTTGATTTTAGTCAATTGGTATACTCTTTGAGACATGTATGTGCACAGATGGGATATGTGATGGTACCAGCTGAGATTTTCATCAATTGTTACTCCTAGAACTTTGTGGTGAGATGCTTGTTCTATTGCTTCCTTTTCAATATGGATTGAGGAAAGTTTATGAGATAGATTTTGTCGCTTTTGTCTGGTAGTGATAAGCATGCATTTTGTGTTTTGGAGGTGTATAGACATGTGGCTCCTAAAGCCCAACCCCTCGTCCCCGTCGTAGGAGGTGGAAGCAGGTAATGCTGGCTAACGGGGCTCTGGTGAAACTACGACGGGCCTAGCTAGCCAGGAGTGGATAACAAATTGCTCAAGAGAAGCAAAGGAAATATAAATGGACTGATCAAAACGGAAAACAGACCTGCTATGGACAAGGACAACGACATTCAAATAGCAAATCGGTTGGCACTTGGAACATCTGTGGTATATGTGGCAAAGAACCAGAAATAGTGGAATTTATGACCCAACGCAAATCCTGCCAACTCTCACTTACCAGTGCCAGACATGGCCCCTGACAAAAGCCCTGGAGCAGAAACTGGTAACGTGTGAGATGAAGTGCTTGAGGAAAGCCGTCAACAAGACCAGGAGAGACAAGATAAGAAACGAGGTGATCAGAGATATGGTAGGAGCCACACCCGTCCTACACCATATTGATCAACAACGAACCAAGTGGTTTGGGCACCTCACACGGATGCCGCAAAACTAGCCAGCCTTGCGTGCTTACAACATGAGGTACTCTGGCACGAGGGCCAGAGGTAGACCCAGGCGACGCTAGAGTGATTCCGTGGCAGAAACCCTGAATGTCCATGGATTGTCCCTCCTCCAAGCTACCCGCCTTGCAGCAGACAGACAGTTATATCCCCCCGCGACGCCACAGAGTACAAGCGGAACGAAAAATGTAAAAGTAAAGTAAAGTATAGACATGTGGTTTAGTTCAGTCCATTTGACAAGATCATCAGTGCTTTTTTGCAATGTCTTTGCAAGAGAGTTAATATCGGTATGGCTTGTATGTATGGTTGTGTCATCAGCAAAAAGTTCGCATTTGGATTTGATATAGAGAGAAAGGTCATTAAATTTTATGTATAATGAAAAGAGATTGGTCCAAAGATGAATCCCTGAGGTACTACATAATGAATGGGTTTTAGTGTGGATGTGGACGTATTTATTGAGACACACTGTTGCCTGTTTGTAAGATAAGAAGCAAGAAGTTCTAAAGTATTTGTAGAGAGATCATATAGGTCTAGATTTTTAATGAGAAGTCTGCGGTAAATTGTATCAAATGCTTTTTTGAAATCTATAAATAATACTCCACAAAATTTATTGTCATTAATGTTTGACAGCCAATTGTCTATAAGAATAGTCAATGCCAAATGGCACCAGTGACTTTTTCTAAATCCAGACTGATTTGGGTGAAGTAAGTTGTTAATATCTATATGATGGACTAGGTGTTTATTCATATGTTTTTCCAAGGGTTTAGAAAGGTAAGATATAATAGAGATTGGCCTGTAGTTTGAGGGATCGGAAGTGTCTCCAGACTTGTAGATCGAAATCACCTTGGCAGTTTTGAAGGCGTTGGGGAAATCGTTAATATGAAGACAAAGATTATAGATATGTGTCATAGTGTCTGTAATAACTGGAGCTGAGAGTTTCAGTACTCTGCCATCTATTCCATCAAGACCACGCGTACTTGATTGTTTGAGGTGAGTCAGATAATTATAGAACTCAGAAACAGATATGAATGGTATGTGGAGTTTTGATGGAATATGCTTTTCTTGTCAGTATTGTTTTAGTTCATTGAGATCGTTGGACATCGAGTTATCCTTGTTAACTATGTTAGAAGAAATATTAATGAAGTGATTGTTAAGTTTTCCAGCAGAAATATCTTTAACTACATTAGATTTGGAAGACAATTGATTATTTTTTATTTGATTGATTGCCTTCCATACTGTCTTTGAATATTGTTTGAATGATAGTAGATCTTGGAAATATTTCCTTTTCTCTCGCCGTTTTTGTGAGTTTATGGCATTTCTTAATTGTTTTGCCTCCTCATAATATTTATGTTCTTTTAAGAAATCTCTAAGATAGCATGCTTCTTCTAGTTCCTTTGTAAACCAAGGTGGTTTGCGGACATGTTTGATCCTTATGGTTTTTAATGGGGCAAGTTTGTTATAGATTTCAGTAAAACCTTTTATCCAGAACTCAATGGCCAGGTCTGTATCAGTAATATTGAATGTTTCCGAGAGCATGGAACTGCTTAACTCTAGTAAGAACAGCTGCTCATTAAATTTTGCAAAAGGACGATAGGTTATAGTTTTATGGCCAGGTTTAGGAATTTTTGTTCCTTTTTTGACCATGTACAGACTGGGTAGTGATCGCTGCAGTTATATACAGGGACACACATTTCTATGACGTGTTTAGGGTCTGATACGTAGATGTGATCAATAATTGTGTTAGAATTTGATGTGACTCTTGTGGGTGAAGTAACTAATTGGTGAAGATTGAATGAGTTCATAACTTGGGTCCATTGATTGTTTACTTTTTGCTAGGTCAATATTAAAATCACCTAGAAAGATGAGAGAGAGAGAGGAGAGGAGGAAGGGAGGAGAGAGGAGAGAGAGAGAGGAGAGAGAGAGAGAGTGAGAGAGAGAGGTGCGTGCGTGCGTGTGTGCGTGCGTGCGCGCGTGTGTGTGTGTGTGCATGTTTCTGATCCCGCGCGTGAGCGTGTGTGATTTTGTATCTACTTGCGCATATATACCTAAATGTTTGCACTCATGCATGCATGAGTGCATTTGTGTGTGCGCTTACGCGCGAGCATACGCTGTGTGTATAGGTGTGTTCGCGCGCGTGGGCGTGTACGTGTACGTGTGTGCGTGCGTGCGTGGCATGGCATGGTGTGTGTGTGTGTGTGTGCGTGTGTGTGTGTGTGTGTGTGTGTGTGTACAGACGTGCCCGAAAACGTGACCATCACCAGCCCCCTGAAGTACGTTCTCCAGCACCACTCCGAGGCCACCTTGACCTGCACTGCCAAGGGCGACATGGCCATGACCTTCCTCTGGCTTTCCCTCCCGCCGGGGGCCAAATACGACTGGGTCAAGAAGATGGGTCCCAACACCTTCGGCCAGACCGTCACCTTTGACCCCAAGGTGGTGGACAGGCAGTGGAAGGTGGTGTGCCAGGTCACCAACACGGACTTCCCGACCTTGTACCAGAAGGACGAGTTCCTCCTGAGCCTGCCTCGTGAGTTTCTGGGGACGTTGCCACCCTTGTGTGTAGAGTCTAGCTGTCTGTAGTGTCTGCTATAGAAGCCGCCCTTCCTCTCTGTGTGTATAGCTGTAGTGTCTGCTATAGAAGCCGCCCTTCATCTCTGTGTATATAGCTGTAGTGTCTGCTATAGAATCCACTCTTCCTCTCTGTGTATATAGCTGTAGTGTCTGCTATAGAAGCCGCCCTTCATCTCTGTGTATATAGCTGTAGTGTCTGCTATAGAAGCCGCTTTTCCTCTCCTGTGCTATAGCTCGATTGTCTGCTATAGAAACCACTCTTCCTCTCTGTGTATATAGCTGTAGTGTCTGCTATAGAAGCCGCTCTTCCTCTCTGTGTATATAGCTGTAGTGTCTGCTATAGAAACCGCTCTTCCTCTCTGTGTATATAGCTCGATTGTCTGCTATAGAAACCGCTCTTCCTCTCTGTGTATATAGCTGTAGTGTCTGCTATAGAAGCCGCTTTTCCTCTCTGTGTGTATAGCTGTAGTGTCTGCTATAGAAGCCGCTTTTCCTCTCTATGTATATAGCTGTAGTGTCTGCTATAGAAACCACTCTTCCTCTCTGTGTATATAGCTGTAGTGTCTGCTATAGAAACCACTCTTCCTCTCTGTGCATAAAGCTGTAGTGTCTGCTATAGAAACCACTCTTCCTCTCTGTGTATATAGCTGTAGTGTCTGCTATCGAAACCACTCTTCCTCTCTGTGCATAAAGCTGTAGTGTCTGCTATAGAAGCCACTCTTCCTCTCTGTGTATATAGCTGTAGTGTCTGCTATAGAAACCACTCTTCCTCTCTGTGTATATAGCTGTAGTGTCTGCTATAGAAACCACTCTTCCTCTCTGTGTATATAGCTGTAGTGTCTGCTATAGAAACCACTCTTCCTCTCTGTGCATAAAGCTGTAGTAACTGCTATAGAAACCACTCTTCCTCTCTGTGCATAAAGCTGTAGTAACTGCTATAGAAACCACTCTTCCTCTCTGTGCATAAAGCTGTAGTAACTGCTATAGAAACCACTCTGTGTATATAGCTGTAGTGTCTGCTATAGAAACCACTCTTCCTCTCTGTGTATATAGCTGTAGTGTCTGCTATAGAAGCCACTCTTCCTCTCTGTGTATATAGCTGTAGTGTCTGCTATAGAAACCGCTCTTCCTCTCTGTGTATATAGTTGTAGTGTCTGCTATAGAATCCACTCTTCCTCTCTGTGTATATAGCTGTAGTGTCTGCTATAGAAGCCGCTCTTCCTCTCTGTGTATATAGCTGTAGTGTCTGCTATAGAAACCACTCTTCCTCTCTGTGTGTATAGCTGTAGTGTCTGCTATAGAAGCCGCTCGTCCTCTCTGTGTATATAGCTGTAGTGTCTGTTTTAGATACCACTCTTCCTCTCTGTGTATATAGTTGTAGTGTCTGCTATAGAAACCACTCTTCCTCTCTGTGTATATAGCTGTAGTGTCTGCTATAGAATCCACTCTTCCTCTCTGTGTATATAGCTGTAGTGTCTGCTATAGAAACCACCCTTCCCCTATGTGTATATAGCTGTAGTGTCTGCTATGGAAACCACTCTGTGTATATAGCTGTAGTGTCTGCTACAGAAACCGCTCTTCCTCTCTGTGTATATAGCTGTAGTGTCTGTTTTAGATACCACTCTTCCTCTCTGTGTATATAGCTGTAGTGTCTGCTATAGAAACCGCTCTTCCTCTCTGTGTATATAGCTGTAGTGTCTGCTATAGAAACCCCCCTTCCTCTCTGTGTATAAAACTGTAGTGTCTGCTATATAAACCATTCTTCCTTTCCTTGAATAAAGCTGTAGTGTCTGCTATAGAAACCACTCTTCCCCACTGTGTATATAGCTGTAGTGTCTGCTATATAAACCATTCTTCATTTCCTTGAATATAGCTGTAGTGTCTGCTATCGAAACCACTCTTCCTCTCTGTGTATATAGCTGTAGTGTCTGTTACAGAAACCACTCTTCCTCACGGTGTATATAGCTGTAGTGTCTGCTATAGAAACCACCCTTCCTCTCTGTGTATAAAGCTGTAGTGTCTGCTATATAAACCATTCTTCCTTTCCTTGAATAAAGCTGTAGTGTCTGCTATAGAAACCACTCTTCCTCTCTGTGTATATAGCTGTAGTGTCTGCTTTAGAAACCACTCTTCCTCTCTGTGTGTATAGCTGTAGTGTCTGCTATAGAAACCACTCTTCCTCTCTGTGTATATAGCTGTAGTGTCTGCTATAGAAACCACTCTTCCTCTCTGTGTATATAGCTGTAGTGTCTGCTATAGAAACCACTCTTCCTCTCTGTGTATAAAGCTGTAGTGTCTGCTATAGAAACCGCTCTTCCTCTCTGTGTGTATAGCTGTAGTGTCTGCTATAGAATCCACTCTTCCCCTCGCGGGGACGGGATAGCCTGTGGTTAGAATGATGTATTTGTGATCTGCTGACCCAGGTTCGAATCTCGTTCAAGAGGAGTTTTCCTCTGGAGTTAACGTCAGTGCCGACTCCACTGTCCACCAAAAGTATTTCGGATGAGACTTTAAACCAAGGTCCCGTGTGCGAACACACGCAGAACATCTTGCGCACACGTTAAAACCTGTTCCGTTTTTCGGAAGAGTATGCCTTTGTGTGCTGGTAGGAACGGATGACAAAATTGACAAAACTGCATACACTCGGGGACTGGATGGAAAACCCCCCACATGAGTGCTTATGCGGTTATGATCGAAATAAAGAAATACAATACAATTTAAAAAATGAATAGAGTCTAGCTGTATTGTCTGTCATAGAAAGTACTCTTCCTCTGTCGGGATGCCTGTTGGGAGTGTGTGTGTGTGTGGGGGGGGGCTGCTGTTGGTATAAATAGCATCCCCACCTTCTGAAAATTCTGTGCAAGGAATTCCCTCTTTTCTATCCCTCTCTTTGTTAATTCTGCCATGTTACCTTTTCTTCATCCTGTTACCTGCTTCTTGTTTAGTTTGTTTCCTTCTTGTTTCCTTCTTGCTCCATTCCCCTGCTCTTTGTTTTACCAGAAAAAATTAAAAGATAGTAATTCTATTTCCTGCCCAAGTCATATGAGCTGGGCCTTTCATGTCAGGCGCTTAATGGCCGTGGGACGCATTTTTAAAAAAAAAGGCAGTTGCTGTCTGTGTGTTCGATGAAGAAGAAGAAACTATGTTAGCTGGTGTCTGTGATATATATATATATATATATATATATATTATAATAATGCAATATAACCACTCCACCGTTGGCCGTCGCACTTTCTCTATTTCTGGTCCATCAATCTGGAATGACCTCCCTCTCTCCCTTCGCGAAAAGCCTATTTATGACACTTTTAAATCCAGCCTCAAGACACACCTATTTCAAACCTAAGACTTTCCCCATTTGTTTTATCTCATGATCATCAGTCCTTGCCTTCAATGTCTAAAATCCCCATCACCCTCCTGAAGCACATAACCTGTGTGTGTGTGCGTTTGTGTGTCTTTGAATTTGTTAAATTCATTATTGGTTGTATGTGTGGGAATGGAATGGATGCAAGCGCTTTGATTTGTTTTTACAAGATATAGCGCTATATAAATTCTATTTATTATTATTATTATTATTATTATTATTATTATTATACGTTTTGTTGTTGGCTTTGTTTTGATATGCTTTGTTTGACCCCATGCTAGGAGCTTGAGGCCTGAGGAAGAAAATTGTGTTCAGTGTTCATTGTTCTGCTCCTGTATCCCTCAGCTAAACCGCTGCCGGTGGGCTGCATGACCCACCAGTTCATCACCCCAGAGACCACCCCTGTCTGCTCCTGCGTCTTCTCCCTCAAGGATCAGCGGCCAGGGCTGTGGACCCTGCAGTGGACGGACCCCCTGGGCAGAGTGGTGCACCAGGTCAACAGTACCGCCGTGGTGGACGGTTCGGACACTCTGAGCCAAGCTCTGGAGGCCTCGGTGATCGCCCCTGAATATGATGGCCGGCTCTTCAAATGTACCGTCAGCAACCAAGATGGCTACTTCTCTTCCTTTCTGTACATACCTCGTCTGGCTCGTGAGTCTGCGTGTATACCACTAGTTGTGCTCACCACTAGGTCTTCATTTTGTTTGTTTGTTTGTTTGTTTGTTTGCTTTTTTTTGTTGGTTTTCTAGGGGACGGGATAGTTCAGTGGTCAGACCAGTCACTTCCCCCAAGCTAAAGTTGAGCAGCATTGAGCGTGGTTACCAAGTGGATGGGTGACCGTTTCCGCGCTTTGGCTTCAGTACAGTCCTTCCCCAGTTCACCCAGCTGTAAATGGGTACCTGCCCTCTTTAGGGTCAGGGAAGGTAAAGCAGCGAGGGAGAAGAGATGGACAGAACCCTCAATATGTTGGCTCCCTAGAGAAGTTGAGGTCTCTGAAGCCTCGGCCCCAAACGACAACATAGGTTATGGGAACACCTTTACCTTTTACATTACCTTTCTGATATTGTTGTTGTTGGTTTACTGTGTTTTGCGTGCTGGGAGAAGGTAATGTCTTGTGATGTTTCGAAACTACATGGGGGTGGGGATGTGTATGTGTGTGTTGGGGGGGGGGGGGGGGGGTTCGTACATACAGTCACTAGACAAGTTGATCTTAAACTGCTCGCTTCTTTGGTCTCCCCTAGATCAGTTTTTACAGTTGTATATATTTGAAAATTATCTTCCTCCATTTTCGCACAAAACCTACTGGAGTCATGCCAACTTTCTTCTCATTTGATTCGTTCCTCGGCTAGAATTCCTTACGGTTGTCATTGTTATGAAAGACAAGGTTCCCTTTGTCAGAGACAGTAAGAGGGTGAGAGCCATTCTGGGCACAATCAGACTGAGTTTCTTCCTCGGTTCTTTCTGTTTCTTTTTGTGTTGCTGTTGTTGTTGTTGCTGTTTTATTTTGTTTGTTTGTTTGGGCAGTATTTCTTTTGTGTTTTCCATTTTGGAATTGTAAGCAGTTAACCCAAAGTCTGCTTTAAATAGAAACTACCTCTACTACTACTAATACTGCTGCTGCTGCTGCTGCTACTGCTGCTACTGCTGCTGCTGCTGCTGCTGCTGCTGCTACTACTACTACAGCTTGTGCTGCTGCTACTACTACTACTACTGCTGTTGCTACTACTACTGCTACTGCTAATGTTAATGCTACTGCTGCTGCTGCCTCTGCTGCTACTACTACTACTACTACTACTACTTCGACTACCACCAACACCACAACCACTACTACTGCTGCTGCTGCTGCTGCTGATGCTACTACTACTACTACTACTACTACTGCTACTGCTACTACTACCACCCAACCCCCTTCCCCCCACCACCACCACCACTACTACTACTGCCGCTGCTGCTGCTGCTTTTACTGCTATTAATCTGCTACTGCTTCTGCTACTACCACCACTACTGCTGCTGCTGCTATTACTTGTCATAATCATCATCATCATCATCATTATTATTATTATTATTATTATTATTATTATTATTATTATTATTATTATTATTGTTGTTGTTGTTGTTGCTATTTTATTATTATTATTATTATTGCTGTTATTATCATTATTGTTATTATTACTATTGTTATTTTAAATAATGTTATCATTCTTCATCTTCTTTCTTCTTCTTCTTCTTCTGCTTCTTCTTCATTGTTCTTTTTATAATCATCATCATTATTCGAATCAGCAGCAGCAGCAGTAGAAGTAGTAGCGATCAGAAAACAATCAGCAGTAGCAGTTTACATAGTTTCTGTAACGTTTCTATCTATCTATCTATCTATCTATCTATCTATCTATCTATCTATCTATCTATCTATCTATCTATCTATCTATCTATTCTATCTTTCTATCTATTTATCTATCTATCTATCTATCTAACTATCTATCTGTCTATCTATCTGTCTATCTATCTATCTATCTATCTATCTATCTATCTATCTATCTATCTATCTATCTATCTATCTATCTATCTATCTATCTATCTATCTATCTATCTAACTATCTATCTATCTATCTATCTAACTATCTATCTGTCTATCTATCTATCTATCTATCTAGCTATCTAACTATCTATCTGTCTATCTATCTATCTATCTATCTAACTATCTATCTATCTATCTATCTATCTATCTATCTATCTATCTATCTATCTGTCTATCTATCAATCATAACCACTCTCTACACGATAAAATCTTAACCCTACAAAAATTGCTCCGCCCTCATTTCGTCATCATTAATTTACACCACACACAAAAATCAGTGATAGATAAGTGCTCATTCTTCACACGGGTACTTCACCTTCACCTATCCCTTACACTTGTAGACCATTTGGGGCACCACTGAAGATTTTGAAAACCAGCTTCCTCCTCTTCCTCTTCTTCTTTTTTTATTTTTGTATTCAATAATGTTAATACTTCCAATTTTTGGCTGCTTCTAGTTCTTCATTCTGCTACTGCAAAAAAAAAAAACCAACGGAAAAAAACCCCACCCAAACCCAATATGCCTAAAGATGACAACGACAGTGACGACGACAATAACAATAACCCCAGCACTCACCCAAGCCCATTTCTACTCCCTATTTTTTTCCCCACCACCCACAGCCAAGCCTGAACTGAAGGACTGCGTGAGGCCCGATGTGTACGTGACGGCGGACCAGCAGTTCAACTGCACGTGCACCTTCTCTCTGGAGGGCCGGCCCCCTCGCAAGTGGACGCTGTCCTGGCTGGACCCTGACGGCCCCACCCTCATGACCAAGGACAGCATGTCCGGGGACCGGGAGGTCAGCTTGACCCTGGACTCCTCGCTGGTGCGCCGTCACCACAGCGGCCACCCTTCCTGTGCGTGGTCAGCACGCAGGCCGGCGTCTTCTCCCTCAGGGACTTCCGCTTCCGCATGGCTTGTGAGTTTGCCAACCGCGCTGAGAGAATGGGAAAAAAAGGGGGGGGGGGGGGGGGGAGAGGGCAAATTTGAAAAGCTTGCTGAGATACATGGGCAAGTTTGACACCTTGATTAGAAGAAATGGGCAAGTTTCACACCTTGATTAGACAAGTGGGTAAGTTCGACACCTTGCTTAGAAGAAATGGGCAAGTTTGAAAGCTTGCTCAGAGGAATGGGCAAGTTCGACAGCTTGCTTACAGAAATGGGCAAGTTTGAGAGCTTGCTTAGAGACATGGGCAAGTTTTAAAAGATTGCTTACAGACATGGGCAAGTTTGAAACCTTGCTTAGAAGAAATGGGCAAGTTTGAACACCTTGCTAATAGAAATGGGCAAGTTTGAAACCTTGCTTAGAGACATGGACAAGTTTGAAACCTTGCTTAGAGACATGGGCAAATTGAACACCTTGCTTACAGAAATGGGTATGTTCGAAACCTTGCTTATAGACATGGGCAAGTTTGAAACCTTGCTTATAGATATGGGCAATTTGGAAACCTTGCCTAAAGAAATGGGCAAGTTTGAAAGCTTGCTTAGAAAAAATGGGCAAGTTTGAAAGCTTGCTTAGAGAAAATAATGGGGGACGCAAACAAGCGAAAAAAACAGCAAAGAATACAGATATAAGAAAGCATGCAAACGCGCAGGAACCAACCAACCAACAGAGTACAAACAAACCGACTGATCCACCCACCCACCAAATAATCGACCGAGCGATCAACGAGCTAATGATTCATCCAACCGTTGGTCGGCCATCTAAGTAACAGACCGACCAAGCGATCAACAATAAATCAGCCAACATTAAACCAAGCAAGCAGCCAAACAACTCACGAGCCATCCAACTGACTGACCAACCGACCAACCTACCAACCAACCATCCAACCAACCGACCAACCAACCAAAAATAACCAACCAACCAACAACACATAACCAACAACCAACTAACCAGTAATAACCAATCAACAGTAAACTAACCAATCATCAACCAACAATAAACCAACCAACCAACTAACCAGTAATAAGCCAATCATCAATAAACTAACCAACCATCCAACTAACAAACTGACCGAGCAGCCAACCTACAAACTGACCAACCAACCAACCAACCAACCAATCAACCAATCAACAAACCAGCCAGCCAACCAACAATATACCAACCAACAAGCCCAAACAGTTTTAGTGTAGGAATTTCGATAAGTTTGAAGCTGGAGGTGGGAGGTTTGTATCAACCATTTTACTGTACACAGATATTTCAAGTTGAATGCAAGCGCTTTGATTTGGTTTTACAAGATATATCTCGCTATATAAATTCCGTTTCTTCTTCTTCTTCTTCTTCGTCGTCGTCGTCGTCGTCGTCGCCGTCTTCTTCTTCTTCTTATCATTATTATTCTTATGTTATTATTAATATTATTATTATTATTATTATTATCATTAAAGCAGCATCTTGATTAAAATCAGGCCAACACACAAACCAACAAACAGACAAGCCAACAAACAGACAAACCAACAAACAGACAGGTCAACAAATAAACAGATAAGCCACCAAACACACAAACCAACAAAGAAACACACAACCCAGCAAACTAACAAACCAACAAGACAACACATATTGAAAAGAAAGAAAGAAAGAAAGAAAGATAGACAGACAGACAGACAGACAGACAGACAGACAGACAGACAGACAGACAGACAGACAGACAGACAGACAGACAGACCGACTGACTGACTGACTGACTGACTGACTGACTGAAAGAAAGAAAAAAAAGAAAGAAAGAAAGACGGATGGATGATGGATGGATGGACGGTCGGATGGACAGAAAGGAAGGAAGGAAGGAAGGAATGAAGGAAGGAAGGAAGGGAGGGAGGAAGGAAAAGAAAAGAAAACGAAAAGAAAAAGAAAAGAAAAAGAAAAGAAACGAAAAGAAAGAAAGAAAAAATGGAAAAGAAAACAAAGAAAGAAAGAATGCAAAAGAAAACAAAGAAAGAAAGCCTTGAGCACATTAACCGAGGCCTAAAGTGTTCGTGAAAAATCCTAAACAGTATGTTCTGGAAAGTGACAAAGGTTTTCTTTGTTTGCATACTTCTTTGTTTGTTCGCTTTTATTTTTTTGCTTGCTTGTTTTCTGGGTCTATCTTTTTGTTTGGAAACACAAGTCAACGCATTTAAATCGGTATGGCAATTAGATGCTTGATAATAGAGCATCTCCGTGTGTGTATGTATATGTGTGTGTTTCTTTTTATCGTTATTATTATCATCATTCTATTTCGATGATAATGGTATAAGCACTCATGATTTTCTTTTTTTACATTCAGTCCCTATGTGTATGGATTTGTCACTTTTTGTCATCCGTTCCGACAAGCACACAATGGCCTACTCTTCCGAAAAGTGAAACAGGTTTTGAACATGTACGCAAGATGTTCTGCGCGTGCGTTCGCATGGATGATAATATCAGTCAGCGGTATCTAGAACCTTCTTATTACTAAACACACACACATATACACACCACACACACACATTTACACACCACACACACATTTACACACACACATTTACACACCACACACACATTTACACCACACACACAAACACATTTACACATACATATTTACACACACATTTACACACACATTTACACACCACACACACATTTACACACACACAAACACACACATTTACACACACATTTACACCACACACACATTTACACACACATTTACACACATTTACACACACATTTACACACCACAAACACATTTACACACCACACACACATTTACACACATATATTTACACACACATATATTTACACACACATTTACACACCACACACACATTTACACAAACACACACATTTACACACCACACACACATTTATACACACAAACACACACACACACATACACTTACACACACATTTACACCACACACACACACATTTACACATACACACATACACACACATACATACATACACACATATCATCTTGCTCACAAGTTAAAGCCCGTTACGCTCTTCGGAAGAGTAGGCCATTGTGTGCCGGAGGGAACGGATGACAAAATTGACAAAACTGTGTACACACGGGGACTAGATGTAAAAAGCACATGAGTGCGTATTCCATTATCCTCGAAATAAAAGAATAAATAAGTAAACAAACAAACAAACACACACTAACACTTCCACACACACACACACACACACACACACACACACACACACACACACACACACACACACCTCACTCACTCACTCACTCACACATTTACACACACACACACATCTACACCACACACACCACACACACACACACACACACACAAACATCCCCACCCACCACACCCCACACACACACATTTACACAAACACACATTTACACACTTACACATACACACACATTCACACACACACACACTCCTCCCCCAAAAAAAAAATCACCACAACCGACGACACACCAATAATAATAATAATAAGAAAGAAGAAGAAGAAGAAGAAGAAGAAGAAGAAGAAAGAAGAAGAAGAAAGAAGAAGAACAACACATGAAATTTCTATAGCGCTAAATCTTGCAAAAAACCCAACCCCAACCCAACCCCAAAACAAACCTAAGCGCTTTCATATTCATCCTACTCATTCACACGCAAGCCAGTTACAAGTTAATAGGTTTTTGATGATGAATGACACCCCCCCCCCCCCCACTACCACCACCACCACCCACCAAAAAACCAACCAACCAACCAACCAACCAACCAAACCAACCAACCAACCAAACCAACCAAACCAACTGATGCCCTCTTCCAGATGGTCCTGACAAGGTGACGGTAGTGAGCGAGATGATCGAGGACCACTACCTGGGACACCGCTACGAGCTGCAGTGTCGGGTTCGGCACGTCAACCCCGCTCCGATAGTGGAGTGGAGTGGGCTGCCTTACAGCGCTCGACACAGGAACTGTACCTCCAGCCGGGAGGTGTTCTGCACGGCCATCACCTTCCCCACGGGGGCCATTCCTGATGGAGCCAACATCACCTGCAGAGCCAGAAACCCCGAGCTGGAGAACTCGCTGAAAGAAACCACGGTGCTCGTGGGTTAGTGAGTGCGACGACGCGACGCTTGTGTTTTATGACACGAAAATGTTTTGGAAGTTTTGAGTTGTGTTTGTTGTGTGTGTGTGTGTGTGTTGTGTTTGTTGTGTTGTGTTTGTTGTGTTGTGTTGTGTTGTGTGTGTGTGTTGTGTTGTGTGTGTTGTGTGTGTTGTGTGTGTTGTGTGTGTGTGTGTTGTTTTGTGTTGTGTGTTGTGTTGTGTTGTGTTGTGTGTGTTGTGTTGTGTTTGTGTGTTGTGTGTTGTGTGTGTTTAATTACTTATTAAATTTTTTTTTTCTTTTATATCGAGGATAATGGAATAAACACTCATGTACTTTTTTACATCCAGTCCCCGTGTGTATGCGGTTTTCTAATTTTTTTCATCTGTTCCCACCGCACACAATGGCCTACTCTTTCGAAAAGCGGAACAGGATTTAACGCGTGCGCAAGATGTTCTGCGTGCGTTCGCACACGGGGCCTCGGTTTATAGTCTCATCCGAAGGACTGTGTGTGTGTGTGTGTGTGTGTGTGTGTGTGTGTGTGTGTGTGTGTGTGTGTGTGTGTGTGTGGTTGGGGGGGAGTGATTTTGATCTTGTAGGTAGGGATAGAGGGAGAGAGGGAGGGATGGAGGGGAGAGGGAAGAGAGGGGAGAGGGAAGAAAGGGGGGAGGGAGAGGGAGAGAGAGAGAGAGAGAGAGAGAGAGAGAGAGAGAGAGAGAGGGTGGGGGGGGTGAAGTGAGAGAGAGAGAGGGGTGAGGGAGAGCGAGAGCGAGAGACAGAGAGAGAGAGCGAGAGACAGAGAGGGTGGCAGAGAGAGAGGCGGGGGTGGGGGGGGGGGGGGAAGAAGACAGACAGACAGACAGACAGAGACAGACAGACAGGCAGTCAGACCGACAGAAAGAGAGAGCGAGAGAGAGAGAGGAGAGAGAGAGAGAGAGAGAGAGAGAGAGAGAGAGAGAGAGAGAGAGAGAGAGAACTCAAGCTTGAATGTTTTATTGAGGGTACCTGGATAAGCCAAAGGCTTCTTTACACCAGGCCCTCACTAAAAAGAAGATGAAAAATAAACAAGTAAACTAATAAGAAAATCAATAAACGAATGAATGACTACTGAAATGATAAGTTATTTATCTTTTTTTTTACTTTCTGTCTTTTATTCTTTCTTTCGTTTTTCTGTTCCTTCTTTCGTTCGTTGCTTTATTCTTTCCCCACCCTTTTCTTCTTTCTTTTCCTTTTTCTTCTTTTCTATATTTTCTTTCTTTCTTTTTCTTATTCATTCTCCGTGACTATCAGTTTGTCTATCAGTCTGTCAGTATCTCTCTCTCTCATCTCTCTCTCATCTCTGTCTCTGTCTCTCTCTCTCGCTCTCTCTCTTTCTCCCTCTGTCTCTCTCGCTTTTCTTCATTCTCTATTACTATCTGTCTGTCTTTCTTTCTTTCTCCCCTTCTCTCCCCTCCCCTCTCTCCCCTGCTTTCTCGTCATCCACTCTTTCTTCCTTCGCTCCTTTCTTCTTTCCTTCATTCCTTCCTTTTCCCCCCTCACTCTCTCTTCCTCCTCCCCTTCACTATTTCCCCCCTCTCCCTCTCCTTCTTTCACCTTTCCTTTTCTCCTATCTTCTCTCCTTCCTTCTTTCCTTCCTTTCCCCGTTCCTTTCTTCTTTTCTTCCTTTTCCCCCCTCAGGTGGACAAAAAGATCGAACAGTCTTAGGTTCAAATCCACCCCAACACACACACACTCTCTCTGTGTGTCTCTGTCTCGCTCTCTTATATATCCCTAAGGGCGGGGACTGGATGTAAAAAAGCACATGTGTGCTTATTCATTATCCTCGAGATAAAAGAATTTGTCATTGTCATTGTCCTCCCCCCTCACTATTCCCCCACCCTCGCTCTCTTCTTTCACCCTTCCTTCTCTCCTACCTTCTCTCCTTCCTTCTCTCCTACCTTCTCTCCTTCCTTCCTTCCACTCTCTCTTTTTCATCAGTCATAGAGCGTTGTGGTCGCTGTGACATAATTATGTGTGTGTGTGTGTCAAGTCAAGTCAAAATTTTATTTCCAGATGGTACATTGAATAAGCAATGCATTTGCTTTTTTCATCAAGCCATCTATCTAAGAACAAATTTCGTAATGATTATACTAAGACATTACATTATTGCATCATTTACCGTTAAATTAAACCAATAAAAAAGAGGAAAAAATCGATAAGGAGATACATTGAAAATACAAATTACCACTTAAAAGTGTGTGTGTGTGTGTGTGTGTGTGTGTGTGTGTGTGTGTGTGTGTGTGTGTGTGTGTGTGTGTGTGTGTATGTGTGGTGTCCTCCACACTCTAAACAGCCACAGCCCTGCCCTACGCCCCGAGAGGCCCTATCTGGGAGGTGTGGCTGGCCCTGCTGACCGTGGTCATCGTGCTCTTTGTGGTGGCCGGCTACTGCGCCTTCATGACCGCCAGACACGGCGAGGGGAAGGAGGAGGAGGAGGAGAAGCCGCTGGTGGAGGAAGCTGCCGGTGGGTGTGTTCGTCTGTCTGCTGTCTGTCTGTCTATCTGTCTGTCTGTTGATTTTATTTATTTATGTTTTATTTTCTTATTTTATAGCGAGGATAATGGGAATAAGCTCTCATGTGCTTTTTTTTTTTACATCCAGTCCCCGTGTGTATGCAGTTTTGTGACTGTTGTCATGTGTTCCCACCGGCACACAATGACCTACTCTTACGAAAAGCGGAACAGGATTTAACGGGTGCGCAAGATGTTCTGCGTGCGTTCGCACACGGGGCCTCGGTTTATAATCTCATCCAAAAGACTTTTGGGGAGAGTGGAGTCGGCACTGATGTTAACTCCAGGGGAAAATATTCCCTTGAACATGAATCGAACCCGGGTCGTCAGATTGCGAGCGCAATGTTTTGACCACTAGGTTATCCCGTCCCCTGTCTGTCTGTCCACAATTGTCGTTCTTGACTGGTTTTGGTTGTTTATTTTTGGTTGATCAGAATTTCGAGTTTGTGTCTGTTTGAACGGTATGACCTCCACCCCCACCCCCCACCCCACCCCCCCCTTCCCTCTCATATGGAGGATGCCATGGGCCTGTTAGAACGATTAGCATCTCCCACTTCTAGAATTTCTGTGCTTGGAAATCCGTTCTTTTCTATCCCTCTCTTTTGTTTCTGCTTCGTTCTGTTTTTTTCTTCCTGTCACCCCATTCTTGTCTATTTTCTGCCTTCTTGGTCCAGTCTCCTGCCCCCCCCCCCCACCCCCCGAATGACTTAGAAGATAATGATTTTTTCTTACGCGAGGTCGGATGCGCTGGGCCTGACTTGTCAAGGGGCTTAATGGCAGTCGCAACGCATTTTCGTTGATATGACAGACAAAAATAGTTGCTGTCTGAGCGTTCGATGGCGACGAAGAAGAAGGAAGCGGCGTGTTGTATGATGATGTTTTTTCTTCTCTGTATTTCTCTTTCCCTTTTTTTTTTATCCGAGGTTCACCAATGGTGATATTTTGTAAACGCAGCCTTTACCCATCATTAAGGTAACCGCATTCCGAATTCAGAGATGATGACTAAACACGACATCAGTGTGCTTGAGTTTTTAAAACTGTGTCATCGATTCATTCATTTATACGGGCATGCAATGGTCTACAGATGACAAAATTAAAAAACCGCATACACACGCATTAAAAAAAGCGCTTTGATTTGTAGCTTTACAAGATTCAGCGCTATATAAATTCCATACATTATTATTATTATTATTTTCCGAAAACCGAACGGGTTTTTAACGTGTGCGAAAGATGTTCTGCGTACGTCCCTACACGGAATTATAGTTTATAGTCTCATCGGAAGGACCCTCTGAGGAGTAGCAAGGTGTTCAGCGTGCGTTCCTACATGGGATCTAAACTTGTGTTCTGACCTTTGCACAACACACGTCAATTGACAAAAGGTATTCACGGGATACACATCTTTTGATTCCCCTTAGCTGTGGGTCCTGGTTGTGATCAATTTTTAGTTATAGAATTTAAACCACACACACACACATACTATGAATTATATACTCACACAATTTTGGCAGGCCTGGCGGAAGAGGAAACTGCAGCCCCGGAAGCGGAAGCGGAAGTGGAAGCGGAAGTGAAGGAGCCCCCGCCGGAACCGGAAGTGGTGCCAGAGACAGCAGAAAAGGAGGTGGACATAGCGAGCATGTACTGACCACAGCGTTGCAAGGCTGCACAACACCTCCACCTCCACCTCACGGACACTCCTCAAGAACTGACCATCACCCCACCCCTCCCTCTCTACTGCCATTCTGTCCATCCTCTCATTCTCTTCTCAGTCCTTTCTTTGTCCCCTCTTCCTTCAATTTTGAGAGGTAGTTTCAATGCTTTTTATTTCATTTTCAAAATCTTATGCTAGATAGAGCTACTCAAGTCAAAATTCTTACATTCTGAATTGTAGTATTAATGTATTTAGGTTATTTCGAAATCTTATGGAAGATAGAGCTACTCAAGTTGAAATTCCTACCTTTTGAGAGGTAGTACCAATGTTTTGAAGTTATTTTGAAATCTCGTGCTAAATAGAGATGCTCATGTCACCATTTTTAGACTGCAAACATAACACTGCCAACTCATATCCCATCTCAACTGCCTGCAGATATCACACATTGACCAATGCCCTTGAGGTGCAGGATACATTCCACAGTCCTGTCCTACTTTCAACACGCTGAGATACCAGACGTGGCCCAGCCCGGTAGAGCTGCAGAGAAAAGTAAGCTATGGGTAGGGCAGGGTCACTATACGACAGACTGCAGACTTCCCCATCCAGACCAGATTAAAGATTTAGCATGGCCAGGGACCAAAGGACAAAAGGAATTGCGAAAGAGAGGAAGAATTGCGAAGAAGAATTGCGAAGAAGAAGAAGAAGGAGGAGGAGGAGGAGAAGAAGAAGAATTGCGAAGAAGAAGAGAAGAAGCGAAGAATGCGAAGAAGAAGAAGAAGCAAGAAGAAGAAGAAGAATGCGAAGAAAGTGAGAAGCGAAGAAGCAAAGAAAGAAGAAGATTAGAAGAAGAAGA
>CM054166.1:35216769-35264262 GCA_028751875.1 Rapana venosa
TTTTCATTTTTAAAACAAAACCAGTTTCTACGTAGGATACAGAGCAAAATTGTGTGTGTGTTATTGTGTGGTGTGTGTGTGTGTGTGGTTTATTGTGTGTGTGTGTGTGTTTGTGTGTGTGGGGTTGTGTTGTGTTTTGTGTGTGTGTGTGTGTATGGTTTGTTTTGGTGGTGTTGTTCAGTTTTACGTCTGTTCACTTAAGTGGTCTCAGGCAAAGTGATATAATACACACTACAAATAACTCAGTCAGTATTTTACTGTCAAGACAAGCTCTCTCTAGACAACATATCGCAATTTCTATCTCCATTGAACAATCGTGCTTGTGCTTGAGGATGGAGAAGTTAACGACTGTAACATGTGAAAGAAACAAATATAAACTGGGGAACAGCTAATGTAATGATTAACTGATTGGTTAGTAGTTGGATGTTTGTTGGTTTGGGTTGGTTAGTTATTTTGGGTTTGGATTCGTTAGTTGATTGGTTAGTTGGTTGGTTGGTTGATCTGTTTAAAGTCTGTTCACACCAGATAAAGCTAGAATAGGTAACCCAAGATCTGATAATTATTACACGTCACCTTCACATTGCGAACCCCGGGGCCTACTGACCAAGAAGCACAAAAGCTACACATTTCCCCTACCCCCCCCCCCAACTTCTTCAAAGCAAGCTCTAACCAGAGCCTAGACCATCATCAATATTACCCATCACTGATATCATTGGATTTTTTCAATTCTTCTGAATGATCTTCAAAAAATTGTTTCTTTAAAAAGACGGTTAAGGAATTCAGCTCTTAAGTATCGTGTCCTGTTATTTCCATTGAAAAAAAAAAAAGGGTAAAGGTTCCCAAAACCTAGGGGTTTCCGTAGGGGAGTGAGGCATAGAGACCTCAACTTCTCTAGGGGCCAGCATATTGAGAGCGGCGCCGATCTCCGCTCCTTCGCTGCTTTACCTTCCCTGACCCTAGATATGCAGGTATCCATTTTAAAAGCTGGGGAACTGGAGGAACGCATTGAACCCAAAGGTGCGTAAAAACGTCAACCATCCAAGTGGTAACCACGAACCGTCGCTGTTTAACAAAATTTGCTTGAGGAAAGTGAGTGCTCTGACCCTGAGCTATCCCGCCCCTCACCCATCTAATAAAAAATAATAATGAATGGAATTTATAAGCGCTGAATCTTGTAAAGAACAAATCAAAGCGCTCAGATGACTGTTTTTTTTGGCGTGTGTAATGCGATTTTTAAAATTGCATCTGTTCCACCGGCACACATTGGCCTACTCTTTCGAACAGCGGAACAGGATTTAAACGTGTCCGCAAGAAGTTCTGCATGCGTTCGCACACGGGGCCCGGTTTAAAGTCTCATCCGAAGAATCCCAAATAGCAAAAATAACAAACATAAAACAACAACAAAATCCTCGACAAATTCCCTTTACACGTCATGAACTCGAGGCGTGTAGAGACTGTGGAGTACATGCCCCTGACTGTTAGACACGACACAGCGAAAGGACAGGCCCTGGTCTTGAGGCCGAGGTCAGAGGTCTGCAGGGGAGGGAGAGGGGACCATGGACTGACGTCACGTTGGCCAGTGTCTGGCCCAAGGGTTCGTCCATTCCATGGTCCAGTTTTTCCGAAACCTGGTAGTCTGGGATGAAGGAGCAGACGCAGGAAGTGACGTCACTGGCCGTGAGGAAAGCGGGTGGCATGTATGCAGTTGATGAGGGTTGCCTCCCCTGAGTAAGTGACAGCAGTTCCGGCATAAATGTAATTTATATAAATATATATATATATTATATATATATATATATATATGACGGATATAATATAGGCTAGCGTGTAAAAAACATGACTCGCACGTCCACGTCCAATTAGGATAGAATGTCTCGCAGTCAGAATGAATAATCAAATAGTGCACGCGCGCGCGCGCGCCGCGCACACACACACACACACGCACATTAAAATAGTTGGGGGAACCCCACCCACCAATACACACACACACACACACACACACACAACACATCACAAACCACATATTAGCACTAGCCTAGATGTCATCCTCTGCCCCCGACCCCCCCCCCCCCCCCCCCTCTCTCTGGTTTCTCTGTTTTTCTGTCTGTCTCTCTTCTCTCTCTGTCTCTGTCTGTCTGTCTGCCTGTCTGTCCTGTCTGTCTGTCTGTCTGTCTGTCTGTCTCTCTCTCTCTCTCTCTCTCTCTCTCTCGTCTCATCTCTCTCTCTCACTCTCTCTCCTCTCTCTCTCTCTATCCTCTCCTCTCTCTCTCCCCTCCCTCGCTCTTACGCGTAAAACGCAAACGATAATCAGTCCTGCGAGGTGACGTTGCTGGCAGGTTGGAAGCCTCACAGCCGATGACGTCACCGTCCTTGAACTCGGTGGGTCAAAGTGCATGTCCTGGCTGAAGGTGAAGTTGCCCAGGCAGACACAGGGGTCAGCAGAGCGTTAGGAGCGGTGTTGTTGCTCCACTCGAAGGCCAGTAGGGGGCTGCCCATGGCAGTGCAGGTCAACGTGACATTCGTTGCGTTTCGGGGGATGCCGGTGGAGGAAGAGGGTCCGGTCAGTGTGATGTTGACTGGGCCGACTGAGCACACACACGAGAGTAAAGGAGGTAAAGGAGTCCCATAACCTAGAAGGTCGTAGGGGAGCGAGGCGTCCAGAGGCCTCACTTCTCTAGGGCCAGCATATTGAGGGCGGTGGCGCCATCTCCTCTCCCCCTCGCTTCTTTACCTTCCCTGACCCTAAAGAGGGCAGGTACCCATTTACAGCTGGTGAACTGGAGGGGGAATGTACTGAAGCCAAGGCGCGCAAACGGTCACCCTTCCAAGTGGTAACCACGCTCGAACGCTGCTTAACTTGGCTGGTGGGAAAGCGAGTTTCTCCGACCACTGAGCTATCCCTTTCCCCCCCCCCACACACAGAGACGGGAATAGTGCTGGTATGCCCCTGAAGTGGAAAAAAGGGTTTCCCTTTCATATGGGGTTTTTTTTTGGGTGGTTTTTTTTTTTAAAACCCCACCATAAGTCTAAAGGTTTAAAATCTCATAACTTTGGGAAGTTAAAGGGCGAGGAAGGGGGAAGAAAAAAAAAAATGGCGGGGGGGTTTAGTTTTGGTGGGGGTTGGTGTGTGTTTTGTTGTGGTGTGTGTTTGTGTGTGTGTGGTGTGTGTGTGGGTTTTGTTGTGTTTGTGGGGGGGGTGTGTTTTTGGTGTGTAAAAACACTTTTGGTAAAACCGTAAAGGGGTTGGGGAACGCACGAAAGCGCTCACTCACGCACAAAAACAAAACACCAACATGTAAAAGGGGGGCGTTTTTCAAAATCGTACTTCCTTTCATCACCCCCCGCCCGCAAAGCGGGGTGTGCAAAAAACACGCAACACGCACACATACAAAACGGGAAAATTTAAATCGATATAAAAACAATGATAAAGGTATGGGTTAAGATAGAAAAACTGGTAAAAAATAATAGAAAAATATACAAAAATAGACAACCGGGCAGACAGTTGGGTTTGAAAACAAAGAAAAAACAACAGACGGGCGGGAAGACGTCAGACAGACAAAAGGAAGATAAATAGTTGTAAAAACTGGGCCCGACAGGATAACAGACAAAACAGACAGAAAAAATTTTTGTAAAAAGGGACAGACACAAACAAGATGTGGGGGGGTAGGGGGTTTGTGTATGTGTGGGTGGTTTCAAATAAAAGTATAAGGGGTGAGCCTAGGGTTAAAAATATGTAGGGTGCAATTTATTGTGGGTTGTGTGGATTATTGAAAATGATCTGCTAAGGGTTTTTGTTTAAAATAGTTTCCCCGTATTATCATCGTTTTAAATTGATATTTCGGGAGTATTTAAGTTTCTTGTTTATTATACCTTTTTCGTCATCATGGGTCGTATCACCATCGTCATTTTTTATTTAAAAATTTTCCCTTTTTTTCAAAAAGGGGTTTGATAAATTTTTTTTTGTGCGGTTGGGTGTTTTTGTTTTTGGGGTTGCTTTTTTTCTTTTTTTTGGGTGGCTTTGACGAAAAAAAGCAAGCTTTGGGGGGGGTTTCATTTTGGAAATAAAAGCTTGATTTTTGACTTTGCAACAAAGGGACCATAAAAAACGAAAGCACCAGAAACAACACTATTTCACAACAACAGCCCCTTGTGCACTAAAGGTTTCACCCACTGATGACCGACTACCGAAAAAAACGGGAAAAGGGAGCAAGGCCATAATTCAAACCTAAAATGCAGGGGCACTGTTTCGCTGTGAGGGGGGGGTGCCTGGCTAGCAAACAAAAAGGACCGGGGGTTCGCACCCGCCCCCCCCTTTAACGGGCCCAGCGATTGGCCTCCCTTTGGGTTTTTTCAACACAAAGGGGGGGGGTTGCCCTCCCGGGGTTTTACGGGGGGGGCCTTTTTGCAAAAAAGTATACAAAATCGCGTGTTGTTTCTAATTATGGGGCTTTTGGCGCTACGAGTTTTCAAGAGCCCATTTTTCCTTTGACTGTTTTGGGGAAATGGTGGGATTTTCGCATGGCTTTTTGAAAGGCCGAAAAGTTACAAAGAATAAAGGAAGGGGGAGGTTTTTGAAAAAAAAGGGAAGAAAGGGCAGGGGAAATGGGGTTTTGGGGACTTTTCACTGGGATTTTTGTTGGGGCTGGATTTTGCTCCCTGGGGATTTTTGACAAAAAACCCTCCCAAAAGCCCTACAATAAAACAAAGAACGGGAGTCCCCTGTACGAGTGTAAAGGGAAAATGTTTAAAATAAATTGATATGCATGCAAATTAAAAAAATTTTTTAAAATAAACAAAAATTTTCCATTTTTTAAACAAACCCCAAATTTTTGTAATTTGGCCCGGGTTTTCTTTTTTCATGACTAAACCCGGGGGTTTGGTTTGGGTGATAAGGGGTCA
This sequence comes from Rapana venosa, assembly GCA_028751875.1. Taxonomy (NCBI): domain Eukaryota; kingdom Metazoa; phylum Mollusca; class Gastropoda; order Neogastropoda; family Muricidae; genus Rapana; species Rapana venosa. Next base: position 35,221,669 of record CM054166.1, read on the forward strand.
CTCAAACAACTTTTTTCTAAATCACTTAGAGTGAACAAACGTTAAAATTGAAGACAGAAACTCAATAATATAAAAAACCCCCACAGCAAATCGGGGGTTCATTTTTTTCTGAAGGGAGGGTGGAGGGTCGGGAGCTAGTGTTTCACACAAAACAAAAACCCCAAAACCCCTTGCGTGCAACATAAATTCAGGCAAAAAAAAAACCCTTACGGGCAAAAAGGGCTGTCCTTACAAATTTATGTAAAACCGCCACTCTTGAAAAGAAAAAAAAAAAAGGCACACGTAAGACCAAAAAAAATTGGGAAGCGCGGGTAAAAACGTGGCAAAACGCGGTGGTACCCGGTTGGGGACAAAAACCCAAAAATCCCAGATGGGAAAATTTGCAGGGTTTTTAAAACGACGGAATAAAAAACCCAAAAAAGACTTTTGAGCCCTTCACAAAAAAAAAAGACATTTTTCAATTTCTCTACTTAAACAAAATTTTAAAACGAAAAGGGTTTCTTGGTTTTTTTGTTTGACCAAATTTTGGGGATGTTTGTTGGAGAAAAACAATAAAACTTCTGTGTAAAAAAAAAAAAGAAACCAATTACAGTTTTACACAGAAGGAAAAAGAAAACCCTTAGGGGGGGGGAAAAAAAACGCCATTTCTTATCATTGCTAAAATTTCATTCAACAGTCCACAATGGGGGCCCTAAAAACACGACAAATCGACTTAAAAATCAATAAAAGATCATTTCATTAACCAAAAACAAAAAAAAGAGAAAAAAAATTCAAAACTTTTGACAATGTTGAAGCTAACACAGATATAAAAGTGGATTTAATACATTTAAAAGCTTAAATGCTTGTTGTTGAAAATGCTGTATGGATTTTTAGTTTCAAACATAATAAAAGGGGTTTATGCCGGGGAAAAACTTTTTTTTAAAAACCAATTTACCCCCCCCCCAAACCGGGAATAAAACAACAGCAAAAACAGAACGGCACGCATCGCAAAAGAAAACAAAACACAAAAAAAAACTAACAAAAGTTTTCGTTGTTAAACCTCGGCTACACACCAAGGGGCACAAGGGGGAAAAATTTTCCCGTGCGGCCCTTTTTTTGGGGTCCCCCCAACCCCCAATTTAAGGATAAACTTCGGGGGGGGGGGGGTTAAAAGGGGGAATAAATGGAAGGTACCCGGGGGGAAACCTCCACCCCGAAAAATTAATAACAACAAAAATTGTACCAAAAACACAAAAAAAAAGCTGCCCTTTTGTTTTCGGGGGGGGTTTTTTAAATGATGGGGGGGTTTTTTATATATTTTTTTTCGTTCCTCGCTAAGTTCCGGAGGGCAGGATCCCCAAAAAGCGCAATTATTGCGTAGGGCAGCCCGTTTTTTTTCTTCCCCTTCCATAAGGTAGCCCCCTTTCCGCCTTCGGGAATGTTTCCCTGGGTATGTTGGTTTTTTGGGAACCCCCCAAAACGCTGACAAAAGTGACCGATCCTTAACTGAAATACTTGATTTTCTGCGTGTTTGTGTTTTTAAAAATGTCACTCGGGAAAATAAAAATTGTAACTTAAATTTGACATGACTTGATTTGATTGCACCTACACGAAGTGAATTTTCCCAAGGCACTAGCGGGTGGGCACTTAAAGTTTACCGGGGAGGTTTTCCCAAAACGCCCACCCCTAACTCACTAGACACCGCTAAAATTAAACCCACGACTTCGGGACCCAGGGAGTGAAATCGAACGGTCCAAACAACTGGGTTAATCGTCTTTTTGTGATAAAACGGTGATATTAGGGTGTATAATAAAAATTTAATTTTCATGAAATTTAAACCCGCCCTATATCTTCCAAAAAAACAAACCCAAAGCGCTCTCATTCAACCCTAGTCTTTCAAAAAGCACCCCATTACAATTAATAGTTTTTTTACAAATTAAAAATTTTAAACCCCCCAAAAACCACAAAAAAACAAATTTAAACCCGATTTGCCCAAATTTCATAAACCAAAAACGCATATATAAAACGCATTCAGAAAGACCCACAAATGCACACGTTAAAATTTCCATGATCTTGTATCAGTTTTTTGAGGGGTTCACAGAGACACAGCCCAAACACCCACCATGCCCTTGTGCGGGGAGGGGGAGGGGGCTCCATCGGGGTTCCCCTTTGGGCCCACCAAAAAAACCAGGGTTTTACATTTTCAGTACAGTGCCCCATTTCAACCGGAAGTTAAGAAAAGAGAGAGAAGAGAGAAGAGAGAGAGAAGATAAAAGGGGGGGAAAAGGGGAGGGAGAGGGGGGGGGAGAGAGAGACAGGAAAAAGGTGGGGGGGAGAGGAAGAAAAGAGGGGGGGAGAGAGAGGGGAGAGAAAAGGGGGGGAGATAAAACAGAGACAAATAGAGACAGGAGAGAGGGAGGAGAGAGAAAAAGGGGGGGGGAGAGAAAAGGGGTAAGAAAAGAGGGGGGAGATAGAGACAGAGACATACAAGACAAAGAAAAGGGGGAGGAGAGAGAGAAGGGGGGGGGGGGAGGGAAGAGAGAGGGAGGGGAGAAGAAAGGGGGAGAGAAAAGAGGGAGGGAGAGAGGGGGAAAAAGACAGAGAAAGAGACGAGAGAGAGGGGGGAAAGAGAGAGCGGGGAGAAAAGGGGAAGGGGGAGGGGGGGAGAGAAAGAGAGAGAGAAAAGTTTTGAAAAAGATGAAAAACGTTTAAGATGAGATAAATTGAAAAATTAAAGCTTTCCCCCTTTTGCAAGGGGAAAGGGCGGGGGAAGGGATACAATAACCCAAAAAATTTCATTTGAGGGGAAAAAGGGGGGGGTAGAAAAAGGGAAAAAGGGGGTGGTAAATGTAGAGAGGGGTGGGGGGAAAATAGCCAAGTTTTTAAAAACACCTTTTGGCCCTCGTGATTTTGCCAGCCCAGGACGAGCCCCCACGGAGGGTGCCTGTTTTGGGTTTTTCCCCCTGGATTTAAAAAACAGTACAGAAACTGATTTCCATCCCCCAAAAGTCCCTCAGATTAAACTATAAACCGAGGCCCCGGGGCCCAAAGCACGCAGAGCTTTCTTGCCCCCAAAAGTCAAAAACCATTCCCCCATTTATTAAGAGTAGGGCCTTTTCTTCCCGGCGGGGAAAAAGATAATTAAAAAAGGGGGAAAAACAAAGTGAAAACAAAAGGTGTCGACCCGGGTGGAAGGGGGGGAGGGGTTTAGTCCTATGGTTAGAACATTGCGCTCGCAACCCTGAAAACCCCGGGGTTCGATTCCCGTTTTTTAAAGGGGAAAATTTTTAACCCTGGATTTAACATCAGTGCAGACTCTACTCCCCCCCAAATTTGTCTTTCGGATGAACTAAAAAAAACCGGGGGCCCCTTGTGCGAACCCAAACGCAAACGCTTGCGCACACTTTAAATCCTGTTCCGCTTTTCTAAGAGACCCCATTTTTGGTGCCGGGGGGAACAGATACAATTTAAAAACCGAATACAAAAGGGGACTAAAAAGTAAAAACGCCCCATAAGTGTTTTTTTCCATTAGTTCGTTTTAAAATAATAAAATAAAAATAAAAACCATCCCCAAAATTTGGGAATGCGGCAAAACCTTTCATATTTGGCGAACCCCGGCCCAAGTACCCCCAAAATTTCTTCCCAAATTGGTAAAGCCCCAGCTCAAAGCCGAGAAGAAAAAAAACTGTAAAAATTTGTGTAGATAAAGCATTTAGCGTTTTACCCAACTGCATTCCCTACCAACGGCACAGAAGGCAACGCCGCAAACCGCAAAGTTCTGCCCTTTTTCCCGAAACAGAAGCTGTCCCCCCTCTGCTTTTTTTGGGAGGCATCGTCGAACACGACGGACAAAAAAAATTTAACATATCTTCTTCCCCCGGGGAAAAGGAAGAAAGTGTGTGTGTTTTTGTGTGTTGTGTGTGTGTGTGTGTGTGTGTGTTTTTGGTGGGGTGTTTTGGGGTTGTGGGGGTGTGTGTGCGCGTGGTGGGTCCGCGCGGGGCGAAAGCACCCGGGTTTCCCCCCCAAATCGTCAGCATTGCAAAAAGCTCAAAAAATTGCTTCCGTCTTTTAAAAAAAACCAAATTTTTGGGGCATAACTCTAGACAAGTTTTATTGCCATTTCCCATCGGCACCATGGCGACTGACCCGGGTGCAAAAAAGAAAAACAGCTCAAAAAAGCCAGTAACAATTCTAGGCAAAATAATCCCGTGTCTGACTTTTTTTTGGGCAGGTGCGAAAATCACCCTTTTGGTTTCCCCTTCTTTAAACTTTCATTTTTTGTAAAATTTGGGTTCCTTGTTATCAAAATGTTTGGCGTGGGTACGGTTTTAAATTAACACATTGTTCTAAAATGCCCATTTTTATTTGCCAATAATAAAAAAAAAAAAGGTTTTAAAGAATTGACGTCAAAACCCATTTCTGTAGAGTTTTTCCCCCCTTGCAAAAACCTAATCCGATTTCTGGTATTGCATAAATGTTTCACACCTGTAATCCCAAAGCCCACAGAAACTAAATTTCAGTTTTTTAAAGGAAAAAGGAACCCAGATTTTTTCCCCGGCTTCCCGTATTTTTTACAATCACCTGGGGGCACGCTTTAAAAATTTGAAATGAACCTTTTTTCTTTTTCGTAAAAAAAAATTTGATTTTTTCCTCTTTTAGCCCCATGAAATTTTTTTTCCGTGTACAAAATTTGCAAATTTATTTTTGAAACAAGGAAAATATTAAAAAAAAAACAGGTGTGTGGGAGGGGAGAGGGGATACAATGGGAAAGAGAAAAGGGGAGGTGGAGGGTTTAAAGGCTGGGAAAAGGGAGAAAATGTGTGTGGGGGGAATTCCCCGGCCCCCGGGGAATGTAAATATGTAGAAAAAAAGAAGACATAAAATTTATATGGGGCCAGTTTTTTTTCTTTCTGGGGACAAAGTCGAGCTTCAGAGTTTTGTAAACGTTAAAGGGGAAAGGATGATGATGCGGCAAACCACCAAAAGAAAATTTGCAATAGCCCCCAAAAACCTGAAAAAAAGAGAGACGTAACAATTTGGATTTTGGGCTTTCGTGGACAGGAAACTTTCAAAATTGCACTACTACGCCGTAATTTATAGAATCACGACGGCAGGTCGGGTGAAAAAGTTTTGCAAAAAGAGTGTTTGTCGATGACACCAAGATACTTCAACCCAGAAAAATAACGGGAAAAAGCATTGCAAGTTGTATTGAAGCTTTTTTAAATTTGAAGAGAGTTTGTGTTTGGTCCCTACAAGCATGGTTTCCGTTTTTTTCTGCTTTAAACCTTTTAACTTTTTTAAGGTATAAACCAAATTTTTTGGGGATATCTTGAAAGCAGGGGAAAAAATTTTCGCTTAGAATTTTAAAAGCATCTGCATAAAAATGAGGTTGAACTGTGGCGTTTAAAAAAAAGTGACATTTTGACAGTGAAAAAGGTTTGGAAAAACAGGCCCCAGAACAGACCCCAAGGGGAACTTCACTTTCCCCATCAGGCAGGAAATGACTAAATTCTTTTTTTCCTGCAACGTCTGGGATGGGTTTCTTTGGCAAATGACAAAACCAGGAAGGGCTGTACCAAAACCCCAAAAATGTTTTTTGAAGAGAGAGAGAAAAAGGGAGGGGTTCAATGTGTAAAAAGGCCCCGTAATAGGTCGAATAGAGTAAGAAGATAATTTTCCCCGGCAAAAGCGAGTGGAATGTGTTTACGGTTTGGAAAAAAAGGGAAATTTTTCCAGTGCGTGGTTGACGCGATGGCAACTAAAAAACAGGAAGGAGGAAATTGGGGGTTGAAAAAAAAGGAAAAAAAAAGGAAAAAAAAAAAAATTTGGTTGGGGGTTTTTGGTTTAAAGAAAACTTTTTAAAAAGGGAAAAATTTTTTTTTTGGGAAAGGGAAGGGGAAAAAGGGGGGTTTTTTTTGGGGGGGGGGGGGGGGGGGGGGGGGGGGGGGGGGGGGGGGGGGGGGGGGGGGGGGGGGGGGGGGGGGGGGGGGGGGGGGGGGGCCCTGTGTGAAAAGAGAAGCATTAGGGGGGTCAAGAAAAACTTTGATTTTAATGGTTTTCCTTTAAAATTTAAACTCGATTTCTTTCTCGTTTTGCGGGATAAAAGGGAAAAGGGAGAGGAGGGCCAGAAAATTGGGGGATCGGGAAGTTGCAGGCGGGAAAGGAGCCCTGATCCAAACGGGGCCAAATTTTTTGGGGGTTTTGTCAAAGAAGAATGCAAAAAATATAAAAGGGAAGTTCAAGTGGCCCGTAAATTTAAAGGGCCAGAGGACTAGCCATCTCAGATCCAAGAAACGGGGAAATTTTAGGAAAAAGAGAGATTTCAAAAGATGGGCATTTAATAAATTGAAAGAGTAAAAACTTTTTTTTTGCTGAATTAAATTTAAAGGGTTTTTAAATTTGGTTTATTTTTTTTACGAAGAAGCTTTTTTGTTTTTTTTTTTGGGTTTTTTTTTTTTCCCCCATTGCCCCGCTCTAGTTGTTTGGGCGTTGGGGTTTTTTCGACCAAGGGTTCAAGGGTGTACAATGTTCACAGGGGCCCAAAAGGCAAAGATGGGCAGTAGGAGGAGCATGCCATTTAAGGGTTTGGCTGAGGGCGATATTGTAGCGTTTTGAAAGGGGCCCGAAAGGTCAGGGTAGTGATAGGGGTTTTTAAAGTTTGGGGAAAGAAAAGTTTGAACATGTATGGGGCCTTTAAGGGGTTTCGACGGGTAATGCACTTCTTTTTCTGACAGGCTTTTCAATGTTTAGAAAGAAAAGAAAAGGCAAATGATCGGGGAGCAGGTTTCGTCAGTGACAGATACAGACTGAAAAGGAAATTTGACCTTGTTTAAAAAATCGGGAATAAGCCATTTTAAAATGTGACCTATCTGGTGTTGTTATGAATGTTTTGTACCCAAAGCTTTTGGGGACCAAAAAACAAACTCCCCTTCAAATTTCAAAAGCATAATAAAACTTTCCAATGCATCAGTCCCTCTATCACCCCGCTGTGAAGTTAAGGGGCAAATTTTTGGGCCAAAACACTCCATTTTCAAAACTTCAACACCCCGACCAGCTATCAAAGCTACAAACAATTACGGCTTTTTAAATGCAAAATTTAAAGTTTCCTGTCCACCCGAAAGCTCCCCCAAACTTTTACGGGGGCCCCATTCTTTCAAAAGTTTTGGGCTAATTTCAATTTCTTTTGGGTGGGGCTGCCAGCATCATCAATCCATTCCTTTAACTTTTACAAAACTCTAAGCTCGACAACCCAGAAAGAAAAATCTGAGCACATTACCCCCTCCCATTGCAATCTCTCCCCCGGCAGCATTTGGGCCCCAAAAGAGTAAAATAAAATGAAAAATACCCCCTGTTTAAAAAAATGTCTTTCCAAAAAAAAGCACCCCCCAAACCCGTGAATGTCTTTAAAATTACCCTCCTTCTCGTTTCTTCCGCCTGCCGCAGATACCAAAATTTTTTCCTTACGAATACCTAGATTTAAAACCCAAACCCCCATCGCCGGGCGCTCTTTTTCTATTTTTGGTTTCCCCGATCTGGAATGAAACCCCCCCTCTCTCTCTCCCCAAAAACCTTCTTTTGACACTTTTAAATTTCCTTTCTAAGACAAAATTTTTTCAAAAACCCAAATTTTTTTCTCCGCTTTATCCCCCATAAATTTTCCCTGCCTTCAAAAGCCCAAATTCTATTCCCCCAGGATTTTGACTTTCGTGGGTGGTGTTTTTGTGTGGTGTGTGGGTGTGTGTGCTGCGCGCGTGCGTCGTGGGGTGCGGGGTTCAAAAATTTTGGAAAATTTCCCCCAACTGTTAATTTTTTACTTGGGTTTTATGCTTTGTAAGAAAGAGTTGAGGCAAGGCTTTTATTTTGTTTTCTGCAAAAATACAAGCGCAAATAAATTCTAATTTTTTAAATTTTAATTATTAACAATATAAATTTTTAAAGGGATAATTTGTAGTAGTAGTATAAATATATCCAAAAAAACAAATTTTTATTATTATTTTTACTAAAATTTTTACTAAAATATTTTTGGTGGGGGTTGGGGTGTATGTGTGTGTGGGGTTTTTGTGTTTGTTTGTGTGTGTGTGTTTGTGTGTGTGTGTGTGGGTTGGTGTGTGAGTTTTGGGGTTAGGGGGAAAGACAGAGCGAAAAGACAGACAAACACGACAGAGACAAGAGGAGGGAAAGACGAGGTAGGGAGGTTTGGTAGAAGGAAGGTAGGGAGGGGACCTTTTTCAAATGTTTTTCAGAAGTATTTATAATAATTTTTTCAATAAGTAAAGGGTTTGAACAACCCCAAATTTAGCCCCCTTTCCCCCTAAAACAACAAAAACGTTAAAGCCACTTTCCCCTTCTAAAACAACACACTTTTAAAGCCACCCTTTTCTTCTAAAACAACACACGGGATGCCAAATTTCTCTTTTAAAAAACAAACAAAACGGTTTTCCACTTTCCCCCCTAAAACAAACACAGTTTGCCACTTTTTTCTTCTAAAACAACACACATTAAAGCCACCCTTTTCTATTTTTAAAACAACAAACTTTTAGCCACAATTTTTCTCTTTAAAAAAAACCCCACGTTTTTGCCACTTTCCCCCCCTAAAACAACACACATTTTGGCCACTTTTTCTTCTAAAAACAACACACGTTTTTTTCCACTTTATTTCTAAAAAAAACACACGTTATGCCCCTTTCACATCTTTAAAAAAACACACTTATGCCCCTTTCTCTTCTAAAACAACACACGTTATGCCACTTTCCCTTCTAAAAAAAACCCACGTTTATGCCACTTTCCCTTTTAAAACAACACACGTTATGCCCCTTTTTTTTCTAAAAAACACACTTTTAGCCACTTTCTCTTTCCCAAAAAAAACACACGTTTTTGCCACTTTCTCTTCTAAACAACACACTTATGCCACTTTTCCTCTCTAAAACAACAACAAATTTTTGCCCCTTTCCCTCAAAAAAAACACCGTTATGCCAAATTTCCCCCCTAAAACAACACACGTTAATTGGCCCCTTTCCCTTCTAAAAAAACACACGTTATGGGCCCCTTTTTCCCTTTTAAAACAACACAAAAAAAAGTTATGCCCCTTTCCCCTTTTTAAAAAAACACAAAGTTATGCCCCTTTCCCTTCTAAAAAAAAACACACGTTAAAGCCACTTTTTTCTAAAAAAACACACGTTAAGGGCCCTTTCTCTTTTTAAAAAAACACAATTAAACCCCCTTTCCACTAAAACCCAAAACCTTATCCCCTTTTCTCCTAAAAACAACAAATGTTAAAGCCCCTTTTCCCCTCAAAAAAAACAAATGTTTTTCCATTTTTCCCCCTAAAAAAACAATGGGGAAAAACCCCTTTTCCCCCATAAAAAAAACACCCTATTCCCCTTTTTCCCCCTTTAAAAAAAAATGTTTTGCCCCCTTTTTTCTCTAAAATAACCCAACCCCAAAAAATTTCTTTTTCCCTCTAAAAAAAAAAAAATATTTTTGCCATTTTCCCCTTAAAAAAAAAAATGTTATGCCCTTTCCCCAAAAAATATTTAAAAAAAAATTTAAAAAACACTTTTCCCCCCCATTAAAAAAAAAAATTTATGCTACTTTCCCCCCCTAAAACAACACGCTTTGCCAAAAATTCCCCCCCCCTAAAACAACCCACGTTTTTTGCCACCCCTTCCCTCTAAATCAAAAACACGTTAAAGCCACTTTCCCTCCCAAAATCAACAAACGTGTCCCCCTTTTTCCCCCAAAAAAAAATACATCTGTGCCACTTTTTCCCCCTTTAAAACAACCATGGTGTTCACTTTTTTTTCCCCCTAAAACAATACATACTGGCCACTTTTCCCCCTAAAAAAGCAAAACTTTTTACCCCCATTTCCCTCAAAACAACACATTGCCACTTTTCCCCCCTAAAAATAACACGCTTTTGGGCCCCTTTTCCCCCCTAAAAAAAAACAAAATTTTGCCCACGATTTCATACACCCCGGGGGCTGGGGGAAAAAAGGCACATGAGTTTTTAACCATTTCCTCGGGAAAAAAGAAAAAAAATAAAAAAACAACATAAAATAAATAAAGAAAATAAACTTTCCCCCCTAAACAACACACTTTTTGCCACTTTCCCTCTAAAAAAAGCCCCTTATGTGCCACTTTTTTTTTAAAAAACCACCCCAAAAACATTCAAAAACAATTTTTCCCCTAGAAAAAACACAGCTTTGCCACTCCACCCATCCCCCCCCCTCCCCGCTATTTTTTTAAATCTTATTTAAGCCCACCAAAAAAAACGATCTTTCCCGGTTTCGTTTTTCCCGCAATGTAAATTTAAAGGGAAAAATTAAATCCATACACAATGTTTCGTGTCCCATAAAACCTAATTAAAAAGAAAAATTCCCTCCTTTTTGGGGTTGGTAATGAAAACCAAATTTAAAGCCGATTTTTTGGGTTTTTTTTTTTAATAATAAATAATAAATACAAATACAATACTAAAAACTAACTAAAAACTACACAAATAACAAAAAAAAATAATAATGAAAAAAGGATTTTTTAATATAGTGGCATAAAATTTTCAAAAAACAAATCAAAGCACCCTTTTTTTTGTTAAAATAAAAATTTAATTTGTTTTTTTGTTTAAAATACCCGAATTTTTTGTTCCTTTTTTTGTTAAATGTAAAAACGTTTTATATCTTATATCACAAATTTTTCAAACAATTTTTTTAACAGAAAACCTTGTTTCATTTTTTAATCATCATGCAAAATTTATAGAAAAGGCGGGAAGTTCTAGATCTTACAAAAACCCAAGGGCACTTGGGTATTCTTGTGTTTTTAAAAAAGTCCCTTTTGCAAGTTGTCTTTTAAAAAAAAAGAACCTTTCAGTGTACTACCTGTTCCAAACTGTATATATTTTTCCCCCCCCCTAACAGAATATTTGAATGATTGTGGGGAGCTGACATAGAATTCAATGGCATATAAACTGAAACGTTGATCTTTGGGGAAGAAAAATTGCAAAGAAGGTTTTTAAACATTTACCTATTAAAAAAGTTGGGTTTTATTTCTATTTACCGGGAAAGACATAAACTGTTACCAAAGAACCAGATGCCATGAAGTAGGGGGTTAGCGCCTTGGGGTTCCGGGCGGAAAGGGTTCGGGGTTTGAAACTCATAAGAGGGCGTAGTGATTTTTCGGGCTCCGGCTTTCCCCCTCACTACTTTAACGGATGTTAGTTTGAGAGGATGCCCCAACCTTTCCCGACCAACACTTCAGTGTCTGTATCTCCCCAAAGGGCCCTTTACGCCGGGAAAAATTAGATATTTAGCGTGAAAAACAAAAAATGCAAGGGGAAAAACCCAAAAGCATATGCACTTCCCAGCACATTTATTGCGTCATCCCCACTTTTCAATTTACCATCAAAGCCCCTTTTTAAAAAAAGGGCCCCGGAAATTTTTTGGACCCCCCTTGCCTGATCTCATGGGGAAAAACAAAAATGCGCGGGGCAGTAGTACAACCCTTGCTTAGACACACAGTGAAAAATATAATTTTGCAAACACCCCAAAATATAAACCCAAACCTTCTACTTAATTTATAAATAAAGGGCCAAAAAAGTAATTTTTTTTCCACAAAAAGAAAAGAACTTGGGGAAAAAAGGGTGTGTTTGAAATTTAAGTAAAGATGATGATGGGTGATGATGGGTGATGATATGAAGATGATAATGATTATTTTTATAATTTTTAATTTTTAAAGTTAACATGAAATATTCACAATTTTTTTTAATAAAAAAAAACCCAAAACCCCCCTTTTCCACATACGGCCCATACAACCCCAAACCCCAACAATAAAAAACAAAAATAAAAAACAGAAAAAAAAATAAAACCCCCAAATGAATATAAAATCTAAAACAAAAAGAACTGAATTAAATCGAAAGTCTCTCTTAAAAATTAAAAAAAACTGAATTTTAAAAAAAAATTTAAAATATTTTTATAATTATTTTAAAATCAAGACATTCACTTTGGTGTACACATTCCATACGCCTAAGAAAAGCTAAGAAGCAGGAGAACCGAACTCTTTAACTTGGGAAATCTGAAAAAGGTTTTTTAAAGTAACTTTCGGCCAAGGCCCCAAAACACACCCAAAAAAAATAAAGGGTGGGGGGGGGGTGGGGGGGACAAATCATATCATAGTAACCCGTTTAAAGTGTTTAAAAAACAAAAATTGTGGAACAATAAGCAGCATAAAACTAGAAGAGAGAAGGGAAAGAAAAAAGAAGAGAAAGAAGGGGAAAAGAGAGAAAGAGAGAGAAGAGAGAGGGAAAAGAAGAGAGAGAGAAGAAGAGAAGAGAAAGAGAGGCAAACCCTTTTGGGGCAAACTGAAACCCAAAAAAAGCAAAAAACTTAAAGATAATGTAAAATGAGAGGTAGCTCGCCCCAAAAAACCTGCTTTTTATCAGTCCCACTGACTCCCCCAAACCCCCTTATTTAAAATGTATGTAAAAAGGGGGGGAGGGGGAGGGGGTGAAATTTTTGGTAATGAATTTGGGGGTGTCCCCTGATGGAGTCACGTGAAATCTGACACACACCCCCAACCAAAAACACACAGGCTTGGTGGGTGTGGGTTGTGGTGTATCTTTTGGGGTGGGGTGGGTGTAAACTGTGTGTGGGTGTGTTTTTGTTGGTTTTGTTGTGAGGGGTTTGGTGGTGTTACTGTGGTGTGGGGTTTTTTGTAACTGTGTTTTTTTGTGTTGATGATTGGGGATTGTATGGGTGTGTGTTTGTGTGTTGGGGTGGTGAAACTGTTGTGGAGTGTTTGGTGTAACTGTTGAGTGTGTGTGTGGTGTGTGGTAACCCGTGTTTGTGGTTTATGGGATGGTTATGGGATGGTGTGTTTTTGGGGTTGTTTGTGTGTATGGGGGGGGATAATGGGGAACAAGTTAGAGGGGTAATGCTAAAGTGGGTGGGAATAAACGACTAACACTGGTTTGCAAAGCACTGCATTGTTAGTTGTTGGGGGAGTAGGTCTCTCCTTAGGCACGTGGCGAGTTGGGGAAGTGGGTGCTGTGGGCAATGCTTTTGTGTGTGTTGTGGGGTTTGTGTGTGTGGTGTGTGTGTGTGTGTGTGTGTGTGTGGGGTGTGTTAGGGAGGCAGTGAGCGTGAAAGTGTGGGGGGGGGGAGGGGAGGAAAAGATAAAAAAAGGGAAACAATTAATTTGTAAAGAAACTGCACTGGTGGGTGGTTTATGGAAAGTGCTTCGATTGCTTGTTTTTACAAGAATCACGCTATAAAATCCCATAATTATAAATTTTATATTATTATTATCATCATTATTATTTATTATTATTATAAATTTTTATTATTTTAAACATTATACATTATTAACACACTAGTCTGGGGAATCTCCCATGGCAAGGGCCCCAACCTGTCAGTGCCAAGTAGCATCCCCACCCTTCTGGAAATTATGGCTAGGAATTCCCTCTTTTTCTATCCCTCTTTTGTTTTTCTGGCTTATTACTTTACTTCCTATCAACTCCATCATGTCTAAATTTTTTCTGTCTTTTTGGGGCCATTTCCCGTCTTTTCCCCCCCCGGGGAGATTTAAAACAAAACCATTCTTTTTTTTTCCCAAGTCGATAAAGCTGGGCCGATTTGTCAGGTGCTAAACCGAGATCCCTTGACCATCACACAATTAGTGCACGTAAAAGAATCTGTACAAGATGGGGAGGGAAAAACCCATGGTCAAGCACTCGCTTTCCCCAGCCAAGGTTAAGCAGCGTCGAGTGGGGTTTACCCTTGGGTGGGTGACCTTTTGCACCTTTTTTTTCAGACAGTTCCTTGTTCCCCCAGCTGAAAATGGGTCCCCTCCCCTCTTTGGGGTCGGGAAGGAAAGCAGCGAGGGAGAAAAAGGCGCCCCCCAAATATGCGGGGCCCCTTGAGAAGTTGAGGTCCAAAGCCTTGCTCCCACGACCACATAGGTTATGCGACACCTTTACTTTTTTAAAAAATCCAGAACAAAAACAGAAAGAAGACCTTGGAAAAAAATTTATCAAACAACTGGAATAGTACGTAGACAATCCATTGTTTTCTTTACTTAAAACTGTGTAATAGATCCCACCAACTGGTGAATGAAAGCATGCAACTTGAAGTAAAGCCCAAAAAAATCAAGTAAAACCCCATTTTTTGAGGGTTAAAAGGGTTAAGTTTTCACAGTCTTTATCTATTTTTTCCCCATTTTAAGTCCCGGTTTTCTCTGCGTGAAGTTATTCTGCCTCGCAGGAAAGCGTGTCCCCACAAGAGCAGGGCCACCTTTTTTCCTGGTGCATTTTTTTGAAATAAAAATCCCAAGTAAAAATAATATTTTTTTTTCTAATGGTTTGATAGGTTTGATATTAGGATTAGGTTTAGAGCTTAATGGTTTGGGGGTCTCCGATCATGCAGGGGTTTACAATTTTTGATGATTGAAAATCAAAGGGAAAAAACTTGGATACAAATTGACACAATTTGAATTGCAATTGGGGTTTTTTTTTTATTTTTTTTTTTTTACTAACGATTTTTCAAGGGCCCCAACACTGTTTTAAAATTTTAGTAAGCTGCAAAGTCAGGAGCTCTTTTAAAAGAAGGGGATGCCACACAAAAAAAAAAAAACAGAAATCCAAAAAAAAAAAAAAAAAAAAAGAAAAAAAAAAAGAAAAGGGAAAAACAGAAAAAGAAAGAAAAAACCCCAATTTAGTGAAAAAAGAAAACAACAAGGGGGGGAAAAAAACAAAGGGGGAAAAAACAATGGGGGAAAAAAAAAGTGGGAAAAATAAGCAAGGTGTAAAAAGAAAAAGAAGGGGGTGAAAGAAAAGCTTTTTTGATTTTGGGGGGGGGGAAATAAAACGCCCCTTGAAAAAAACCCCAACCCCAAAAATTTTTTTACGGAAAAAGGAAAATTTCAGCAAATGGGTTAAGGTAAAAATGGGAAGGGAAAGCTAGGGGGTGGGAAAGGGAAGTGAGGATAAACCTTTGGGGGCATTCCCAGGAAGTTTTGGGATAAAAGAAAAGGAAATTACAACAAATGCCATTTTAAAGAAACGTTAAAACCCCCAAACAAGGGGGAAAATTGTATGAAAAAAGCGGACCCCTACAAATAGCTTTAGGACCACACCCAAAAAAACGTTTCCAACCCAGGAAACAATTTTGCACCTTTAAAAACAACAAAAACCTTCCCCGGGAACGAAAAAGGCATTTTAAAAGGTGGAGCAGCTTTGGGAACCCATGAAATTTTGTCACTAAATCAAACCTGATCAAAATCATCAAACAGCTGTCAGCGGGGGCCACCCGCATGTACTACAAAAACAACATTGGGAATGGTTTCGAAAACAGGGGTGGCGGGCTGCTACTCTACCCACTCTTTTAAACATTTTCCTTGGAGAATCGGTGATCACTGGAACATCAAAAGGATCAGTCACTTTTGGTGGCAGAACGATCACAAACCTCCCCTTTGCAGATGACATTGAGGGAAAACAGGATCAGAAAAAGACTTTCCAGCCTAAAAGAACCTTGAAAAGGCCCCCAAAACAACGGCATGGAAATCAGTGCAGAGAGACCAAACGATGACTAAAACACCAACGGGAATTTGCAGATACAGGGTTAAAGACCAAAGCGGAAACAGTTCAAAGCTTCAAATACCGGGAGCCATTGTATAAACCCGGGATCCAAGCCAAAGTATATCAGACTGCAAGACTAAACTTTTTCAAAATAAACCCCACTGGGAGAAAAAATACTATTTCCCCAGATCAGATAAGCGTTTCCCCTTTTCATATCAATTTCTGTATGCCCGTGAATCAGGACCCCGATGCAGTTTGGGGAGAGAGTACAGCGGGAGATATATGCTTCGGAGACTCCCCGGCATCCTACCCAAAAACCCCTAAACAACGAAAACGGAACAGATCAGCAAAAAACCCTTGGCCCTATGAGAGCCTTCTAACGATCGTGAAAAAAAGTAAATTAAAAGGTATGGGCATGTCACAAGATCCAAAAGGACTTGCAAAGCAGTTTTACAAGGGAGTCCAAGGGGGAAGAAGAAAGGGAGACCAAGGAAAAGCTGGGAGGATAACATCAGCGAATGAAAAGCCCAGAACTCAACAAAAACCCTGAAAAGGCAGAACAAAGAAGGAATGGGGGAACTGGTTGTTGATCTTTGGGGTGCCCCCGGTCGTAGCTAGGGGGACGAAAAGACTGAAACTAAAAAAGGTAAACCCGATATCCTTTGTTGCTGGTGAAATGAAAAAAAAAAATTGTGAAAAAAATGTGATAGACGACGGTTTTTTTTTGTATTGATACCGTTTTAAAAATCAACCAACCAATCAATCACGCAGGTTTTAAAGGAAATGTTTAGCAAATGATACCATGAAACAATTTTTTTAACCCGTTCATAAAATCGTGAAATAATTGTAGATGTTTAACTACTAACATTTTAATTTTTGAAAAAAAAAATAGTGCCATTTGTAAAATAAAAACTCAAAAAAAGAAAAATAAAACAACTTTTGGGGAAAATTTAAACAGGTGGAAGAACGCTTTTTCAGATTTGCAGGAGAAAAAAAGGCTAGAAAAAGGGAAAATTTTTAGCTTTGATTTTCCGGGGGGGATGCTATTTATACCAAAAAAGGCCCAGGGATTCCCCCCAGGGGGCGCACATGGTAATTATACAATGGTGACAATCTGATGTCAGTCTAAGAAAATTTTAAAACAGAATTTACACAAAGACAAAACAACCCTTTTTGGTGGATAAACCAAAACCCACGCATACAAAAATCGCAGCTCGGTTGGTCCAAGAAAGAAAAAAAAAAATCTGAAAACCCCTCACTTCCTTCTCGATCTCTTCACTGGCGCCTGTCTTACAAAGCGAAGTATAAGATCAACACCCCTTTTTCAAATTCTCCACAAATCTGCCCCCTTATCTTTGTAACGTTTTCCGGGACCCTCCATCCCGTTCCCTTTTTTTTCAGCCGCAGATACTTGTGCTTTAAAAACCCAAGTTTAAACAAACCACTTTTTGGGCCGTTGCTCTTTCTCTTTTTACTGGCCCACCACCTGAATGCCCTCCCCTTTCACTTCGCCAAAACCCTTTTTCCCTTTGATCTTTCAAACCCAGACTCAAAACCCCCTTTTTTCCTACCGGACTTTCCCCTCTTTCCCGCCCCTACTTTTCAACAACATCCTTCATCTCCTAATGTGTTCAGGGGGGTGTGTGTGTGTGGTGTGTGTGTTTGGTGTGTGTGTGGTTTTGTGTTTTTGGGTGGGGGGGGGGGTGTGTTTTTGTTGTTTTTGTTTTGGGGCCCGGAAAAAGGTGCAAGGTTGATTTGTTTTTTTCAATGTTTAAAATTCCCTTAAATTTTTATTTTTATTTTTTTTTAAAAATTTTTAATTTATTTTTAAATTTTTTATTTATTTTTTTTAAATTTTATTATTATTTATTTTTATTTTTATTTTTTGTTTTGTTATTGTTGTTGCTGCTCTTTTATATTATTTGTTTTTATTATAATTTTTATTGTAAAATATCTGGACCTACCCAACAAGGGATCCAACCCAACAGTCATGGGATCTCCCGGGATCCCAACTTCCTATCGTTTTCTCTCAAAACGTTGGCCCAGCAATACTCACCGCATAAAAAGGATATAAAAAACCAGCTGCATCTTTCCCTAAAACCACAACAAACTTAAAGGTCCACACAAACAAAATTAATATGCTGCGATATATGTTCTGTATGGAGCAGCCTGGGGGGGTGGGGGAGGGGATTCAATGTGGAGTGAATAAATATTGGGTTTTCCTTTGTCATAAAACCTTTTTCAATATTATTTGGCAAGTGGACGTGAAGGATCTAGAATGCTAGGGTAAAACGGGGGGGAGGATTTTTGGGAAGATGGTGGGAGGGTACGGTGAGAGGCGTGGGGAACGGAGTAGGGAAAATAAAGAATGAATATTAAAAATTTATAGGGAAATTTAAACATTCTTCCCAACGCTGATTTGACAAGCAAAAAAACACACACAGGGCATCCCCAGAGGCACAACATCCCCCCCCCACCCCCAACCCCAAACCCCGCCCCCCAAAAAACCCCCCCCCAAAAAACCCAAAAACCACAGACAACACACAACACCACAGAGGCACCAACCACACACCCCAATACACCCCCCTTTCCCCCAAAAACAAAAACCAAAATAACCCCCACCAAGCCCCAAAATACCACCCCTCCCCACACCAAACCCCCCACCCCCCCCACCCTCAAAACACAACAAACTACACACAAACCCCCCCCCCCACAACCTACACACAAAACACCCCCCCCACACACACCCACCACAACGGAGAGAGATTTACACCAAGGACGCGAGAGGAAAAGAGAAAAAAAAGAGAGGGGAAGAGAGAGAGAGAGAGGAGAAAAGAGAGGAGAGAGAGAGACAGAGAGGAACATTGACAAAAATGAAAAATTTTTTTTACTCAGGGTAAAAATAAGCCCCGGTCTTTTAAATTCCGGGGGGCCCCCCCCCCCCCCTTTGGGAACTTATTTGATAAAAATAAAATAAACCCAAAACCCCCACCTCACACAGTAAAAAGAAAAAAAAACCCTCCCCACCACCACCCACCACCCCCCCAAAACCCCACCAACAAAACAAAAAAAAGTCATGAACGATTTGAAACTAAAACAAATGTTTAAAAAACTGTGAAGAGAGAGAGAGAAGAGAGAGAGAGAAAGGAGAGGAGAAGAGAGAGAGAGAGGGGGAGGGAGGGAGGAGGGAGAGGGAAGGGGAGAAAGAGGAGGGGGGGGGGGGAGAGGAAAAAGAGAGAGAGGCACAAGGACAGTTTACTAGGAGAAATACAGAGAAACACAAGCAAGCAAGCGCGCGCACGCACGCACACAACACACCCCCACAAAAAAAAACACACACACACAAAACCACACACATGGCAATCAATTCTAAATTGACAATAACATTGACTACCCCCCCCCCCCAAACCCCCCAAAAAAGTCTCAACATTTCTCTTGCCTGTAGAAATGTGCAGGCAATCTGATAATAATAAAACGTTATTACGTGTGAGCAGGTGCGCCTGCCCTTGTGTGTGTGCGTGGTGTGTTGTGCGCGTGCGTGCGTGTGTGAGTGTGTGTGTGAGTGCGTGTGTATATGTGTGTGTGTGTGTGCGTGTGTGTGTGTGTCCGTGCATGTGTGTGTGCGACGTGCGTGCGGTGTGAGTGTGTGTGAGTGTGCGTGCGTGTGTGTGTGCGCGTGCTTTTCGTGCATGTGTGTGTGTGGAGTAGCGAGTGAGAGAGATAAGTTGTTGTTTTGGATATTATGTATTAACCTCAGTGATATTAAACCAAAGAGAGAAGGCTGATGAGTGAGGGTTTCTTATAGATGGTAGTGCAAGGTCCTGACAAAAAACAGTGTGTGAAAATTGTTTACACATCAAACAAAACTTGGCCCAAAATAAGAACAACAACACGGGAAACAAAACAAAACAGAAAACACAACAAAACAGAAACAAACAAAACAGAAACAAAACAGAACAGAACCAAAACAAAAAAGAAACAAACAGAACAGGAAGAAAACAAAACAACAGAACAAAACAAAACAGAAACAACACTAACAAAACAAAACAGAAAGAAGCAAAACGAAAGAAACAAAACAAAAAAAAAACAAACAAAAACAAAAAACCCAAAAAAAAAAAAAAAAAAAAAAACCACAACCAAAAAAAACAAAAAAACCAAAAAATTCAAAAAAACCCAAAAAAAATTTTTAAAAAAAAAAAGAACAAAAAATAAACAAACAAAAAAAAAGGGGGGGGCCGGGGGCGGGGGGCCGGGGGGGGGGCCCCCCGGGCTTTTTTTTTTGTTTGTTGGGTTTTGCCCCGGCGGCTTTGTCCTTTCCTTTGGTGAGTGCGGCGGGGTGGTTTTTGGGGGGCGGGTTTTTTTGGGGTTTTGTGTGTTGTTTTTGGTGGTGTGTGGTGGTGTGTGTGTGGTGTGTGTTTTGTTTTGTGTGTGGGTGAGTGGGGAAAGGGTGGTGTGTTTTTGTTTTTGGGTGTGTTGTGTGTTTTTATGCCCCGTGGATGGTTTTGTAAGAGGAGAAGGAAAGAAAAAAGGGAAGGATTAAGTGGGGTTTTTTCTCTTTACATTTTCGTTTAGTTTCAGGAAAGAAAAAACTTTTTTAACAATCCATCCCCGGGAAAATGCCTTTGAAAGTTCAATCCGGTTACAATCACAAAATGCTACTTTTCCAAAAGGGGCCGTTTCGTGTGGTGTGTTTTCGTGGTTTGTGGGCCCAGTTTTTAGTTTCTGTTTTGGGGAGTGAGTGCTTGAGTGTTTGGGTGATTGTGCGTGCGCCTTGGCGCCGCCCCGCGCTTTGGTATGTTTGTGTGGGGTGTTGTGTGTGTGTTGGTGGTGGATGGGGGGTATTTGTGTGTGTGTGTGTTGCGCGCGCGCCTATTTTTTGATTTGGAATATCCTGAATATTGAAAACAAAATACAATCATATTTTGGTCATACCCTTTTTCTTTTTTCTAGTTTATGAATTTACCCACTAAAACCTGTGTGCCTACGGATGTTATGCTACGGAATTGGCGGGAGAAAATAAATTTTCCTGTCAAACAGTGTTACCTGACGACATATAAAACACGGCTACAGTGTCAGGAAGCAAAACAGTTTCCCACATAAACACGCTGGTGTAAAAATTGTGTGTTCTTTATGAACAGGGGGGGGGGGGGGGGGGAGGGGGTGTTTGGGGCGGGAGGTTAGGGGGGAAGTAGAAGGGGGTTGACGCTGTCAAAAATAAACAGCATCCCAATTCCGCGCTGAAATTTCCCTTTTGTTTTCTATCCCTCTCTTTGTTTCTGCTTTATTCTGTTTCTTTTTGTCACCTCCTTTTTGTCTTTTTTTCTGTCTTCGGGGCATTTACCTGCCTCTTTGTTTGTTGGGTTTTTTGTTTTTTAGGAAAGACTTAATAAAAGATAACGATTCTCTTCCACACCAAGTGGGAAGCGCTGGGCCTGACTTGTCAAACGCTTAGGGGCAGTTACCCCAAATCTTGGCTTCTTCTCTGTCAACTGGGAAAAAAGGTGTGAGGTTGTGGGTTTCCCGATTCCCCCCTCGCCCTTCTTCCCATTTGCCCCCCCAAAAAATCGAATGAATGTCAAAGTCCTTCGGATGGGACTATAAACCGCAGCCCCGTGTGCGAACGAAACGCAAACATCTTGCGCACACGTTAAAACCGTTCCGCTTTTCGGAAGAGGCCAGGGGTGGCCGGGGGGAACGGAAATAAATAGGGCTGGTGATACTGCCTTGCCGCTTTTACCCTCTCTCTCTCCTCTCCCCTCACCCCGCTCTCCCTCTCTCTCTCTCTCTCTCTCTTTTGTAATTGTGTGTGGTGTGTGGGGTTGGGGAATGTGTGTGGGTGTGTGTGTGTGGGGGAAGGAGAGAGAGAAGTGAATAAACCTAATTGTTTAACATAAGTATATATCATTCACTAAACATGTTACAGAATTTTGCTTACAGAAAAAATGCTGAATAATACCTAAAATAAACAACCACAAACCCCAAAACTACACAAAACAAAAAACACCAAGAACAAAACCATAACACTAAACACGGCGTAATTGGGCTTATGCGCAGAAAATTTTTTTTACGAGCTCATTAAAAACGGAGTGTACAGAATTTCTGATTAACATTATGTACAACACGCACGCACGTGCGCACGCGCGCGCGCACTCACACACACACACACACACAACACACACACACACACACAACACACACACACACACACACACACACGTTAAATCCTGTTTCCGCTTTTCGTAAGAGTAGGCCATGTGTGCCGGTGGGAACGGATGACAAAATTTTCAAAACCGCATACACACGGGGAAATGGGTGCAAAAAAGCACATAAGTGGGCCTATCCCCTTATCCTCGTATAAAAGAATAAATAAATAAATAAGTTTAAAAAAACCTTCGCTCTTCTGTTTCTGGCCCATCGATCTGGATGACCTCCCCCTCCCTTCGCCAAAAGCCTTCTTTTGAAGCTTTAAATCCGGCATCAGGACTCATTTATTTCAAACCTAAGTTCTCCCCCCTCTTGTTCCAGTTCATTCTGTCCCTGGCCTTTAACAGCCAAAACCCCACACCCTGCCGAAGTGTATAACCTTATTGTTGTGCGTGCGTGCGTGTGTGTGTGGGATACATTTAATTTTAAAATCTATTTAAATTTTAACTGGCTGCATGTGAATGAGTGGGATGAACGAAAGCGCTATGATTGGTTTTTTTTCAAGATATGGGCGCTATAAAAAAATTCCATGATTTTATTAATTATTATTAATTATTATTATTATATTAATTATTATAATTTTATATTATAAATTAATATTATTATTTTAGAAATAATTTATTTATTTATTATTGGCAGACACCAATCATTGCTGTTTAAGCGTTCGACAAAGGAAAAAAAAGAAAAGGGGGAAGAAAGAGAAGAAAATTAAGAAAGAGAAAGAAGAAGAAGAAGAAGAAGAAAAGAAGAAGAAATGAATTTGATAGCGCTATATCCCTTTCAAAGACAAATCAGAGCGCTTAACCATGATTCTGCTTCAGCTGATCCTTTGACTTCGAAACATGGGGGGTTTTCTTTTTTCTTTGTTTAATGCCTCTCCTTCTTCATCTTCGTCGAACGCTCAGAAAAGCAACTATGGTCTGTTAATTCATATAAGTGAAAATGCGTGTGCTGCCGTTAAGGCCTGACAAGTCAGGCCCAGCGTATTCTACCTCCACATGGGAAAAGAACTGTGTCTTCTAAGTCTTTCTGGATTTTTTTTTAAAAAAAAGGGAGGAGAATGAACCAAGAAGGCAGAAAATAGACGAAAGAGGTGAAGGAAGAAATGAAGAAGGCAGAAACAGAGAAAGGGATAGAAAAGAGGGAATTCCGGCACAGAATTTCCAGAAGGTGGAAACTGACAGGACCTCAGGCATCGCTATGGGGAAAAACTATTGCTTTTATTCTGGTTACTTCCGCATGGCTAAAACATTTTGGGGAACGTTTGTGTGTGTGTGTGGGTTGGGGTGTGTGTGTGTGTGTGGTGTGTTTAGTGCGCGCGCACGCGCGTACGTGCGTGTATGTTGTGTGTGCATATTGTTTAAAACAGAAAAATGCTGTACACTCCGGTTTAATGAGCTCCTAAAGTTATTTCTGCGCATAAGCTCATTACGCCGTGTTTTAGTGTTATGGTTTGTTCTTGTGTTGTTTGTTTGTATGTAGTTTTTTGGTTTGTTGTGGTTGTTATGAGGTATTATTTAGCATTTTCCTGTACGTAATATCTGTAAACATGCCAGTAGAATGATATATACTTCATGTTAAACAATTAGGTTATTCCGCTCTCTCTCCTCCCTCTCCCCTCTCCTCTCTCTCCTCTCTCGCACTCCTCTCTCTCTCTCTCTCCTCTTCTCTCTCTCTCATCCCCCCCCCCACCCCCCCCCCCCCACCACAAACACCACACACACACCACACACATACAAAGAGAGGAGAGAAAAGAAAATAAAGTCAGCAAGCCAGCTATTAACTAGCCATCTAATTTTTCCTTTCCCCCCGGCACACAATGGGCCCACTCTTCCGAAAAAGCGGAACGGGGGTTTTAACGTGTGCGCAAGATTTCTGCGTGCGTTCGCACACAGGACCTCGGTTTATAGTCTCACCCGAAGGACTTTTTGGGCATAGTGGCGTCTGCCTGATGTTAACTGCAAAGGAAAAAATCCTCTTGAACGAGATTTGAACCCGGGTCAGCAGATCACGAATACATCACTCTAACCACCAGGCTATCCCGTCCAACCAACCAGCCATCCGGACAACTAGACAGGCAGACAGCCAGCAAGACACGACGGACATTGAATCGGTGGTCTAGAGGTAACTCGCCTGTCTAGAAAGCGAAAAGTCCGGGTCGGAAGTGTGCGGTGGTTCGTATCCCGTTTGGGCCCCAAACTTTTTCCCCATCCATTAGATCATGAGTGGTGGTTTGGGCGCTAGTCTTTTGGATGAGAGACAAACCGAGGTCCCGTGTTTTACACAAATTATTTAGCGCACGTAAAAGAACTCACGGCGAGAAGAGAGTTGTCCCTGGCAAAATTCTTTAGAAAAAAAAGCTACTCTAAAATGGAAATAAATACAGTTGCAGACAGAAAACAATGGGTGGCGCTGTTCTGGTGGCGAAGCGCTCTCCCCGGGGAGAGCAGCCCGAATTTCACGCAGAGAAATCTGCCATGACTTATAGTGGTATGAATAAATTAGATAAATAGATAATAAAAGACACAGCTACCAAGCTAACTGGATACGGTAGCTTACAGTGATGCTAAGTGAGTCAGCGGGAGTCTGAATTAAACATAACCTTGCTTGCACACCCTGCTAAACAGCTCCGAATCAGAGACAAGGTGACCTTCAATTTGTTCTGAAATCTGGAGCATTTCTGAAGCAGGTAAAACCCTGTCCAATCCTATAATCATATCTGTTTTTAAACAAGCTTTTAAGACCCTATGTATTCCTCTGTCTCTGCTTTCACCTCAAAACACTGTTTAATCCCCTATGTTATTTTTTTTCAACACGAAACGCAGTCTATTCTTCTATGTCCCTATTTTCACGTTAAAATGCTGTCTATTCTTCTACGCTCCTGCTTTCATTATAAAACACAGTCTCTTCCCCTGTGTCTTTTTTTTTCATCATGAATTGCTGTCTATTCATCTTTTCCTTTTTTTTAAAAAATCACAAAACACTGTCTATTCTTCTCTTTCATTTTTTCTCCATAAAACATTGTCTATCCCTCTGTCTGAAACCGAAACATCCCTCTCAGGACCAAGGTCAAACTACTGCATGCACTGGTCATCTCCACTTATCTGTATGCATGCAAATCCTGGACATTGAATGCAGATCTACAAATGAGGATCCAGGGTTTGGAGATGAGATGTTTCAGAAGACTCCTTAACATTTCATACACGGACCACATTACCAACGAAGAAGTCCGACAAACCATCACCCAACAAGTAAAGCACTATGAAGACCTGACTGTGGTCAACAGTTAAGAAAAGGAAGCTCAGATGGTATGGGCATGTGACAAGATCAGATGGGCTCTCCAAAACCATACTGCAAGGAACAGTGCAGGGGAAAGGAAGGCGAGGCAGGCTGAAGAAGAAATGGGCAGACAACATAACTGAATGAACCGGGAAGAGCTTCTCCACAACCCAGGCACTTGCCCACAACCGCCGCAAATGGAGCCAGCTAGTGCAACGTTCATTACTGTAGTGCCCCTACGACCCCGAAGGGGGTTATGGAAACAGATGAGATGAGATTCCTCTGTCACTATTTTCGCCATAAAACACTCTCTATTTCTCCGTGTTATTATTTTCTCCATAAAATAGTGCATACTGTTCTATTTCTCTGTTTTGTGACAACAAAGCACTGTCTATTCTTGAATCTCTCTTTTTTTAACCAGAAAATGTTTTATATTTTTCAATCTGTCTTTTTTTTATTTCTATAACATTGTCTATTTCTCTATGTCCTTATTTTTACCATATACTCTCCTGTGTCTCTGTTTTTCACCACGATACACTATTTTGTTCCTCTATGTTTCTATATTCAGCATAAGACGTTATATAGTCGGTCCTCTTTTTGTGTGTTTTCACCATAAAACACTGTTGTGTGCCTCTGTGCCTCTGTTTTCACCGTAAGCAACTGTTATATTCCTCTGTGTCTGTCTTTTCATCGTAAGACACTATTATGATACTCTATGTCTCTGTTTTCACCGTAAGAACTATTATGATCCTCTATGTCTCTGTTTTCACCGTAAGAACTATTATGATCCTCTATGTCTCTGTTTTCACAGTAAGACACTATTATGTTCCTCTATGTCTCTGTTTTTACCATTAAACACTATTAGGTTCCTCTATGTCTCTGTTTTTACCATTAAACACTATTAGGTTCCTCTATGTCTCTGTTTTTACCATTAAACACTATTAGGTTCCTCTATGTCTCTGTTTTTACCATTAAACACTATTAGGTTCCTCTATGTCTCTGTTTTTACCGTTAAACACTATTAGGTTCCTCTATGTCTCTGTTTTACCATTAAATACTATTAGGTTCCTCTATGTCTCTGTTTACACCGTTAGACACTATTAGGTTCCTCTATGTCTCTGTTTACATCCGTTAAACACTATTAGGTTCCTCTATGTCTCTGTTTACACCGTTAGACACTATTAGGTTCCTCTATGTCTCTGTTTACACCGTTAGACACTATTAGGTTCCTCTATGTCTCTGTTTACACCGTTAGACACTATTAGGTTCCTCTATGTCTCTGTTTACACCAGAAACACAGTGAGATTTAGTCTCGCACTTAACCTATTTTGCCTACCTGTTTAACGCTAGACACTAATTCCCCTATGTGAGCGTTTAGTTAGAAAATATTGTTCTTCTGTAAACAGAGAGACAACTATAGGTCGAGTCTTGTAAACGAGACACTAATAGGAGTTGACAAGTAGAAAACAATATAGGGACCATGCCTGTTATAATATTAAACATATAGTTTTTTTAAAGAAGAAAATAGATAGATACAATGTAATAGATAGACATGATTTTTTATTAATATTATACATAGATCAGAAATTTCGCTAAAGTTAGATGAAAAAGATTAGGATAGATAAAGAGAAGAAAGATAGACAAAGAAGATATAAAGATAGATAGATAGATAGATAGATAGATAGATAGATAGATAGATAGATAGATAGATAGATAGATAGATAGATAGATAGATAGATAGATTAGATTAGATTAGATAAGATTAGATATACGATATCACTTTTCAAGAACTTTCATTACGCGCCGGTATGATAATCAGTCTTGTAAGCGTGTGTGACACTGTATCGTTAAGTATTCTAGGACATAATGCTGTATAATGGAACGTATTGCAGTGTAAGGTGATAAAGTGAAATATGATACAATATCCACGCCTGCGTTACTCTTTTAGCTGTGTCAGTTGTGAATTCGCACGACACCCCCCACCCCCACACCCACCCCTCAAACAACCCCCCCACCCCACCCCACCACTACACACACCCCTCCCCCACGTGTCCCTAACAGGTGTGCCAGCCTTCAGTGGCTTGATCACACTCCCAATCCGCCTCTAGGCCCACAACTTCAGGCCTTCCAAGCCATTTTATAGTCATGGTCATTCTTCCATCAAGAGAGAGAGAGAGAGAGAGAGAGAGAGGGTGGGGGAGAGAGAGCTCAAACTCGAGCTCGAACTGTTTATTGAGAGTAAATGGATAAGCTCAGGGCTTTTTTACACCATGCTCTCCAAAATAAAACTTTTTAAAAAAACAACAACAACCAACCAACCAAACAAATAAACCTGCAAACAATCATTATCAACATTTTTAAACACACCAAATGAAAATTCAAAGAGAGACAGAGACAGAGACAGACAGACAGACAGACAGAGATTAATTGATTGATTGGTTGGTTGGTTGATTTATTGATTGATTGATTGATTGATTGATTGGCTGACTGCCTGGTTGGCTGGTTGGCTGGATGGATGTGAAAACTTAACGGAAATGATAAATTTGGCAGCGAGTCTGCACTCAGAGCGTTAGAAGTCACGCTCTTGTTTTACTTTCTCCTGTCATTTGCACATAGTATTAGCTCGTAGTTTCTTTCTTTTTCTTTTCTTCTTCTTTGTTTGTTTGTTTGGTTTAATGATATTTCATCATCTAGGCGTCCTACCAAGGTGGCAAGCTCCTTTCCTTATATGCTATCCCATCAATGTCATCTGTAAATCGAAGGTAATTGATGGTTTTCTCTCCTATACTTATTTAGCCCTACTGCGCTCCAAAAGTATGCTGAAGAGTAAGGGAGATAGAAGGCAACCTAGGTATACTCCCACTCAAGAATGGAACCACTACTCCCACAGAGCCGTGGACAGCTACTGTGCTGCTGGCCTTGCTGTAAAGCTGTTTGGGGGTGTGACTGGGGTTTGGAACCATGTTGTACCATTCATAGTTGCCCAAAATGCATCAATCCACACTCTGTCAAATGCCTTCTTGAAGTCAATGAAGACGGGATAGATCCTTGGTTAATACTACGAGTACTTCTCGCACAGAAGTTGAAGATGTGTTCTGTAGAGTATAGTATAATATAATATAGTAAAAATATATTATAATATAGTAAGTATAGTATAGCTAGTATGGTATAGTAAGTATAGTATAGTATAATGGTATAGTATAGCATAGTATAGTATAGTATAGTAAATGTAGTATAGTATAGTATAGTATAGTAAAGTATAGTATAGTATAGTATAGTATAGTATCCCTTGCCGTCAGCACCTGGGCTTTATCACAGTTCTTGATTAAACCATTGACGCTGGGGGCAACAGCAAAGTGAGAGGCTGTATGACTAGTGGCTTTCCCACTCATGGAATTCCACTTTACAGTTTAGTCTTTAGTGATCGACTATGACTCTCTGACTAGGAGGCTTGACTCGCACAGTCCTTATGTGCTGCAGCCCTGAGGGCTGGTTGGCCTTTGGAGAACAGCTCCAACGCTGACTGTCCTTATGCCCACTTGGCCAAGAGAGTGGGGATGTACTGTGGGCAAGGCATCTCCACTATAATCAAATTTCTGCCCAGTTTCCAAAACAGCAGCTGCCTCCTCTGCTGTTTTGGAGGTCATCGTCGGACACGACGGACATATATACAGTATAGACTAGTCTAGTAAACCACTTTAAGTCACGGCAGATTTCTCTGCGTTAAATTCGGGCTGCACTCCCCGGTAGAGCACGTCGCCACAAGACCAGAGCTACCTAATATTTTTTTCTTTCCTGTCTGCATGTGTACTTGTTTTCTGCTAAGATTTTTTCTTACAGAATTTTGTCAGCGCCAATTCTCTTGTTGCCGTGGGCTCTTTTACGTGAGCTATATATATGTGTAACACACGGAACCTCGGTTTATCGTCTCATCCGAAAAACTTGCTCCAATACCACCATTCCTGGTGTGAGGGATGGGGGAGGGGGGGAGGCAATATTTGGGGCCCAAACAGGGATGAACCCACCACACAACGTCGAATCCGGACTTTTCGCTTTCTAGGCAGGTGCGTTACCTCTAGATCACCGGGAACGGGATAGCCTAGTGGTCAGAACATTGCGCTCGCAATCTGACAACCCGGGTTCGATTCCCGTCCAAGGGGATATTTTCCCCTGGAGTTAACATCAGTGCAGACTCCACTCTTCCCTAAAAGTCCTTCGGATGAGACTATAAACCGAGGTCCCTTGGCGAACGCACGCAGAACATCTTGCGCACACGTTAAATCCTGTTCCGCTTTTCGGAAGAGTAGGCCATTGTGTGCCGGGGGGGAACAGATGACATAATTTACAAAACCGCATACACACGGGGACTTTATGTATAAAAAAAAAGCACATGAGTGCTTATTCCATTATCCTCGATATAAAAGAATAAATAGATAAATAATAAATCACTGATCCTCTGTGGTGCTTGTTCCCTGTGGAATCCAGACCGTTCTTCTGTGGTGACTTGATAGAGAGCGCAGAATGTCAACATGAACGATCAGAGTCAGGGGGCAACACATCAGATGCTGGAATATCCTGCAGCATACCTTACACTACAGTACTATGGACTTTTTATTTGTTTTCAGTGAATCATGCAGCAGGTAAAATACAGCTGTGGTGTGTGTGTGTGTGTGTGTGTGTGTGTGTGTGTGTGGTGTGTTGTGTGTGTGTGTGTGTGTGTGTGTGTGTGTGTGTGTGTGTGTTGTGGGTGTGTGTGTGTGTGTGTGTGTGTGTCAAGTCAAGGTCAAGTCAAAATTTTATTTCCAAATGGTACATTGTGTGTGTGTGTGGTGTGTGTGTGGGTGTGTGTGTGTGTGTGTGTGTGTGTGTATGTGTGTGTGTGTGTGTGTGTGTGTGTGTGTGTGCGGGTGTGTGTGTGTATGTATGTATGTGTGTGTGTGTAAGTGTGTTATTTATTTATTTATTTATTTTTACTTCGAGGATAATGAAATAAGCACTCATGTGCTTTTTTTCCCCATCCAGTCTCCATGTGTATGCAGTTTTATGAATTTTGTCACCCGTTCCCACCGGCACGCAATGGCCTACTCTTCCGAAAACGGAACGGGTTTTAACGTGTGCGCAAGTTGTTGTTGTTGTGCGTGTTGTGTGTGTGTGTGTGTGTGTGTGTGTGTGTGTGTGTGTGTGTGTGTGTGTGTTGTGTGTGTGTGTGTGTGTTTGTGTGTGTGTGTGTTTCAAATTCATTTACGTCTTTTCACAGTTGTGATATTGAGCATATTTTTATACCGATATGTGTATATTGTGTGTGTGTGTGTGTGTGTATGTGTTGAGCAATGCAAATGAGTTCTGTTTTGATGTCGTTGTTATCATTTATTTTAGCTGGTTAGTTGCGTTCTTGTTTATTTTTTTCTGTCCCGCTTTGCGTGGGTGGGTGGGTGTAAGTTACAAGTTTTGTCATGCTCCGAAAAACAAACGTCAATACATTGTGTGTGAACACTGGACAGATATCAGTCTCTGGCCCATGGGGCACACCTGAACTGACAGTAAACCCGTTACTGTTTCACCTTTCCTGTTATTAGATTTGGTATGCAACTTTACCCTTCAGCTGTTGCTTGAACGAAATTGATGAATGATCATACTTTTGGCAAGTATCTGACACTATCCACACACACACACACACACACACACACACACACACACACACACACACACACACACACACACACACACACACACACACACACACACACACACACACACACACACATACACAGAAAACGGTGAAAAGGCAACAAAGTCAAAATTCGGCCATGGTATAATATAACAGGGGTGTATGGTGTGCTTAAGGGGAGGTGGTACCTTTGTGAACCTGGCAGTAGCATCCCTCGGGATGGACGGGAGCACTGGTCCTCACTTGGCACTCAACTCTCACTTCTGGGTCCGGGTCCTTAACCCACCCACACCCCGGTAACCGCTTCTACTGGCGGGCAAAACGTTGTGAGGGGCTGGTGACTTCTTACTCACCAGTAGAAGTCTTGGAGAGGAGATGGGTGCCACCAAGCTTCCTCAAGCCCACTGCAAGGACATGATGGGAAAAACGAAACAGAAAGACATGCCGGATCGGTCGAGGCCCGGATCAACAACGACCGCGCTACCCACTGCAAGCCTCCAGGGTGGGAGTGATAAGTGCGCTACTGGAGCAGACACCAACTCTAAAGCTTCCAAATAAAGGAATAACCATCGGAACATGGAATTTAAGGACTCTATACCAAACAGGAAGAGTACAGGAACTCACACATGAACTAAAAAGATATAAATGGGACATCCTAAGGCTTGCGGAAGTCAGATGGACTGGCTTCGGAGAAACAACCACGCAAGACGGCCACAAGATATGGTACAGTGGAGAAGAGAAACTACATCAACACAGAGTAGGCTTCATTGTCAGGAAAGAGATTGTGTCAAGCATCCTCAGCTGCACACCAGTATCCAGCAGACTCATCTCAATCAGAGTTTCTGCAAAACCCCAGAATCTCACCATCATCAAAGTGTATGCTCCAACATCTGACTACGATGATGACCAGATAGAAGAGTTCTATGAACAACTTGAAAACGTCATCTCCAAAACGCCAAAAAAAAGACATTCTTATTGTGGAAGGCGACTGGAATGCTAAGGTGGAATCTGATGCCTATGACACCTGGGCAGGAACCACATGACGCTTTGGACTAGGAGACACAAACGAAAGAGGACAGCGGCTGCTGGAATTCGCAAAGAAGCACAAACTAACTCTGGCAAACACACTCCACCCTCACAAGCCATCTAGAACATCAACCTGGCACTCACCAAATGGTCTGATTCACAATCAAATTGACTTTATTCTGTCACCCCAAAGATTCAAATCGAGCATAAACAAGGCAAACACAATTCCAGGAGCTGACATTGGCAGTGACCACGACCTTGTACTTATCACTATCAAGCTGAAACTGAAAGCAAAACAACAGCCAAAAAACCCACGCATAAGATTTGATCTGGAAAAACTCAAAGACCCAACAGTGGTTGAGATCTTCCAAGCCAACATTGGAGAAAAGTTCGCCGCACTCACAGACATCGACAATGATGTGGACACACTAGCCAACAACATCAAAGAAGTGCTATTGACAGCAGCAGAAGAAACATTAGGAAGAAGCAGAACAAAGAAACAACCCTGGGTTACAAATGAGGTTCTTGACCTCTGCAACAAAAGAAGAGAGATTAAGAAACAAAAGTTCACAAGTCAAGAAGCCAACAACAAATACAGGAATAGCCACAGAGAAGTGAGGAAAAAGATGAGAGAAGCCAAAGAAGCGTGGATAGGAGAACAACGCCACAGCATCGAAGTTGGAATGGCCAATGGAAACAACAAAACAGCTTACGACACTCTGCACTCACTAACTAAAACCACACAGCCTAAAGCCTCTGTTATTGAAGACAAAGAAGGAAATATTTTAACGGAAAGCAATGCCATCCTCCAACGCTGGACGGAATACTGTGAGGGATTGTATAACTACCCACTACGCCCAGATACTAACATAGTTTCTGACAAACCCCTGAACACCAAGATAAAGACCCACCAATACTAAGGTGTGAAGTAGACACAGCTATTAAACAATTGAAGAAGGGAAAGTCCCCTGGAATCGATAACATCCCAGCTAAACTCATAAAAAATGGAGGGAATGAAACAGCAATGCGATTCACAGAACTTTGTCAGAAGATTCACAACACCAAAGAATGGCCAGAAGAATGGACACAGTCTCTTGTAATACCCCTACCAAAGAAAGGAAACCTCAAGCAATGCCAGAACTACAGAACCATCAGTCTCATAAGCCATCCTAGCAAGATCATGCTGCGAGTAGTCCTCAACAGACTGAAAAACCAAGCGGAAAAACTCCTGGCAGAAGAATAAGCCGGCTTTAGACCAAAACGCAGCACAATGGAACAAATTTTCAATCTGAGAATTCTGATAGAGAAACATCCCCAACACCAAAAAGACTTGTATCACAATTTCATAGACTTCAAAAAGGCCTTTGACAGGGTATCGCATGACGGCCTCTGGCAAGTACTCAGGCACTTCAACATTGACAACTGCCTCATTGAAATCATCAAGGCACTGTACGAGAACGCAAGAAGTGCAATTTTCATGAACAATCACATGGGCGAGTTCTTCGAGACCACGGTTGGGGTCCGTCAGGGCTGCCTTCTCTCACCTGTACTTTTCAACCTCTTCCTCAAAAACATCATGACAGAGACACTGCAAAACCACCACACTTCCATCTCCATTGGTGGAAGACCCCTTTGCAACCTCAGATTTGCAGATGACATTGACCTCATGGGCGGCAGCAAACAAGAACTGCAAAACCTCACAGATAGTCCTTCGGATGAGACTATAAACCGAGGCCCCGTGTGCGAACGCATGCAGAACATCTTGCTCACACGTTAAATCCTGTTCCGCTTTTCGAAAGAGTAGGCCATTGTGTGCCGGTTGGAACAGATGACATAATTTATAAAACCGCATACACACGGGGACTGGATGTAAAAGAGCACATGAGTGCTTATTCCATTATCCTCGAAAAAAAGTCATCATCATCATCAGATCGAGCGAGCGCATACGGCACGGAGGTCAGTACAGAGAAATCAAAGATCATGGTCAACAGCGCAAGTAATGACAGCACGGAAATAAAGATGAATGGAGAAATACTGGAAGAGGTGAGCCAATTCAAATACTTAGGCTCCATCCAAACAAAAGATGGCACATCAAACAATGAAGTGAAAGCTCGCATTGCAACAGCAACATCTGCTCTAGCCAGACTCGAGAGGATCATCAGAAGCAACAACATAAGCTTCTGCACCAAATATCATCTCCACAAAACCCTTGTGATATCTATCCTCCTATATGGCTGAGAATCATGGACTCTGTCAGCAGAGCTAGAGAGGAGAATCCAAGCATTCGAGAACAAGTGCCACAGAAGACTCCTCAAAATATCATACAAAGAACACAAGACCAACAACTATGTGAAAGAAGAAATCAAAAAGCGTGTGGGCCCCCAAGAACCTCTGTTCTCCACCATAAAGAGGAGAAAGCTGATGTTGTTTGGTCACACCACAAGACACAACACCTTAGCTAAAACCATCTTGCAAGGAACAGTCGAAGGCAAGAGAAGAAGAGGCCGCCAAAAGAAATCATGGGTTGACAATATCAAAGACTGGACCGCCCAACCCCTGCAACACCTTCTACTAGCCAGACAGGATCGTGAAGCATGGAAAAAGATCTCTTTTGCGTCTTCTCTCATTTCCCCCTACGTCCTTTGGGACATGGGACTGAGTGAGTGAGTAATAATATAACAAAGGAAGAAAACACTCCGGTTTTCAACTCCTTGGTTAGAGCACCCAGGTTCACCCATGGTGAGATTTTGCCTATGAGACTGGGTTTTTTCCCCATCATTAATCCGATTTCCAGAAAACGAAAATATACATTTCAGTCATTATTGTGGAGGAAGGGGAGGGGGGGCATTTGGTGTACCACCAGCCTTGAAATGATACTTCATGTGGATTAGAAACAATGTTTATAGACGTTACCCATGAAACCTTTTACCTGATATGCGCTGAAGTTTGAATACTTCAAGTATGGTAGCTCATGTGTGACATAAATTATGAACAAGATGAGCCACTTGATTTCGTTGAGACTTCTACGTTTACCCCTACTTTGGTTTTTGTTTTGTGTCTTGAAAATCATGTTCATTAAGTTTTGAACATGTCCAGGTTATGTGAATCTTGTACATGCAGTGATGTCAAAATTGTTCATTGTTATTGAGGGAATGTGAAGTGCGTGCATGTTTAAGTGTACTTAGAGATCTGTACGTCCTGTTAATGAAGGAAGGTATTTGTGCATCCCAGTGCTTTTTTAAAGTAACGAATTATTGTAATTCTTGTAACTGTACATTTTCATAACGTCCTGTGAATGAAGGAAGGAATTTGTGCATCCCAGGGCTTTTTTTTATAATTACGAATTATTGTAATTCTTGTAACTGTACATTTTCATAACGTCCTGTGAATGAAGGAAGGTATTTGTGCATCCCAGGGCTTCTTTTTATAATTACGAATTATTGTAATTCTTGTAACTGTACATTTTCATAACGTCCTGTGAATGAAGGAAGGTATTTGTGCATCCCAGGGCTTTTTTTTATAATTACGAATTATTGTAATGCTCGTAGCTGTAATTTTATAACGTCCCGAAATTTAACGAAGTAAATTTTGCATCCAGTACTTTTTTTATATACGAAATTTAATTTTGTAACTGTACATTTATAACTCCTTAATGATGGAACGATTTGTGCACCCAGTGCTATTTAAATATACTTATGTAACCGAACAATATAACCCTACTGCATACGGAAATTGTCATCCACTTTATGCATTACCGAATTATATTCTTGAAATGCTACCGAAATATATAACCTACGTGCATAGGAAATTGTCACCCCCTCTTACCGAGAATATATACCATACTGCATACCGAAATATAACCCACTGCATACCGAAATATATACCCTACTGCATACCGAAATATTACTCTACAGTATACCGAAATAATACCCTAACTGCATACCGAAATATTACCTACTGCATACCGAAATATATACCCTACTGCATACCGAAATATACACCCTACTGCATACCGAAATATATACCCTACTGCATACCGAAATATATACCCTACTGCATACCGAAATATATACCCTACTGCATACCGAAATATATACCCTACTGCATACCGAAATATATACCCTACTGCATACCGAAATATATACCCTACTGCATACCGAAATATACACCCTACTGCATACCGAAATATATACCCTACTGCATACCGAAATATATACCCTACTGCATACCGAAAAAATATATACCCTACTGCATACCGAAATATATACCCTACTGCATACCGAAATATAACCCTACTGCATACCGAAATATATACCCTACTGCATACCGAAATATAACCCTACTGCATACCGAAATAATACACCTACTGCATACCGAAATATATGTACCCTACTGCATACCGAAATATACACCCTACTGCATACCGAAATATAGACCCTACTGCATACCGAAATATATACCCTACTGCATACCGAAATATATACCCTACTGCATACCGAAATATACCCTACTGCATACCGAAATATATACCCTATTGCATACCGAAATATATACCCTACTGCATACCGAAATATATACCCTACTGCATACCGAAATATATACCCTACTGCATACCGAAATATATACCCTACTGCATACCGAAATATACACCCTACTGCATACCGAAATATATACCCTACTGCATACCCAAATATATACCCTACTCCATACCGAAATATATACCCTACTGCATACCGGAATATATACCCTAATGCATACCGGAATATACACCCTACTGCATACTGAAACAGAACGAAATGCTCTTACTACTATAGAAAATTCAGGAGGAAGGATGCTTGGTATCTTTTGTATTGTTTTGCTGTTTGGGAGGGGGGGGGGGGACTGTTGGGGGTGGAGGGGGGAGTGGAATATCCATGTGGTCAGAACGTTGTGAAATGAGTTCGCTGGTTCAAGTCTATGTGGAGGTTTCTCTCTTCTGTGGTTCCACCCACATCGCCTTAATGTAGACACCCCCTCCCAGATCCACTGGATGATAAACAAACGTAACCGATGCACCCTATGCAAATACCCGCATGGCATCTTGCATATGCGTCAAAGCCCCATCACGTTATCACAGAAGAGCTAACCAGATATCGCTGATGGGAATGATGGTATAATAACAATAACAATAACACATGGAATTTATATAGCGCCGATTCTTGCAAAACAAACAAATCTAAGTGCCTGCACTCAAACCATTTACACGCATGCAACTTTCCTCAAAAACATAAGATATTTCAAATGTATGTACACACACACACACACACACACACACACACACACAACACACACACACACACACACACACACACACACACACATACACACGCACACTTAGGTGGTGATGAGGGAGATTAAAGATGCTGTTGAAAAGTAGGAACAGATATGAGGGGAAAGTGTCAGGTAGGAAATAAGTGCTTTTTGGGGCTGGATTTAAAAGTATCAAGTGAAGGCTTTTAGCGAAGTGAAAAAGAGGGAGGTCATTCCAGGTGGATGGACCAGAAACAGAGAAAGAACGACTGACCAACAGTGGTTTGTTTGAATCTGGGTATTCGAAATCACAAAGTATCTGTAGCTGAGCGAAGGGAACAGGATGGAGTATACAGGTGAAGACAGTTACAGAGATAAGAGGGTGCAGATTTGTGAAGACATTTGAAACAGAGGGTATTGGTCTTATACTTCAGTGTCTGTGAGACAGGCAGCCAGTGAAGAGATTGCAGAAGAGGAGTGATGTGCTCATATTTTTTCTTTCTTAAGACCAGTCGAGCTGCAGAGTTTTGTATGCGTTGAAGAGAGTGGATGGATGATGCTGGAAGGCCAACCAAAAGAGAATTACATAGTCTAGACGTGAAAGAATGAGAGATGTGACAAGCTTGGAAGTTGCGTCAGAGGGACAGATACTTGCGAATTGTGCTTATGCATCGTAATTGATAGTAGCAAGACTGGCAGGTCTGGGTGATGATTTTTTTTCATAGAGAGTGTGTTGTCAAGAACTACTCCTAAATACTTCACAGAGTTGGACAACGGAACTGACGTATTTCCGAATTTAATTGAAGTTGTTGTGATGGAGGAAAGTTTATGTTTGGTCCCTATGAGCATGGCTTCGGTTTTATCAGAAGTAAGTTGTAACTTGTTCTGAGTCATTCAGTTTTGAATGTCTTGAAGGCAGTAGGACATATTTGTCAGGATGGAAGGCAAGTTTTCAACAGTATCACTGCACTGAAGCTGAGTATCATTAGCGTAGAAATGATGATCAATATGATGGTGGTTTATTATATATGAGAGTGGAGAAGTATGGAGATTGAAGAGAACAGGGCCCAGAACTGATCCTTGTGGGACTCCACATTCCAGTTTGACAGGTTCTGATTGAAATTTGTTTACAATAACTTTCTGAAACCGGTCTGTGAGGTATGAACTAAACCAGGTGAGGGCTGTGCCATTATTACCAAACGAGGGGGCGTGAAAGAAGAATTGAATGATCTATAGTGTCAAAGGCTGCAGATAAGTCGAGAAGAGTGAGGAGGGAGATTTTTCCTGTGTCAGATGCAAGTACAAGTGTATCTAAAGTGTGGACTAGGGTGGTTTTGGTGCTGTGGTTGGGGCGATAGGCAGATTGAAAAGGGGGAAGGAGATCATTGGAATGAAGGTGACTGTTGAGCTGTTTGAGAACAACTTTTTCTAGAACTTTAGAGACAAAGAGTAAGTTTGAGACAGGTCTATAATTCTTCAGAATGTTGGGATCAAGGTCGTGCTTTTTCAGTAGAGGTGTGACTATTGCGGTTTTAAGAGCTGATGGAAAATTTCCTGACAGAAGAGATGAGTTTACAATTTTAGTGATAACAGGTATAAGTTGTAGAAGGCATTGCGAAAAAATAGGAGCAGGTATGGTATGACCATGCTCAGTATGCACCCTGCGATCTGGTTGGGCTCGGCTAGGGGCTGCTTGATCACAGCACACTGCCTGAAAAAAATAGTTAGTTGCATGTTCCAGTGACCTCTGTCTGTCCAACTGACCCTGAGCAGCCAGGTGCAAGGCCCAAATGACTTCTATCTCTCCAGCTGACTCTGATCAGCCTTCTAAAAACCACATTGCGGCTTCTTTGACTATTTTTTCATAACTTCTTCCTTAAATCCAGGATTCACAGCCATATAGCATGACGGGCCGTGCTAAGCATTTATTTACTTCATTTTCAGCAGGTATGAATTTTGTGATCTTTTCCAGATGTTATCTAATTGGATTATTCTACTTTTAGCTATGCCTGTTCTTGTTTTTATGTCCTTGGTACATGATCTATCATTTGACTGATCCAGAATATTTAAGGCCTTTGACTATTCTAAAGGAGTTTTATAAATCTTTATTTCATGCTGTTTGACAGCTGTTCTGGCAACATGTAGCACTTTTGTCTTTTTGGAACTGAGCTTGAGATTGGCTTTTCCTCCTGTTGTGTCTACTCTGAGTAATGCTCTCTTCAAGCTGGGTATCGTCTAGTAGTATTGTATCATCAGCAAAGCGCAGATTTGTCATATTTCTGCCACCCACCTTCAGACCCATGTCTTTTATACCAAACTCTCTCATGACTTGCTCTGTATATATTATATGTTAAAAAGGTAAGGTGATAGGATGCATCCTTGTCTTACTCCTTTCCAGATGTTGAAAAATTCACACTTTTGACTGCAGCATCTGATAGTTCCCTTTTCGTATATATAAAGTGAGAAAATTGATTAGATGACGTATTTTGCAAAGACCGTTTTATACATTGTGTTTAAAAGATACTATTGAAGCACACAGCCAAAGGCTTTTCTGTAGTCTGTGATGGGGATAAAAGGTTCGTACTCTTCACCTTTTCAATGATGATTTTATCATGAAAAATATGCCCAAATGTTTCTCGGTTTGTACTATAACAAACCTGACAGTCTGATGAATCAATTTCTACCTTTGTGTTTCATCCTACTTCAGACTACCATCAGAAGGATATTACTTGCGTGGTAGATATGTACTGATTTGTCATGCGAGCAAGATTCTGTTCATCACAAAATATTGAAAATGTTAAATCAAAATATTTCCAGATTAGTACAAAGCAATGGAACAAGTTTTAAAGAAATCTGAGTTCCTGAAAGTGTAAAGTTTGCTATAGCCTAAAAGATCTGATTAAATTTCTATAGTTTTGTTTTGTTTTGCTTAATGCCAAACATGAAAACATCAGCTGGCTTTGGTTTAAATAAGGTTCGTTCATTCTTCTTCTTCGTCGTCGTTGAACGCTCAGACAGCAACTATTGTTGTCTGTTATATGAGTGAAAATGCGTCTTGCCGCCGTTAAGCGCCTGACAAGTCAGGCCCAGCGCATCTGACTTCGGCAGAAGAGAGAACTGTTATCTATTAAGTCTTTCTGGAAAAAAAAGGCAGGAGAATGCACCAAGAAGGCAGAAAATAGACAAAAAGGGGGTGACAGGAAGAAAAGGAACAAGGCAGAAACAAAGAGAGTGAAAGAAAAGAGGAAATTTCTAGCACAGAATTTCGAGAATGTGGGGGGTGCTATGTATATTCATAGGCCCCCGGCATCTCCACGGGGAAGTTCATTCTTTCAGCAAGCACGGACAAAGTACAACAGGATGAACAGAACCAGCAGAGCAACAACAAGCCAGCAGATTCTTAATCCTCCCTTTGCCTGTGACATGATTTGGTTGACAGGTGAACATCACACGTTCTTGGAGGACTATGTTTGTCAGGTAAACATCACAACGTTCTTGGAGGACTATGTTTGTCAAGTAAACATCACAACATTCTTGGAGGACTATGTTTGTCAGGTAAACATCACAACATTCTTGGAGGACTATGTTTGTCAGGTAAACATCACAACATCTTGGAGGACTATGTTTGTCAGGTAAACATCACAACATTCTTGGAGGACTATGTTTGTCAGGTAAACATCACAACATTCTTGGAGGACTATGTTTGTCAGGTAAACATCACAACATTCTTGGAGGACTATGTTTGTCAGGTAAACATCACAACATTCTTGGAGGACTATGTTTGTCAGGTAAACATCACAACATTCTTGGAGGACTATGTTTGTCAGGTAAACACAACTTATTGGAAGACTAATATGTTGTCAGGTAAACATCACAAACATTCTTGGAGGACTATATTTGTCAGGTAAACATCACAACGTTTTTGGCGGACTATGTTTGTCAGGTAAACATCGCAACATTCTTGGAGGACTATGTTTGTCAGGTAAACACAACATTATTGGAGGACTATGTTTGTCAGGTAAACATCACAACGTTCTTGGAGGACTATGTTTGTCAGGTAAACATCACAACATTCTTGGAGGACTATGTTTGTCAGGTAAACACAACATTCTTGGAGGACTATGTTTGTCAGGTAAACATCACAACGTTCTTGGAGGACTATGTTTGTCAGGTAAACATCACAACGTTTTGGCGGACTATGTTTGTCAGGTAAACATCACAACGTTCTTGGAGGACTATGTTTGTCAGGTAAACACAACATTATTGGAGGACTATGTTTGTCAGGTAAACATCACAACGTTCTTGGAGGACTATGTTTGTCAGGTAAACATCACAACATTCTTGGAGGACTATGTTTGTCAGGTAAACATCACAACGATTCTTGGAGGACTATGTGTTGTCAGGTAAACATTGCAACATTCTTGGAAAGGGCTTTGTTGTCAGGTAAACACAACGTTCTTGGAGGACTGTGTTTGTTAGGGAAACATCACACCGTTCTTGAGGACATTTTGTCATGTAAACACAACATTATTGGAGGACTATGTTTGTCAGGTAAACATCACAACAATCTTGGAGGACTATGTTTGCCAGGTAAACATCACAACATTCTTGGAGGACTATGTCAGGTAAACATCACAACGTTCTTTGAGGACTATGTTTGTCAGGTAAACATCACAACAATCTCGGAGGACTATGTTTGTCAGGTAAACATCACAACATTCTTGGAGGACTATGTTTGTCAGGTAAACATCACAACTTTCTTGGAGGACTATGTTTGTCAGGTAAACACAACATTCTTGGAGGACTTTGTCAGGTAAACATCACAACATTCTTGGAGGACTATGTTTGTCAGGTAAACACAACATTATTGGAGGACTATGTTTGTCAGGTAAACATCACAACATTCTTGGAGGACTAAGTTTGTCAGGTAAACATCACTATGTTTGTCAGGTAAACACCACAACATTCTTGGAGGACTATGTTTGTCAGGTAAACATCACAACATTCTTGGAGGACTATGTTTGTCAGGTAAGCATCACAACAATCTTGGAGGACTGTATTTGTCAGGTAAACACAACATTATTGGAGGACTATGTTTGTCAGGTAAACATCGCAACATTCTCGGAGGACTGTATTTGTCAGGTAAACATCACAACGTTCTTGGAAGACTATGTTTGTCAGGTAAACATCACAACATTCTTGGAGACTATGTTTGTCAGGTAAACATCACAACATTCTTGGAGGACTATGTTTGTCAGGTAAACATCACAACATTCTTGGAGGACTATGTTTGTCAGGTAAGCATCACAACAATCTTGGAGGACTGTATTTGTCAGGTAAACATCACAACATTTTTGGAAGACTATGTTTGTCAGGTAAACACAACATTATTGGAGGACTATGTTTGTCAGGTAAACATCACAACATTCTTGGAGGACTATGTTTGTCAGGTAAACACAACATTATTGGAGGACTATGTTTGTCAGGTAAACATCGCAACATTCTCGGAGGACTGTATTTGTCAGGTAAACATCGCAACATTCTCGGAGGACTGATTTTGTCAGGTAAACATCACAACGTTCTTGGGGGG
>CM054166.1:35264762-35269762 GCA_028751875.1 Rapana venosa
TAGAGGTGTTTTATGGGAAAATAGTGACAGTGGAATCTATTCATCTGTTTCCATAACCCCCTTCGGGGTCGTAGGGGCACTACAGTAATGAACGTTGCACTAGCTGGCTCCATTTGCGGCGGTTGTGGGCAAGTGCCTGGGTTGTGGAGAAGCTCTTCCCGGTTCATTCAGTTATGTTGTTGTCTGCCCATTTCTTCTTCAGCCTGCCTCGCTTTCTCTTCCCCTGCACTGTTCCTTGCAGTATAGTCTTGGAGAGCCCATCTGATCTTGTCACATGCCCATATCATCTGAGCTTCCTTTTCTTGACTGTTGACCACAGTCAGGTCTTCATAGTGCTTTACTTGTTGGGTGATGGTTTGTCGGACTTCTTCGTTGGTAATGTGGTCCGTGTATGAAATGTTAAGGAGTCTTCTGAAACATCTCATCTCCAAACCCTGGATCCTCATTTGTAGATCTGCATTCAATGTCCAGGATTTGCATGCATACAGATAAGTGGAGATGACCAGTGCATGCAGTAGTTTGACCTTGGTCCTGAGAGGGATGTTTCAGTTTGAGACAGAGGGATAGACAATGTTTTATGGAGAAAAAATGAAAGAGAAGAATAGACAGTGTTTCGTGATTTAAAAAAAAAAGGAAAAGATGAATAGACAGCAATTCATGATGAAAAAAAAGACACAGGGGAAGAGACTGTGTTTTATAATGAAAGCAGGAGCGTAGAAGAATAGACAGCATTTTAACGTGAAAAAAGGGACATAGAAGAATAGACTGCGTTTCGTGTTGAAAAAAATAACATAGGGGATTAAACAGTGTTTTGAGGTGAAAGCAGAGACAGAGGAATACATAGGGTCTTAAAAGCTTGTTTAAAAACAGACATGATTATAGGATTGGACAGGGTTTACCTGCTTCAGAAATGCTCCAGATTTCAGAACAAATTGAAGGTCACCTTGTCTCTGATTCGGAGCTGTTTAGCAGGGTGTGCAAGCAAGGTTATGTTTAATTCAGACTCCAGCTGACTCACTTAGCATCACTGTAAGCTACCGTATCCAATTAGCTTGGTAGCTGTGTCTTTTATTATTTATTTATCTAATCTATTCATACCACTATAAGTCATGGCAGATTTCTCTGCGTGAAATTCGGGCTGCTCTCCCCGGGGAGAGCGCGTCGCCACCAGAACAGCGCCACCCATTGTTTTCTGTCTGCAACTGTATTTATTTCCATTTTAGAGTAGCTTTTTTTTTTCTAAAGAATTTTGCCAGGGACAACTCTCTTCTTGCCGTGAGTTCTTTTACGTGCGCTAAATAATTATGTGTAAAACACGGGACCTCGGTTTGTCTCTCATCCAAAAGACTAGCGCCCAAACCACCACTCATGATCTAATGGATGGGGAAAAAGTTTGGGGCCCAAACGGGATACGAACCACCGCACACTTCGGACCCGGACTTTTCGCTTTCTAGACAGGCGAGTTACCTCTAGACCACCGATTCAATGTCCGTCGTGTCTTGCTGGCTGTCTGCCTGTCTAGTTGTCCGGATG
Organism: Rapana venosa; assembly: GCA_028751875.1. Classification (NCBI taxonomy): domain Eukaryota; kingdom Metazoa; phylum Mollusca; class Gastropoda; order Neogastropoda; family Muricidae; genus Rapana; species Rapana venosa. The sequence goes on from CM054166.1 coordinate 35,266,296, forward strand.
GCTGGTGGTTGGACGGGATAGCCTGGTGGTTAGAGTGATGTATTCGTGATCTGCTGACCCGGGTTCGAATCTCGTTCAAGAGGATTTTTCCTTTGCAGTTAACATCAGTGCAGACGCCACTATGCCCAAAAGTCCTTCGGGTGAGACTATAAACCGAGGTCCTGTGTGCGAACGCACGCAGAACATCTTGCGCACACGTTAAAACCCGTTCCGCTTTTCGGAAGAGTAGGCCATTGTGTGCCGGAGGGAAAGGAAAAATTAGATGGCTAGTTGAAAAAGCTGGCTTGCTGACTATTTACTCTCTCTCTCTCTCTCTCTCTCTCTCTCTCTGTATGTGTGTGTGTGTGTGTGTGATGAGTGTGTGGTGGAGTGTGTGGTGAGTGGTGTGAGTGTGTGTGATGAGAGAGAGAGAGAGAGAGAGAGAGAGAGAGAGAGAGAGAGAGAGAGAGAGAGAGGAGAGAGAGAGGGGAGAGAGAGAGAAGCGGAATAACCTAATTGTTTAACATGAAGTATATATCATTCTACTGGCATGCTTACAGAATATTACGTACAGGCAAAAATGCTGAATAATACCTCAATAAACAACCACAACAACCCAAAAACTACATACAAAACAAACAACAACAAGAACAAAACCATAACACTAAAACACGGCGTAATTGAGCTTATGCGCAGAAATAACTTTAGGAGCTCATTAAACACGGAGTGTACAGCATTTTCTGATTAAACAATATGCACACACACATACACGCACGTACGCGCGCGCGCGCGCACTCACACACACACACACACACACACACACACACACACACACACACACACAGTTACCAACAATGTTTTAGCCATGCGGAAGTAACCAGAATCAAGCAATAGTTTTTCCATAGCGATGTCTGAGGTCCTGTCAGTATAGATAGCTTTCCCACCTTCTGGAAATTCTGTGCCAGGAATTCCCTCTTTTCTATCCCTTTCTCTGTTTCTGCCTTCTTCACTTTCTTCCTGTCCACCTCCTTCTCGTCTATTTTCTGCCTTCTTGGTTCATTCTCCTGCCTTTTTAAAAAAAATCCAGAAAGACTTAGAAGACAACAGTTCTCTCCCATGTGGAGGTAGAATACGCTGGGCCTGACTTGTCAGGCGCTTAACGGCAGCACAACGCATTTTCACTTATATGAATAACAGACCATAGTTGCTGTCTGAGCGTTCGACGAAGATGAAGAAGGAGAGGCATTAAACAAAGAATAAGAAAACTCCCCATGTTTCGAAGTCAAAGGATCAGCTGAAGCAGAAATCATGGTTAAGCGCTCTGATTTGTCTTTGCAAGATATAGCGCTATACAAATTCCATTTCTTCTTCTTCTTCTTCTTCTTCTTCTTCTTCTTCTTCTTCTTCTTCGCATTCTTCTTCTTCTTCTTCTTCTTCTTCTTTGTCGAACGCTTAAACAGCAATGATTGGTGTCTGCCATATAATAATAATAATAATAATAATAATAATAATGATAATAGTAATAATAATAATAATAATAATAATAATAATAATAATAATAATAATAATAATAATAATAACAATAACAATACATGGAATTTATATAGCGCCATATCTTGAAAAAAACAAATCATAGCGCTTTCGTTCATCCCACTCATTCACATGCAGCCAGTTACAATTAATAGATATTACAAATTGAAATGTATACACACACACACGCACGCACGCACACACATAAAGGTTATACACTTCGGCAGGGTGATGGGGTTTTGGCTGTTGAGGCAGGGACAAGAATGAACTGGAACAAGAGGGGAGAATCTTAGGTTTGAAATAAATGAGTCCTGATGCCGGATTTAAAAGCTTCATAAGAAGGCTTTTGGCGAAGGGAGAGAGGGAGGTCATTCCAGATCGATGGGCCAGAAACAGAAAGAGCGAAGGTTTTTTTAAACATTATTTATTTATTTATTCTTTTATATCGAGGATAATGGGATAGGCACTTATGTGCTTTTTTGCACCCAGTCCCCGTGTGTATGCGGTTTTGCAAATTTTGTCATCCGTTCCCACCGGCACACAATGGCCTACTCTTACGAAAAGCGGAACAGGATTTAACGTGTGTGTGTGTGTGTGTGTGTGTGTGTATGTGTGTGTGTGTGTGTGTGTGTGTGTGTGTGTGTGTGTGAGTGCGCGCGCGCGTGCGCACGTGCGTGCGTGTGTACATAATGTTTAATCAGAAAATTCTGTACACTCCGTGTTTAATGAGCTCGTAAAAATAATTCTGCGCATAAGCCCAATTACGCCGTGTTTTAGTGTTATGGTTTTGTTCTTGGTGTTGTTTGTTTTTTGTGTAGTTTTGGGGTTGTTGTGGTTGTTTATTGAGGTATTATTCAGCATTTTTGTCTGTAAGCAATATTCTGTAAACATGTCAGTAGAATGATATATACTTCATGTTAAACAATTAGGTTATTCACTTCTCTCTCTCCCTTACACACACACACACACACACACACCCACACACATTCACACACACACACACACACACATATACAAGAGAGAGAGAGAGAGAGGAGAGAGAGGAGAGAGAGAGAGAGAGAGAGAGAGAGTAAACAGTCGGCAAGCCAGTATTCAACCAGCCATCTATTTATTTCCGTTCCCCCACGGCACACAATGGCCTACTCTTCCGAAAAGCGGAACGGTTTTTAACGTGTGCGCAAGATGTTCTGCGTGCGTTCGCACACGGGGCTGCGGTTTATAGTCCCATCCGAAGGACTTTGACATTCAGTTCGATTTTTTGGGGGGTCAAACTGGGAAGAAAGGGCGAGGCTGGGAATCGAACCCACAACCTCACACCCTTTCTTCCCAGTGTTGACAGAGAAGATGAGCCAAGATGGGATATACTGCCGCTAAGCGTTTGACAAGTCAGGCCCAGCGCATCCCACTTGGTGTGGAAGAGAATCGTTATCTTTTAATTAAGTCTTTCCTAAAAAAACAACAACAACAAAGAGGCAGGAGAATGGACCCAGAAGACAGAAAACAGACAAGAAGGAGGTGACAAGAAGAAACAGAATAAAGCAGAAACAAAGAGAGGGATAGAAAACAAAAGGGAAATTCTCAGCGCAGAATTGGGATGCTGTTTATATTGACAGCGTCAACCCCCTCCTACTTCCCCCCTAACCTCCCGCCCAACACCCCCTCCCCCCCCCCCCCCTGCTTCATAAAGAACACACAATTATACACCAGCGTGTTTATGTGGAAGCTGTGTGCTTCCTGACACTGTAGCCGTGTTTTATATGTCGTCAGGTAACACTGTTTGACAGGAACTTCATTCTCCTGCCAATTCCGTAGCATAACATCAGTAGGCACACAGGTTTTAGGGTAAAATTCATAAACTAGAAAGAAAGAAAAAAGGGTATGACCAAAATATGACTTGTATTTCGTTTTCAATATTCAGGATATTCCAAAATCAAAATTAGGCGCGCGCGCACACACAC